>VYXH01008043.1:131516-177382 GCA_013397275.1 Burhinus bistriatus
TTTCCTTTACGCACAATTGAAAAAAAAGGAATTTTTTTTTTTTGTGAAAAAAAAAAAAAAAACCAAAAAAAAAAACCCACAAACTTATAAAGCACTTGAGAAACTCTCCCTTTCTAGCTACAGTTCCACACTGCTAAACTGCCTACATAAGGAACTCTGCTTTTCAGTTAATTTCCTGGCTTCCTGTGTAAGCATTAACCCTGTGTGTTCTGCACAGACATGAAGTTGCTCTACCTCAGTTCCAAACAGACCAGGTTGAGTACAAGTTCATTTACGCAGTGCCAAGCCTAAATCAATAAAGCTGTTCATCTTGGAAGATGAGTTAATATTCCCTGTTCTCTGCCGCTGTGCTAACAAGAGCATAACTGCAACAATGGGCCAGACTTCAGTCTGGTTCCCGGGCTCTGACCGTAGTGAGTGAGGAACACCTCAGAAGAAGCGTGTTTCTCCTGTGACTACAGCTGAAGTTTGAATCTGGAGCATCGTGTTTAGTAGTCAGCAGTGCACTGCCCTGCATAAGTCTGTCTAGTCCCGTCTGAAACCTGTTTGTGCTCTTGGTGTCTGGCACGTCCCGTGGCAGTGAGCACGGTGATTTCTTGCAGGAAACAAGGCACCTCTGCCCGCTCTGTGCTGGGTGAAGAGAGGAGAACTGCTCTCTGCCACTGTGTGAGGAGCAGCATGATGACCTCTTGATGTCCTCACTCTTACCCTTTTCATTGGTGATCTGGATAGAAGGTAGCAGCGAGTGGAAAGAAACTCTGTGTAACCTTATGGAGTTATAACCCAGGGCAAGGGGTATAATTGCTCACTAGAAATTAATACAATTTAAAATATATTTTTTAATACACACGTATTAGAAGAGCCACATAAATGCATTTAAATAGACACAGAATATGTATTTCCACATACTTTATATAAATACAGTATCAAATGTAGGAATTTCTACATGTGCACAGAAAACAAAGCGGAGATAAGTATGAGTTTCTTTTTTGTGCAGGTAATTGAAAGCAGTGGGATGAATGGTCCATCCCAACTGGGAATGCAATCTATAGAAAATGTATTTTCATTGCTCTAAGTGCTGTATATTACCAAGTTGGCCAACAAATTAGATTTTAAGCCAAGTAATCACTTAAGAGAATACTTTTAACCTTAATTTCAAAGTGCTTCAGAATCTTATCATGAGCCATGTAGAAAATGTAGCGTATGATCATGTCAATACAGATCTTCTGTACTCCAGAGTAAGCATCCCAAGCTACCATAATTCTGGTGTATCTTAGTACGTAACGTGTGGTATGCCTACCACAGTGTCCCACCGTAATACAATTAGTTAAGCGTTGTTTGCTTTGCACAGGATACCTGCAAATGTTTTGTTGACTATCACTTCTACTTCTCAGTCAGTATTTTCTGTAGTGAGAGTAAATAAAACAATATTAAATAATTGAGGGAGATGTTGAAATAAAGTTTTTAATATTTGTAAGACCTCATACTTTTCTTGGTTGGAACAGCTATCTGTTATGAATTACTATGCTCTAGTTCACCTACTGTAGCCATAGACGACTCATACTCTTTTCTCAGAGAGCCCTCTACTGACCTAAAATACAGTATGTTGAACTGAATGTCAGATACCCCAAAATATCGTTTGACCTGTAGTGTAAATATGTGTCCTGGTGCCAAGGCGGATTTCAGTAGTAACAAAAACACTAAAACACTGAATTTTTTAGAAGTTCTGAATTTTCAAAAATTGACAGCCTTAGTGCAAAGCAAACATGTTTGTGACCAGGTTTCTATTTCTTTGTCTAATCAAAGGAATGTGGTTCTTTAGAAAAATACAGGGTCAAAGAACTGGTTGTTTTCTCGTGCTCTTGCCTCTGACTTTTCTTGTATGAGTCTGTTAACTTTTTTTGGGGGTGATGAATATAACAAAAACAACTGTGTAGACTGATTACGCAGGAATTTTTTCTATAGTAAATTAAGATCCCAGTATTAAAAATGCTTATTAATTTATCATGAGTCTCATGATTACTGCCATTCATCCAGTAATACTAGGTGCTGAAATTATGTTATGACCAGGGAATCATAGATTTCATTTAAAAAGACTCAATTTCTCACACTTAATTTAAAAAATCTGATAACATGAAGGAAGTGGGGTGGGGGAACCAGCAGAAAGCAAATTCAGGAAATTTGCCTGTATTATCAAAAATATTTCTTTAATTTTGCAGTGTGGAGAGGCTGGGGAAGGCTGATTATTTTAACACGAGATTGCTAATGTTGCGATTCTGAGAGGGCATCTTAATATATGCAGAGATTTATTCCTTATTTACATGGGTGTGGACACTGAAACCATTGTTTATGTTTGGGTTAATGTCAAAAGATCTCAGCAGGTCACTCTGGTAGTCAGTACATGTGGAAAGAGAGACCCCTTGATGCAACGAGATGAACACCCGAGATTAGACAGTGCAACAGCCAGCCACAAATGTTAAACCTTTTCATTCACCTTTACAAGAAAAAAGAGAAAAAAAAAGTGTTGTTATTTTCAAGACACTGTTATTGATCACCCTACACAGCATGGTATCGTTCCATGCTCTTTCCTCATCCATGAACCTCATGGATAGTGTGTGAAGGGAGAGGTGCAAGGTGTGAGGGCAAACATGACTCGAAAAAAATAATGCCTGATGTCGAAGGAAGTTCAGGCTCAGAGTTCAAATGAGTTGCTCAGTGTCACGCACTGATCAATTACAAGGACTGTTTGAGTCTGTAGTAGGGAGTCTTACAGAGGTCTGTTGAGTCTGTAGTTGGGAATCTACACGTCTACTACACTACCTTGTTACATTATCTGCTTTCCAATAGGAGTTGTCATGTTTTTGGTAGATGAGCTGCCATGCATATGCTAGTTTTCTCTAAAAGTGCACAGGTGTCAGTAGGGTAAAGTGTTGTTAATATTCATTGAATAAAATTATATAATAAAAACCTGAAAATTAAAGAATGCAGGAAAGAAGAAAAAGTATGTTGCAGAGGTATATGGCTTGAAATATAAAGGAGTTGCCACTGCATAATTCAGGTTTCAAGTAGCTGTGTCTAATTCACTCCAGCAGGTAAAATTGGAGTAGGGTACTTCTGAAGAGCAGTGTTCGCAAAAGGATAAATGTGGCAGTTTACCCGATTTTTTAAGTTAAGTTGTTTCTAACTTGGCATATGAAGAGATCTGAGATGTCTGTTCAGATTTTAGCACTCTTAACGTAACTAAAAATGTCCTAAAGGCTCAACACTTACACCCACAGAGGTTTACATAGCGTGCAGGCTAGATATCACACACAGTTTCAGATTTCACTAGACAAAAAAAAAAAAAAAAAAAAAAAAAAAAAAAAAAAAAAAAAAAAAAAAAAAAAAAAAAAGAAACCAAGACTGGCATGTGAACTTCTGTGTTAAAGAAACTGCCTGCACACTATATGCTGATGTTTATTCTAGCAGATTGATCTCTATCATCCATAATATTTTCATATCTTCATATCCACTAAATGTGTTTTCATTTTATTCATCTTACAAGTTTCTCATCATATGACAGAATGGAAGGTGGGTTGCCATGCCTGCATTCTCTGTAAAACCAGGTAACATTTAAGACGTGTCCCTGCAAGACGTGGTCAATAACAGCATGCCTCCAAAGCAGAACTGAATCTGTGTAAAAAAGGCTGAATGGAGCCTTACACGTTTTTATATCCTGGATTTTAAGTATTCAATGGGTTTTTTTAAATTTTCCATGCCAATAGACATGCTTTGAGTTGTTAGTAGGCAGCTTGGATATTTGAGGAAGCAAGTTGCCTTTAAACTGAGTTTAACTCACTGAAAAACCAGGTGTGACATACTCACCAAAAAAAATAATTCTGTGATGAACCCCTCCCCAACTCCATTTTAGTTAACTTCCTTATTTACATTGTAAAACAGCTCAAAAGATAAAGAATATTTATGATTTACATAGATGAACATACTGTGTGTATTTCATCTGGTTATTATTTTATTGTCAGAGTCTTAGAGAACAGTGCAAATCTATCTGATGTCCCCGAGACATGACTTTTATAGTGAAATTAGGTTCGTAAGTTGGGTAGAATTGCAAAAAAGACATAGTTCCTAAATGAGTAGGTTACTTTGGAAGAGAGAAGAACCTACAGCTTCATTTAGGAAGTGTCATGTGATACTGAATCATCTTTAAAACCAGCATTTTTGGAAGTTGGTTGGGTTTTTTTTCAGCTTTTGGGATGTGCACGGTGTCAGAGAGATAAAGAGAGGGACAGTAGTTACTTCCTTCCTACAAAGATGTTTATGCTGTAAGGTAAAAGACCTGGAAAAAATGTTACCTTGGTATAAACCTATTTTGAATATTCAGATTTATTTTGCAATATACAGTATAACCCTACAATTATTGTTCTGTTTTATATTAATATTTATCTCTAAAGTAATTGGAAGTTCATTAAATACGTTTTCATTTACTGAATAATACCTTTCCCAAAGCCAAGTGCAGTGGAAACGTTATTCATTATTTTTTCATTTTATATTGTGTAAGAAAAGCATTTCAGAATCAATTAGCAATTGAACTATAAATTTTTTCTTTAGACTTGATAATTGTGCAAATGTTGCATCAATTATTTGTGTATTGTGTGTGTATTACTATGTATAAATGTCATTTGAGAAGTTGTCATTAGTGTTATAACCAGTTCAGTGTGGGAATAGAATCAATTATGCTGGTCTAGCATTTTGCTTTATGAGAAAATTGTTGTCTTTACTCTTTGCTAAGTTATTCTTGGATTTAATAATTCAATAGTCAGTCTGAACCATTTTTCAACAAGGACAAGGGGGCAGAAGCTTGTCTTTGTTTTCCATGTATATTCAATGTTGTACTCGGGGGAAATGGTATATCCAAAAATAAGACTATAAATAAGAAATCAGTAGCCTTTCCTGTCTTGCTGCATTATGTGGGTTTGATATATGCTTCTGCAGTGTTATTACTTACTCTGTTCAAATCAATGCTCTGAGCTTTCCTTTATGTGATTGATTTCTTCCAGATTAGCCTAGAAAGTACGTGATTTAATAAACACCACTATTACCTGTTTACTAACACACAAATGTCTGCACTATTACATACAGAGATACTATAAAGTTTCCAAAATGCTTCTGTCAATCATAAGATTTTGATGGTGTAACTTTATTTGAATAGGAAAGAGAAAACAACTTTGGTCTGATGTAGTCAAAAGCAAAATAAAATTGCTTGGAAGGCAAGAACTTAAAAAATTAAGCCAGATTCTGTAGTAGATAACAATGAAAAGGAAGGATGCTTACAAGGATATTCTCCTCTTTAATGCCACTTTCATGCCTCAGAAAAGAAGCATTTTTTCCACACTTTTGTATTCTTAAACATTGCGGTAACAGTTTGAAAAGTATCATTAGCACTATATAACTGTTCATGTCCCTCCCTAAGATATACCTGTGAATATGTATCTTGCATTACCATTTAGCGAAGATTTTTGTGGAAATGTGGTGGCAGAGAAGAACTAAAATGTTTCGCATGATATAGTACTATTTAGGATTCAATGAGTTTGGGATCCATGTAGAATGCCTCCTCTTTAATAGGATGTTATTTCATTGCCAGTTACTTTTCCATAGGAACTTATGGGTTGTTAATGTTTTGGGCAGCTATATCTCGAAAGAGTTCCATGCAGGACAAGGATTTTACATGGCATTTGGACATTTAGAACCAGATTTTTACAAGTTGCTTATGGCTGGATTATATGCACCTGGCTTGGATACAATTTTGTACAGATTTCTGTTTGCCCTAACAATTTTCATTTTTGTATTTCCGCCATACCTCTCTGATATTCCTAAAACCAATGTTTTCTAATGCTTTTCAACCCAGAGACTTTTGTGTATAATCACTGATAGAAAACGTAATGGCCTTCAAGCATTTATGGCCCATTCAGTTGGGAAGTTTGGACAAAAGTTTCATGAGAAGTTACTGTTTAATATTTTAACACAGATGTCCAAACACAGTATTTTTCATCTTCCTTCAAGTTCACTCTTAGTTCTTTAGTTTTCCTGATAACAGCCTGACATATTCCTTCCTATTTTTTTCTCACTGTATATATGGTATCGGTTTTTTTCATGCCTTTTGCAATATTGTATTCTCTAGAGATAAATCTCAATAGCTTCACAGTATGTCTCTGCTCAGATGTAGGTTGCAGCCTGATATACAGCACATTCCCTCAGTCTCTGTACCCAAATCAGTCTGTGGCCAGGTCAAAAACCAGTATTTCTTTAATGCTTTCTTAGAAGTGTTGTTGGGGTTCTATTAATCTTTCTCCAGGAAACTCGTATTTCTGATATTACCCTGTTTTCATCCACTTCCCTTGGAGATGGTTTTCCTTTTCAATTGCTGTACTATTGTTTTTAATATTACTTGGGGTTGTTGTCTTTTCCTGCTACTTTGTAATGTAGAATTAAAATGCTACTTTCAGCACAGCAACTATCATATTGCTTCTGAAGGACAGATATTATTCTAACCCCCCCAACACCTTGGGAAGTATTGTACAATATGATTCTATTCAGTCCACATTTTTATCAACACGATCGCCATCACCTGCAGCCATCATTCCATTTTCGAGCACAGCCCTACAGGTATTTTTCCCCTTTTTGCAATATCAAGATATGAGGAAGATGAATGAAAGTTTCGTGCATGTTTTTGTCAGTGTGTTTTTATAGCTTCTATGAACAGTGATGGACTTGGCAGCCTAGAGACTGAAATCCTCTGTTTAATCACAGGCCAGGTATAGTTCAGCAGAAAGACATATTTCTGTACACAGCCCCTCTAGCATGTCTAAGCCTTGAGCTGGAGAGCCTATCTTCTGTAAGTGAAAAAAAGCACTCAGGCCAGTCAGTCCCTGGCCTCATCTCTGGAACTGTTGAAAAGAAGCATTCATGCCACTGAATTTCATGACAGGCGTTAACGTGTAGTCTGGAGTGGACTGAGTTCCCTTTTGCTCATTCGGGAATTTTTTTCTGTAAGTTACTGAGAGAATATAGTGTTTTGTCCAGTTTGGAAGCTGTATGTCTGTGTGCATCAAGTTGTCACATAACTCTTCAAAAGGCAGTAGGTTTTCAGGTCAGCTTGCATTTAGCCATGGGCTTGATCTGAAGCTCATTAATGTCTGGGATTTTTTCTTTCTTTTTACTTGTGTAAACTCTCAAAATCCAATAGCTAAAACCAGAGAACTAAATAAAACAGTAAACCTCGTTCCTGTTTTTAGAATATTGAGATGTTTTATTTGAAACCCAAGCAAAACTAAGGCCCTTCAGAGACTCCTGCAGTATCCTAGGTCCACTATCCTACGTGCGCAGAATTCTTGTGTGTGGTCATAAATTGCAATCTCTTTAACATTTTTTAGTGTTGTATTAGAAAGGCAATGGTCTAGGTCATATTTTTTTAGTGAAGATGTGTTTATGAGGTTTTATTCATTTTTCCCTGAAAATCCAGTGTAATGAAAGTATGCGCTATTCCAAAAGAAGTGCTGACTATTAAATCTGCTAGAAATTATTTGACTGTTTTTTGGGTTTTTTTTATATTTTTCAGCTAACAGGACAAGTGACTTTGCAAATTGCCAATGAACCAGTTTTGCCGTTTAATGCCCTCGACATCGCATTAGAAGTTCAGAACAATCTTAAAGGTAATTTTTGTTAGAGGAATATTGCTCTCCATTAATACAGAGGGGAAAAAAAAGGATCATCTACTCCCTGATATGGATTTTCCACTTGAATGATAGCCAGTGATTTTACTAGTTAAACATTGTCATTATGTAATGCTAAATAAAACACAGGTTTTGTTGCTAAATAAAGCCATAAAATGTTTATATTTTTGATGTTACTCTGTTAGTGAAGTCATAATTACTATTAAAATCTCATAATTACAGTCAAAGATAACAACCTCCATGACTGAACTTGATTTTAAATCCCATCAAGGCTTTGTTCAGTACAAGCAAGAGAGGGCTTCTAATCCCATTGCCATTTGGCTCCTCAATTTGCACAATCATCTTTCTTGTTTGGTTATTACACTAACTCACCTTGTTGGCAGAGCATGCTAACTTTTTTCCTTTTTCAGGCGTGACAAAGCATGATAATTTACCAATGCGTCTTGTTTGAGTTCATTAAGCAGTGAGACCTTGGAAGCTCTGTATGTGATCTTGGTGTGTTTGGGATGATGGGTTGGGGTTAGGGAGATGGACAAGAACGTTCCTAGTCTGAAAGTAAACAGAAGTGACTGGTAATTTGGAAATGATGCAGATATAGTTGTCATAGACTCTGGATTTGGCACTGTTGCTAGGTGTAGGATGAATGCCTTGATATGAGACCGCTCCATCAAGATTGTGGAGCCATTACTAATATTCCTGTGTTGCCTTCTCATTTCCAGCTCCTTCTGTTGTCTTGTGGCCTTTTAGGGCTTGATAAAAGAAGAAGCATTTTGCAGTCTTTTTGTCGTGTGTTGACAACAGAACCCAATTAAGCCAATAGCCCTTGGCTTGAGCTGTTTAAGATAACACAGTTAAAGGGTGCAGTTGTGCATTCCCTTTGCCTCTGGGGGCTGTTCTTTTTCTTTTTTTCTCCCCTCGCCCCCCACAATTGGTAGAAAAATTTTGATACGTTATAAGGAACTAAACCCATTGTATGTTACTGAGATGTTCTCTGCTACTATCTAGGCTACAAAAGAACAATAAACCTTCTTCTTATCAGTTATGAAAAAAATATGTCTTAGCTCCAGTCCTGAGGGCTAAGGAGGGAGAGGAAGTCTAGGTCCTAGGTCCTAACGCTATCCAGTGTCACTCATCCATATAAACTTTTTCCTTCGGTATCAACTGTCTTCCTCCTCCCATTCCGTCCCTTTTCCCTTGCAGCTGCCTGGTATCTTAGTGTATTCAAATGAGTTGCAACTCTCCTTCCTTTTCTAGGGGACTAGTGGAAAGTAGTCTGGATGTGGAGAGCACATAAGAAGCTTAGTCCTCGGAGATTAAATCTTTTGATAACTTAGCTGCCAAACTCTTAACATAATTCCTTGAATGTGTACAAACTGAGATATTTCAGAAGCTGGTATTCTGGTCAGAATTCAGCGAACTTAATGGTAAAAAGCACATCCCTGACAAGAACACCCACGAAATTTGAGAGACTGCTCCAAAGCATGGTCTTGTTAGGACCTCATAGTGGAAAAAATGTGAGATAGGTAAAACCGTGTTGTTATTTCCTCATCTCCAATTATGTCTCTGATACAGATTACCTGTAGTGTGCTAACGCCTTTCAAAAATATTTTTTCTATTTATATATTTATGGAACTCTCAAGTTGATCTGTTAAATAAAGATATAAGTTCTATAAAATCACACCAAAACTTTATATATAGTTTAGCAGAATGTGAGATCTTATCTCAAACTAAAAGATTTTTTGCAGTCTTGTGGTGTTGCTCCTGCATTTCATTCACTCCCTACAGTATAAAGTATCACTTTTCTGTAATACGCATTCGTAGAAGTATGACACCTCTTCTTTAATCTTTGCCATCCATCATTGTCAAGACCTAGGAGTTAGTAGGCTACCATTGGTGTGGAATCAGTGAGCATCCAAAAAGACTAAGTAATTTTAGCTCTGTTGTGCCTTATAAACATTGGTTTAGTTCAGCCTAAACACAGCAGGGAATGATCACCAAATAAAAAGTGCGGCTCAGCTGGTATTCCTTCAACTGAACATGAGATGTCTGCTATTGTTCCTCCTTTTTTCTTTGAGTAACAGGAAATGTTGATGTAAACTGACTTTTTTCCTCTAACTTCAGTTAGATCATTTATCTCAACCACTTCAGGGGAGGGAAAATTATTTTCTAGGCTGTAGGGCCAGAAGGATAAATTTTGTTCCAGCTGTTCTCTTTGGAGTTTTGTTTAATGACTTTCATGTCTCGTTTATGTTTGACTTGTGTCAAGTAACAGTTTATTTTCATTTTGGAAACCAAGAAGACAATGATCTTTTTTCTGATTACTTAAATGAGAAGTTTTACTTTTTACCATGGCTCATGGATTTCTTCATTCTTCAAAAGGTTTTATGTTGGCTGAGATTTCCAGTTCAAAGTGGCATTGTCTTAGTGAACTGTTTCCTTCTCCAACCTGATGCAAACTGTAAATGTAGAAAAGGTGAAGGGAAATCCGCACAACATGCTAGAAGATTTGATCATTAGGCTTCATTTTGTGCCTCTGGGATCTGGTTCAGCCACATCTTACTGCCTGTTGGACTTTCGCACATTCTTGAAGTGAAATCATATGTGTAAATACTTGAGGTGCAGTTTTGCAGTCTCCTGGATGTCCTCACAAAAAGGTGTTTGTGTCTTAATATTTTTTACTACTGCATTTATTTGTTTCCAAAGGATTTAATTCTGTAATGTGGTGGCTATCTGTACTGTTAGCTCTGTTTAATTCAGTAGGCTGTTAGTCAGCACTTTATAAACCATTTTTTATGTTCAGGATAGGCTGGATGGCAGGTTACAGGGAAATGTCATCCATGACATATTTACATATGGCTCGAGGCCTGTTCCTCTGAAAGATGGGGAAATGGCTGTTAAGTGACATGTGTTTGCTCCGCTTGCTAACACCAGAACTCTTGGAAACAAGCTACTGCTTTTGGGTTTACCTGAAAGGAAGGGTGTTGACTGGAGGGACGTTTCTTTTTGTGCATCTGCTGATGTTGAAGCGGAAACCTTGTGGTCATAAATGATATGCGATGAGTTCCAAGACTGAAATCCGGGTCCCTAGGGCTATTCACACTGTTATCTATCAGATTACAGAAGTGATGTTTTAGAGAAATTCATAAATAGGTGACAGTTTAAAATATTCCCATTAACTACACATTGCAGTTGTGCGGTGTTTCTGCCTTTCATACATTTAAAATCAAGACCCACTGTAACTTGAATCAAATACAAGAATATCTCACTAGGCCCTGCATGCTATGAAAACCTGATTTATCTTTTGAGGTAGGGCACAGACAAGATGTCAAATCTGGTGTGTGAGTGATACAAATGGCTCTTTTAAGCACTTCTACAGAAGTATTTTGTATGTATATGCAAGTGCAAATGTATAAGCATTTGTATATAAGTATTTTGTATGCATATAAGCATTTTTATTCAAAAATACTCGTATCATCTGCTGAATGCTTTTAGCACTCTGCAGTCTGAGCTTGCTCCTTGTAGCGTATCTTGCACTGTATTTGAGCCTCTTTGAAATTTAGGATATATTACAGCAAGCTTCAGGGATTGATGATGGAGGTGTTACAAAGTGTCTCATTAGGATCAAAAGCCTTTCTGTACCTTTGCAACAGACTGACTCAGCAATAACAAGTTTAATCACACGGTTTACAAAAATAAAGGCAACCATGTTTGATGCTAGCCACGTCTCGCACTTAGTTGCTGTTGGCTGTAGAAGCTGATACTGTTTCATTATTGCAAGTCACTGGGCCCACCTAGACTCCTGCAGACCTGTCACATATTGGTGTCTGTTGACCAGTCTTAGACTGTAGCTGAGTAGCTCCAGACACACATGCTAAGATTCCGGAGTTGTGGCTTTCGTCACAGGCTGCAGAAGCTGGTAAGCGACTCTGATAAGCTGTAAGCCATCTCTAATAGCTACTGGCTGAGAGAGGCCCATGAAGACAAATTACGTGGGGGTAAGATTTTCTAGTTTTCCCTGAATAGGGAGGGCAAGGGCTGTGATTTAAAGCTCTTTGGCTGACACAGTGTCAGTTGTGTGTGTTGTTTCCTATCAGTGAGGCCCCTTCTCCCCAGAATGGATGTTTTACAGATGTTACAGCAGCCGAAGTACTTGGGGTGATAATAGTAGACAGTGCTAGCTGAAGTTTAAAAATAATCTGGTTTATGATAAACCATTTCCAGGAAAGTCTGCATGACTTTCCGCAGCCGTGGCTCAACCTATACATTTCAAATCATCAACCTAAACTCTCTGTCTTTAGAAAAATCCATACAGAAACATATCTCTCTCATTTACTTGATGGCTGCATACTCATTGCCTACAGCCATCTGCTAGTCTTCAGCTTGGCATCATTTTACCTGCTTGACCGTATTTCCCTCATCATTTAGGGTGCTTTTCAGAGTTACTTTCTCCATCTGTCTCTAATGTTCAGAAAGTTTTCTTCTTTACTGTTCCCACACATTATTCTTGACTGCTACAGAGGTGAAAAATGCAACAGTTATTGGTACATATGATAGAAATACCTTCTTTGCCATGAGCCACTGACATTTTGTCTTCAGTGTCCTTTCAAGGATATTTTATATTAGTATTGGCAAACCTTTTGTCCGCCTTTAAAAAACAAAATGGAAAAATGCATTTTCCATGGGGAAAGCATTTGGTACTGAAGGGAAAGGATGAGCATCTCTTCTGTATCAGTAGGCCATGTACAATTCAGCAGCTCTGTATAAAGTCCTTGGTAACTTCCTCTGTACTGACATGCATAAGAATATGTCACATGCCTTTTTAATGATAGCCTTTTTGAAAAGAGACTTGTAGCCACACCAGATTAGTTTGCTTGGGCAGTAGCAGTCATGGTAGCAAAATTGAAGCTGATGGCAACATATTCTTTGCACTCAGGATGTCTGTGGATTTGCGTTTCTGCCCCCTTTAGGGTACTTTCTACAAAGCTTTCCCATTCAGATTTTCTACTGCTAGGTCTGATCATCTAATCTTGCACAGCATGAAAAATCTTCCTAGTGAATACAACAACACACCATAGCTGATCATGAATGTGCAGGCTAATCAAAACCTGAAGCAATTTCCCCTCTCTCTTACATGCAAACACATGTTCACATGCACGGAGAGCAAGCGTCATGCTTTAAACTGCTGATTTGTCTGTGTTCATTCTCCTGTAGGTAGTCGTAGGCAAGTACATTCATACCAGAGGGTACAAACACAATTTAAAAATGTTAAATCTCTAGCAGTACTTTTCATAAGAGCAGTTACAGAGGGAAAAGCTATTGTATTCAATGTCTGTAAAAATAAATATCTGTTTAGTGTAACCTGGTTCTGAATAAAATCCAGTTACATTTAGAAAGCGTAATGAAATTCAGCAGTATAATTCTCTGATCAAGAGTATACATACTCTTGAGTCACTTTCTTGTACTTGCAATTTTATTTATTTAACAACTAAACAGCTAGCTTAGATGATTCATCATGATTCATACTGGAGACAAAAGGACAAAGAATACAAAATATAACAATGTGGTGTTGTTTTGAGTCAAGTAACACTTGCAGGGTTTTTTTTATTTTCTCCATAGAAGCATCACAAGATGTTTAAGACGGTATTAGTTAATGCATCCTTTTCTTTAAGAATCATTTGCCCTTCCACTCCCAGCTTCTCAACTTGAGAAAAGCATAAATCACATTCTCCCTTGGCACTGAAGTTCAGTGTGTTGTGGTAAAAACTACTGATGCCCTTAAAGCTCTTAGCTCTTAGTCTTAGCTTTCAGTCTTAAAGCCCTTAGTTCTCTGTGGCAACACTAGCTGTAAACACTTCCAGGTTTTGTACTGAAGTATTAAAAAAGGGCCTGGGTGTTTGTTTTGTAATGAATGCTGGTTTAGAGCATAATGTAAACAGTGCTTTTTACTCATGACCATAAAGTAAAATGTAGTTGTTTTAGGGGCAAAATGCATGCTGTGGAGGAGTGAGAGCATTTACAGGATTTTTATGTTTAGAAGGGTGGTCTGGTTGGCTTCATTTCCAAGTATAGAATGATGCATTTTCCCTTTGTCTGACCTTCCCTATTGAAAAGGCATAGCTGACATTTACAATTGTTTGTATAATATTCAGAATAAAAATTAGAAATGTTGTGTGTTATTTGGAAAATGAAGTACTTTCCTGAAACCAAAGGATTCTTTCTAATGGGGTGAATTTAAACCTTTCCATACTGACACAAGTCCCAGGGTAATGTATGCACAGTGCCTGGATTATATGCATGGAAATCACAAGTTCTTCAGCTGCACAGGACGTTTGCCTGAGATTTGGAAACTGAGGATACTGATATTTTGCAAAATATCCCAAGTACATACCAAGTTTGTATGCTTGGAGAATATTTTTCTGAGACATCAACCTAACCTAATGAGACTTTGAATTACTCCAGACTCAATCAGAAAGATACAAATCCTGTACATCAAGGTAATACAGTCCCTGTTATCCATTGTAATTAGGGAAAGGTGGATTGGTCAAGAGCCGTTGACAAAACAAACTTGTCCCAAACCAAGACAGACATAAACCATCTTCTCTCACTCCTGTTCCCACAGGGAGCTTCTGTTCGTTGTTGAAATTCATCTTGATAGCTCAGGAAATCTGACAGTTTCTCTCACACCAGCATCTGTCTCTCCATGTATTTCCGATCATTTCATGTTTTGCTAGATTGGAATGCGTTAGTGAGCTGAATGACAGGATTGCATGGGGATCAATGAACTCCTTTCCCTTTGCTGAAATGTATCCAATAGTAAATCTTTTCTTCCCCATGAGAGGGAGAATATGTCATATTTAGGCGTTTCTTTGAATTTCTTAGTTGTACCTATTTGGTTTTCCATTCCTGTTATATGCTCACCTTTCAGACTCTATCCATAAATCGTTTGAGAAATGGGTTGATGTTCTCCATTTACTCTTTCTGATCTCTCCATATAATCTATTAGACAAGGAACTTTAGTATTCATTTAACTTACGTCTTGAACCACTTTGTTGAATTAATCATCTCAGTTACTATGATACTGAACTCACTGAGGTCTGTACATTCAACTAAAGGTGAGACAACTTCTAAAGCTGAATGGTTTGTTTTGATTAAATCGTCTTTTGAAAGATCTAAGGGTAGCTGATTTTCTTGTCCTTAATAGGCAAAGTGAATCTTGGCCTTAAAGATTCTTTCTGCATCCTGGAAATGTTTTTGCTGACTGATGTTGCTTTTGACTTTATATCAGGCTCAGATTCTGCTTTCTCTCTCTGTGTGCTTGTAAAAATTAACACAGTCTATGCACGCACTGGGAAAGGAGGGCATGCTCTTCACCTGCACTGCAGGTGGGAATAGACTGCACGTTCACAATGCTCCAGTTCACATATCACATTCTTCTTTGTGGACTACAAACAGGGAAATATCAAAATCACGGTGTTCTCCAAAGTGCTGTGGGTATTTATTCTTTTGGTGTCTGTGTAGGATTACAAAGTAACAGTTAACACTCCAAGTTTAAAAAGTTTTGAAAATATTGACTGCATTAGAATATACATTTGGATATCAATTAAAGTGTTAGTTGGCTCAATGGTGTATGATTTAAGTGATTAAGAGGACCAATTTCACGTCTCCTCTACAACTGTTGTCAGCCTCTAGGATTCTAAAATGTTGAACAAAATACAGTTAAACTCTGCATATTATGATTTTCTATACAGTAGTCATTATGGAATCCAAGCACAAACTTTAAAACTTGAGAGCAGTAGCATCAAATGGCATTGAATAAATTCCGTCTCAGAAGGAAATGTTATCGTTACTGATTTATAACCATTGCTTCCTGCATGCCTGTTTTTCCAATGGTAGATTTCAGGCTCTACCCCAAAGTCATTCCTCATGGCTTATTAGATCTTAAAATATCACAGCCCAAATTGATCTTCTTTAAAATAATAGATCAGAGCTTATGCACAATGATCTATGGCTTTCCTTGATCCATTACGTAATTCTCACGAGGAAAAAGAGGCTCAGGTTTTAATTGGACTATTAATTGTGACTTGTAAGCAAGAGTAATAAGTGATGTTCTCTGAATCACTGGCAAATGTCTTGCTCTTACTCTTCCTAGGTGATGAAGTAGTCGTTCCTCAGTTGCTTGCAGTGGCATCACGTCTGAGGGACACCGCAGAATTGTTCCAATCTGATGAGATGCGCCCAGCTAATGACCCCAAGGAACGACCTCCTATCAGAGTCAGGATGCTCAATGATGTGCTACAAAGCTTGGAGAAAAGCTTCCTAGTTCATCGAGCTCCTCCAGGGCTTTACAGGTGTGGTGTTCAACATGCTCTTCATTTGAGCCTAAATGGTCGTCTCACATTGCTTGGTTTTCATAACTGTCATGGCTCTTTTAAAAAAAAATCTACGTGAGTATCCAAGATTAAACCTGATTTTTCCTATCTCATCCTTTCTGCAGAAAATATTAATTCGTTACAAAACAAGAGGTCATTAGAATGCAGCACTGTAGCATTTCTGTCGTGACATCAATGCTAACAAGATGTATGGTGTGATGGCAACTCAGACAGCATGACAGATACTTGTGTTGGACGGTACAGTAAGCTTTCAGAAGAAGAAAATATTTTGAAGTCTAATACTGCTTTATTTGAAACTTTTTACAGTTCATTGAAGATTCAGAATTATACAAGATACAGCATAGCATTATTTAACATATTTAATTATATAGCAGTGTTCTTGTGCGCATTTCAACCAGTCAAAGGCAGTACAGCGGAGTGAATGAGTGGGCCTTAGCTAGTCACCATTCGTAACATCTTGTCTCTGGTTAGAATTCTTCTCCAGTATGTATTCAGCTGCACTACCCAGGTTGATTTCTAAGATGTCATAATTATTCCGTTCTTTCTAAGAAAGAAGTCTACAGGTCTATATCTCTCACCATAGATTCCTCTACAAAAAAATCTTACGGCAATCAGTAGCTTAAAAAAAGGTTGCAAAGCAAGAATTGGCCAAGCCTACCCTGAGTAATGCCTGGCCCTCTGGCTGTTCAGGAGAAGTAATAAAGTGTGTGCAAGTGCCTTAGTACAAACTGTCTGAAGCCCATCCATGTAGTGTTTTATAGCTTGACCCCAAGGATATGTTTTGAATGCCCTGGGCTGTGGAGTGAGGGCATATGTGAGTTGTTGGACTTCACCGGGCCTACTGGGATTATTTCGAAGGACTCTGTGGCTGAAGATAGCCAATGGCTCATCTGTACTGCCCGTTAGGAGGCTTCCTAAAGTAAAACTGTCCCTAAAGCCATACCCAGGTTTTACTTCAGGGGAAACTGGTTGGCATACTTAAAAAAGAGAGCTCAGAAATGAACTGACATACATACACAGGAGACAGGCAGTGGCCAGAACAGAAGTGAATGAGGCATCTATGTTATTTTGGAATATAAATGTACTTGCAACCAGAACTAACCAAAGTAATAAAATGGTACTTCATTGCAGTTGATGGGAAAAATTGTCAGATGTCTTGTACAAGTGATTGTTTCAAGTGGGCACAAAATAGACAGGTGATAGAGGTAGAATTTGGAAGAAAAACAGAAAGCTACAGCATCAGGAGGAAGAGATTCTTCCAAGCATTAGGAATGGCATAAAACAAATGCAGTCATCTTTTAACAAAAACAAGAGGAAAAAAAAAAAAAAGAAACGTAGTTTTGGTAGTGTCCATGAATAAAATCCTTACAGCTATAATAAATAAAATATAATAGTGGTATTTGGGGAGGGACTAATTTACTTCATTTCTGCTGCGACTAGATTTATAATATAAAGAAATAAACTGAAATGTGATTAAATAAAGTCTAATATTCCAGGTTTAGCACTGCTGTCTTTCTTGTCTGAATTGGTATGGTGTTGCAAAGGAGTCGTAAAACTACTTAATATAATGTAATGTGTCTGTGTTGCATCACAACGGCACATTGAATGTGGCCCAGTTCTTTTATTTGTAAAAATAAATTATACCAAAACTTAGGATTCCAGTAAGAGAGGTTTTTGAGGTCTTCCAATATTTTAATTCTTGCAGTGCTTGCAATATTACATTTGTTATTTATCAGGATGTAATTGCTAGATATGCAGGAATTAAATTTTTCACCTTCCTGCTTTCGGCAGTACTTCAGCACAGAGAGCAGTATTTGCACTGGCAAAGAAGATAGTGTGGAAGTGAAAATTTTGTAATTTTTCCCCTCCTAATTTCATTAAATTTGATACAAGATTTAACAGTAGATGATAAGGTTACTTCCAAGTATGTGGGAAAACTCTGGATTTGACTTTATTCTAAACTATTTTACCTAACTTCATCTGGAGTATGTAACAGTAAAGTACACCTTGTGCATCACAATTTAGATACTTACTTAAAAAGAATGCATTCTTTGTACTGTGCCAGGGTGTGTAATTGTAGTGTAGATTTACCTTTAATGCAAACAGAATCGAGGACAATGATAGATTTCTGATTTCCTTTCCTGCCATTAAAAATCTGCAGTACAGTTTCTTTTCAAAAAAGCCTCTAACAATATGTCTTTATTTGGGTTATTTTTCACTTTTTAGGGATTGAAAGTCCCTCTATTAATTGATGCAGTTATATGAATGTATTTTTTGTTCTGAAGCTAGAATTATATCACAGGAACACTAGAAGTACTTGAAAATCGTTATGTACCTTTTTTTGCTTGTATAACTGTAAGCTTTTCTTTTTGTAATTTGGTAAAGAAAACAAGCAAAAAAATCAGTCTTACAGCCAGGACCTTGTATGCCATGTTTCATCCCAGTCAGAAGATTGATGGGCAAGTTATAAACCCCTGAAATAGTGGTTTATAATGGAAATGCTGGCAGCCCTTTAACTATAGCAGCACAAGCAGTGCAGCAATAAATACTGTGCTTCATCTGTAAACAGAAATTTAGGATGCAGTTTGCAGCCTTGACCTTCAGGCTCCAACTGTGTTTAGATCATTAAGATTCCATAAATACTGTAATTTACAGCCTTCTGAAGGAAGAATTTGTGTGCACAGTAAAGCACGTATTCTTCATGAAAAAATGATTGCTTCCTGTATACCCATTTGGACTCATATTCTCAACCTCAATCAAAGTACTTGACAAATCTGCTGAAGTTTAGGCATCATTTTTAGGCTTATGTTTGTCCTAATTCACAGCGTTCTGGATCTATACTATGTTTTCTTTTCTAGAACTTGAATTCAAAAGAAAGGTGGATTTTTTGCTTTATTGCAGGATGTGGTTTGCAACCTGCTTGTGTTTGACCACTACGGGGGAACTAATACATCTTTTCTATAACTTTTTTTGTATGGTTTGTACACTTATTGCCATAGCTGTAGTCTCTTACTGTATAGATGTACTTAAAAAAATAGATACATCATTCCAGTCAATGTCTTAGGGCAATATTTGGGCATAATTGCTATAATGAGCAATAAAATTATTCAAAGTTGCTAACAGAATTCAAATTACTTTACTTTTTGATAATTACATGAGGATATCCTGACTAAATTTAAGTAATGATGAATGACATTGGCAGATTGTTCAATACAGTGTGAATAGACACTGTAGTTGAGATGATCATCCTTCTACCTCAACTTCATGACATTGAACTGAAAATTTGACAATAGCATGCTTTCCCCATGATATTCTGTTTCCAACCGAGCTAGAAATATACACGTACAGCTTTCATCAGGGTATTTTAGCCTTATCCAGAAATTTAGGCAGAGTGAAAAATCATAGGTTGAGAAATGTTATCCTGCTTTGCAAAGGTTACACTGAGGCTTGATTTGGGGTTAGGACAAAACCTCTGAGTTTTATTTTACCTGAAGAATTTCTGTGATTCCCGATGGTAACCCTGGGTAGACTTTCTATTTCCAAAATAAATGTTTAGGAACCAAATAGGAATAGTTACTGGTATTTTTCATTTATCTGCCTTTGCTTCTCATAACATAATGTGATTTATATTTTGTCATTATTTTAATGGAATAATCAGTAGAAACTTGTATATGTTTCTTTCCTCTAGCTGTTTCTTGCTTTCCGCTCTTACAATGTATACCTGCACTGAATATTTCTGTATATTTTCTGATGCTCATATTTCAATACGAGTACTAATAACCATAGGTTACACTGGAGCGGCATGTACGAAGCTAGGGTAAGAATGGAGGTTCTGTTACTTCAGGTACTGTGCGTAGACAGGGGGGGCGGGGGGAAAAGAGATCTCAAGAATATTGTCCTCTCCATGAGATGGTCAGCCTCAGCAGAGATATAGGATGATTCTCTAAATGCTGATACATAGTAAGAAAATCTCAAATTCTTACCCTCATCAGCATTCAGTAAAGCACGTGTAGTTGCCTGCTTGGGACAGAAGAAGATGCTTTATCTCTGTATTACAAACAAAGGGTGCTTCAGCCATAAATAAGCGTAGATCGAAGCAAAGACCTGGGGCAGTTTCCCTACAGTGAAAGCAGCTTGTCTGATAAGGTCAAGGAAGTACTTGCTGACACCTGTTCTGACACTGTGTAAGCAAATCTGTACATGGCTTCTGAGAGAGAATAATATTAATTTCTGCAAATGAATATTTGTAAGTTAGGTAATCAGGCAAATGCGTCCATGCTGAGTGATGAGTCTCCTCTTTGTCTTTTTCCCGAACATCTTTGTCTTTTGTGCATCGGCTGATCTTTAAAACTCTTAGATTCTAAATGTCTGCTGTCATGCTTTTGACTCTACAAAAATACCTTCCAAAACACTGACACTGGCAGTATCATGGATAACAAGACAGCATGTATCTTCCTAGTGTTTATAAATATTGACCTCAAATCTTAAGTTTGCCTAGACTAAGACCATTCCCCCTGTTCCTTGTATATTTTATTAAATTTCTTATATTTGCTGATCACCACAGCCTCTGACAACCTGTCAGCCTACCCTGTATGTCAAGTCTGTGTGTACGCCCCTTAGGTATTCACACAAAGAGCCTGTGTCTTTTTGTTGAAAGGCGTAGCACTTCAATAGCATTGAAACAATGAATAACAACATTGCAAAGAAGTGAGATGATCAGGAAAACTTTATGGGGTATCAGGCAGACAGGCAGAGGACACTTAGTGAAATAAGATGTCCTCTCTTTCTGTGAGTGTTTGATTTCTTCATGCCCATGTCTAGAACTCAAGCTAATCTTGGTATTTGATGGATGCTGTTGATACCAGATGGATCCAGTAGAAAGGATGCTGGGTTTCCTAGAACACCCTGTGATGCTCACACCAAGATTTCCAAATCTAAAGGAGTCACTAAAACTAGAGTTTGTTGTCTTTCATCTTTAAAAGTCCAAAAAAGGCACACAAGGGCTCAGGCTGTCATTTCTGCTCCAGTTAGGTGGGTTTTATTCTTAATAAACCATTGCTGAAGGATCAGTTATGTCCTAACTGACAGGTTTTTTAACCATTTTTTAAAAGAATCAAAGTCAACTTGTGTAAAATCTTTCATTTAAGAGTTTCATCTTAGCTTGCCATGTTTATTCTGTCCATTAAGGCAGTACGCGTCTGTCACCGCTATTTATGGAATGGTTGCAAGGGCCATTGTGCTGTGTTTAGTAGATGTAATTGAGTGAATTGAGTAATAAGCAGGTGAAAAGCAAGGATTTTGCAAACAATCTCTGTTTTCAAGAAGGACCTCCAGCAGTTTTTATTGCTCATTTGTGCAAGTTAAACGTCTTCCTTTTGCTTCTTTTTATCATGGATACCCAGGTGTGACATTAACACTTCATTGGGCTAAAAAATTACAACAAATCAGTACATTAAAATGCACTGAATGAAATACTCTCTATAAGCAATGATACATTATGCACCCTGAATTTGCCATCATGAAATGAAAGAACAATCAAAAGACGCTTTTAGCACCACACAAAAAGATAATTTGTATCACTGCTAATCTCATGCCACTGAAGTGTTTATTTTTCACTAGAACAAATGTTTTCCTTTCCGATTGAGATTTGTTATATACATTGCTGACGTATGTACAGACTCTACTGGATTTATTTCTGTTTTGCTGATAAACTGCAGCAGATTCTCAGGTGACAAAATTCACATGCCCAAAGACTCTAGTTTCTAGAGATACATTTAGTAGGAAAATTAAAATCCTTATTAAATCTCCATGTGTAAACAAGCTGCTCATTGGATTTACGGAAGACAAACATTAAAGATGCAAATACCCTGCTAATCTTAAACAGTGACATCGGTAAACATGTAGTACAATGTCATGTGAAAAAAAAAAAAATCTAGCCAAGAGTTTCTACAGAAGACAATAATTCTCTCATTGTATAGACTCTTTGCAGATTAGTTTTTTCATTTTGAACTCTTCATTTGTCGCTTCAAGTAGAAAATGTTCCTGTATACTTTGTTGTAATGTTTGAGATATTTTTGACTGACCTAAATCAAACAGATGGAATATTTTTTTTTCTGCATTGCATTATGTTTACCAGAGAGTGATTTGATATGGTGCTGATGATCCTTAGTGTGGGAAATACTGCAATGATTCATGTTGCACTGACAGTAGTAGATAATAGTCTGTCTCATCTGCCATATGCAATTTTTAAATACAATACTGGAATGATGGTGGGGGAAAAGGAAAGTATTGTGTACTCCGTTTAGAATAGCAGATCTCAGATTTTGCCATTCAGTCAGAATAAATGAATTTTCATCTTACTGTACAGCAGTGATTTTCCATTTGACTTTTCACCATAATATCTTGTATCTTTCAAAATTTACATCTCTTTTTCTTCTATAATTGTTCCACATCTTATAAATGGAGTTATGGTTAGTGCTATTAGTCGTTTCACTTTCTAATCTTTCACTGGTGTTTCTTGGCTCTGCAGTTCTTGTTCAGCTTCTTTCTCTCTGATACACGTTTCCCTGAATTTATTTTTTACACCTAAAATGTCTTCCCATTTTCTTCTACCTTCTTCCTTCAAACTCTGCAGTGTTTGTGCAGTCTGATTGTAGTTTGTGTAAGTATAAGTTAGAGATAACGAACTCAAATATTCAGGACAGAAGTGAGATACAGTTTCAGTAAGACTTGCTTCATTGTAGCTCACTCCATGATCTACTAATGGCAAAAAAATCACAGGAAATATTCCGAGGATGGTTTTATGTTCTTCCCAAGAATGTGGGAAGTCAAAAAGAAGTTTTGTGAGATAGGTGAAGAGAGGCAGCTGTGCAGTGTCAGAACATCTGAGATGCTGTGCAGTGCTTGGTAAATCTTTAGTTAATGCTTACTTGGTAGATGATTTTCCTCCCAGACTTTAGTGGCAGACATTGTATGGAAGGATTAGGTTCTTGGTTTATATGCTTCTGTGAATAGATGCCATGTGTCTGATGACCAGGATTTATAGAAGTGGTGACAATCATGAGTCGGTATCCAGAGTTTTTACAGCATAGTCAAAAGTGGTTTTTACCATAAAACTGAACAGACTGAGTAATCTCTGCAGGTTACCCCTGATTAGAAAATAATTTATAAGAATATAGTTGTAATTCTTAACTGCAAGGGTTTTTTTTCTAATTCTAAAACCAGAGACAAAACAGTTAGTTAATGGCATGACAAGCAATGATATGAATTTAACTATGTTGATACAAACTAAGAAATGTTTCCAATTAAATTCTGAACACTAGATTCTAATAGCACTTATATAGCTATCTCTATCTTTAAAAAAAAAAATGCAGTAACATGTTTGGCACACTAATTTCAGTTTGAATTCATAATTTGAGTCAAATTCATACATCCAAGTCACTAGCAGAATCTGGAGTAACAGCCTTCATGTAAGGTGGGCTGAAAGTATTTTATTCACTGTATTCCTTTTAAACATTGCACCCAACTTTTACGTGGGGGTATAGCATGGCTGGGAGGAAAAAAAGGAACTTTTTTCTCTCTTGACCAGCTACCAGAAGCCAGACATAATTAAGGTCACTTGCCATTCACTCATATGGTGCAGATACTCAAAATGGGATTTGAGGGACTGGGAAGAAGATACAGTAATGAATCTGCTCATTCAGTGGATCAACATAATATAGTATTGAAATTAAGCTGTAACTCTGAATAGCACAAGAAGCATTCCCCAGCATACCTTTTGCCACCAGCACAGCTCCCCCGAACAGGTATAGTTAGGAAAATGTAGGAACTGTTTAATTCATGATGGACCTGTGGGAACAATATTCTAGCAGCATGAACATTCTCTGTGCACTGGGCAACTTTGGGAAGGGTTCTGACCTAGTCCTCCCAGCCACTCTGGGGGTGATTGAACAGCGCTGTGGTTATTCATTCTCTAGGCCAGATAGATAGAATTTCATCCACTGGGATATTGACTCTTTAACATTCGTCCCTGTGTGGAGCAGCACATTTATCCTAGCATACATCAGTAGCAATTACTAGTTTGATAATGCTCTTACAAATTCCTGCTATCGTTATTATTTTTCTCATGACTGATAATCATGCTGAATTATGCCCTTTCTTAATACTGAGAAGATGCAATGAAGTGAGTGTAACTCATAGTCAAAACACCTGATCCATCTGAGTGGCAATTTGAATGGTTTTTCCTTTGCAATCATCAGTACATGTAATGACCATGAAGTAATCACTGTATTTGTTGTCTTGTAAATTTTTGCTATTTAAAGAGCATTTGTTGCATAAATACTACTGAATTAGCCATCTGCAGAGTTGTAATTATGGCTGACTTTAAAGCTTATTTAAACAGGGAACATGAAAATCTTTTCATTACACCTGCAAAAGCAGAAAACCACTATAATTAGAGATTATGTCATGGCTGGAAACCAGCTTTCTCACTTCCCTGATATGAATGGTAAACCTGGGTGTACGTACCTTAATTTATTTTTCCTTTATTTACTTCTCATGAATTTTCTTCCATCCTTTTAATTAGATTGACTTGTACACTTAAAGACTTCTGTCTGTAGTATGCATCAGACCCATTGTGTTTTTGACACAGTAAATATTATTATGTACATTGTAATTTATCACAGTATTGGTGGCCCTTAAGACAAGACTTCATCCAGGACATACAATTCCTCATGCTTTCCATGAATGTGCATGGTCTTCACCTTGCAAAGAACCTGGGTTTTTGGTATAATGACATTTATTTGAATACGTGGCCTTATCAGATGTTTTAGCTTTTAGATTTTAGTGCTTATGATGCACTACAGAGAAAAATAGCCTATGAACTCAGAAAGTTGTATAATGTATTAGGTTTTGAATTTATTAACTGTGACAGAAACTTAATATTTTATACATTATTTCATTTTTCTTATAAACAGTAGGGTTGATAACATTTTTAAGATCCAAGAAATATGTGGTTCCACGTTTTTGGTCGTGACAGATAAGAACCACTCATGTATGTTTGAAATATTAGCCAGGAACATTTCTTGAATATAGTACAAAAATAAGTGGAATTCATTGGAAAAATAGTTAATATGTAATACTGCCCCCACTAGGGTATTACCCAGGCAGTAGGGCTTAGAAATTTGGTGGTGCGATCATTAACAGGAAAATCACCTTAACTGGGATAAAAAGAAGTGTTAATTTTGTGTGTATGCATGCCATTGAAGGTAATAAAAATATGACTTTAGACATTTCTTTAAAGAACATATTATGACACAATTAATTTTTTGTCCATAGTTAACTCTTATGATAGTAACCTTTCTGATTGTGGCTATGATGATAATTGGCTCGCATCTCATGGTGTGGAGTTACTTAAGATGATATACCTAGTCAGGATCAAACCTGGAGATCAAGGTCGAGCCAATTTACTGCATCAAATACTGGACACTGCTCGCTGCTTTGTTTAGAAATGCTATTTCTCCTTAAGAATCAGATGTTTTATATGATTTCTAGATAAAAATTCCTATGAAGCCTTCAGAACATCAGCTGTGAGACATTTGGAAATAATTTTATTAATTCACTTCCCTCAGGTCCTTCAAAATAGTAGCACACATCTGCTTTGAATTTCTATATTTCAGACTGAGACATCCTTAAAAGAAAAGTAGTTTCCTCCAAATTATTCAACGTAAGCATATGTTTCTTTTCATTTGAAAAGCAAGTGCAGCATAAATCAAAGAACAACATGCCTACACGTGTTACCAACAGCTACATTATTTGAAATTTAACAAAGTATATTTCATACCAGCTGCTGCCAGCAAATGACGTTTTAAAATACAGTTATATTAATTTTATTTAATGCATCATTACTCTTAAGTACAGATGCAAGTCCTTGGTCTAAGAAAGTACAGAAAAATTATTGAAGGATATTCAAGGAATTTTTACATTTCTGTGAAATATATATCTTTCTCTCATTGGCTGCATATAGGGTTTGAGAGGTCTGTGGCAAAGAGTCTGATAGTGTGTTTTGTGGCTTCTTCAGGAATTTCTAGATAAAGTCACTTAATTAATTTCTATAAAACCCTAGAGAAAATCATGGCTAATTAATTAGAGGACTGTTCTTTAGCAGTGATAAATAATCACTTGCAACTTCTGAAGAACACATGCATCCTAATTTTTTCTTTTTCTTTCCACTGCTCTTCTGTGAAGTCATTCTGTACTGTTGAAGCTGTAGAATTGATTCTTCTTACTTACTGATCTTATTTACTCCAAAGTAAGAAAGAAATGTGTTTCCTAAGCTCAGCAAATTTTCAACAGAGGAAAAACTGTGAGTTCAAGGTAATGTTGATGTTCAGCCCTTGCAAACAGGTATTTTATTGAAGACTGATTTTGCTCAAACTCAGTCTTTAAACTAGTCAGAATTCTTAGCTCCATTATTCTTATTTGAGTCTGTTCCAGAACATCAGTCCTCTTATGATTAGCAACTTGCATCAAGCTTCCAGCTTCCATTTGTTCACGGTTATTTTGTATTATATTAGAAGCTGTTTCGCTATCATAAGCCACAAGAATATAAAAAATTACAGGAAGAAATGAAGTAATTGCTGTTTATTTAATGAAAGTGAAAAAGTTTGGCTACAGGTTGTCATAGATACAGTATCCCATTTGAAATCTTCTCCAAGCCATCACAGGGCATTGTCCTATTATCAGAAAATCAAGATTAACATTCAGTTACCTTTATTTTATGGCAGTCTTTTCTGTTGATAAACAACTATCAAAAGAATTATTTTCTTACGTGTTTCAGAGCAGAAAATGAAAGTGAATGTTTTCTGTGAATGTTCAGTTTTGGTCGAAAAAAATTCCCCAAACAACCTTTACTCAGCTTGATTTCTTTAACAGATCTTTCACTTTCTCTCTAGGATTCTGAATGCTCATGCATGCAAATTGGAATCTAGTAGATGAATCTGTAATGATCACCAGGATAGGTTTACAGCCGGGAAGGTCTGTAGGTGAGGTTAGGATGGGTGTTTATAGAGACAAGTCTGGTAGGGTCACCTGTTTAGGTGGCAATTGTTAGGGGTGGTGAGAGCTGGCTGCTCCCTAAAGGGTGGGGGGCCAAGCATGATACCATGGCCAGCAGGGCAGTGGCCTCTCCAAGCCAGGCCTATAGTGCCCAAGCAATGCAAGCAGGGGAGGCCTGGGAGTGGCAGTCAGGTTCAGCCAAGAGCCTCGGTCGTCAGGCAAGCCCATGGTGATGCAAGTCAAGCTGGGAGATAGTCTACAGATCGGGGTCTGGATCAACTGGCTGCATGGGAGCAAGAGAGCTGGAGCTGAGATGTAGCTCAGGCTGGGGCTGAACACCCAGGGCTCAGGTGAAATGGGGCTCCTGGGCCTGTGAGCAGGGGGTGTGGGTGGTGGCCCCAGGTAGGGCTGGTTAGGGCCAGTAAGACCTATTAGAGCACTCAAGGCCTTGACAGAGATGTAAGGCTGGCAGAGTGCGTCAAGCTGAAACTTATGCTAGAGTTAGGGTTGGCTTTAGCAATAATTCAGTAAGAGATCAGTGTGGTTTACAACAATGCATTCATAACCTTTAAGAAAGTACTGTAATCAAAGATAACTGTAGGGAAATAAAAGATAATATATCTTGTAACCAACTATCATTCCAGTTTGGCTTCTCTTTTTCCTTTGTTTATTTGGCAGGCAATCAAGCCAAACCAAGCTTCACAGCGCTGCCAAAATCAGGATTTATTTTTTTAACAAGGCCTATTCTAAATTGGCCTCTCAAAAATGAATTCAGAGTTGGAATAATTACCTCCTTGTAGTCCCATGTCCCAATAGGATTTTATTAAATACAGACTTACCATAGCCTCTGTTTGCCGTAATTGTCTCAATAAGAGGTGTCCTAACTGCTGTCTCTTATGCAAGATAAATTTCTGTCTGGCAGGGACAGAATTTATCTGGTTTACCCCTGTCACATAACGATGCCTTTGATATGCCTTTCAGTTGCTTAGACTTTATTTAGGTTTGATGTCTAGATTACCTGTAGCTTATCAACTGCTGATACCATGCAAATACCTGTCTTTCTGGCAGACTTTCACCTTTGAGTGTACACAGGATTTAAGTATATCAACTTCTGTAATACATACCGGTAGAACAATTTACAGTCCTATAAATGAGAGCACTAAGTGAAGGCAGTTGATGGCTGTTAAAAAAGGATAGGATGCATAGCACACATAAGTTAGGAACAACGCATTACAAATAAAGGATACTTAAATATGACATACTGAGTTTGTGGGGACTTAGGGCAGTGAAGGAATAGAGTGACGTTTACAGCTAAGTTGCCCTAAAAGGTTGGCTGCCATATGCCCATCTTCTCTGGTCACGTGCGTGTTGTTTGATCACGTGGGCCCAGAGCCAGTGACTTCCACCATTCGATCCAGGAAGAAATAAGCATTATAGAAATTCATTTCCTCTGGATCAGCTGCATGTAATGACAGTTCACCACTGCATAAATTTTGTCCTGATAAAAGTTAGTCTTACATGGCTAGCTGCTAATGCTATAATTATAAAGCTTCTGTCACAATAGTGCTGTGAAATAAAATAGGTAAGACAAAATAACTGTATGTGGGTGTCAAAAAAACTTTAAAAAATAAAGAGAGGAAAGGAGAAGCACCGTTGGAGATCAAAAGGATAAGGGACCCAGAGGAAGAAGGGAACATTTCTGTACCTTCACTATAAAAGTTTCTGAGGTACAAGCTACTGCAAATAAACTACTATAAATCAGCTCATGCAGTTTCCAGGGAAGAAGAATTTGTAATATTTTTATGTCCTACAATAAATAAACACCCTGTGGAAATGGAAGTCCCAACATGGAAATACTGTTATTAGAATGCATTAATTTATTTGCCGGGTTAGTAACATTTTATATTTTGCAAACATGAATGAAAACAAACTCCTAGATGTAAGAAAAGTGCA
Organism: Burhinus bistriatus; assembly: GCA_013397275.1. Lineage (NCBI taxonomy): Eukaryota > Metazoa > Chordata > Aves > Charadriiformes > Burhinidae > Burhinus > Burhinus bistriatus. Next base: position 160,642 of record VYXH01008043.1, read on the forward strand.
TTCAAAACTGAACATTATCAAGAGAAAGGGAAATGCAGAGAATCCCCATTCTGGTGCGCTTTTTTCTGTGGACAGTACAAGTAAAAATAAGTCCGGGATTTATAAAATTGAATTTGTAAGGATACTGAAGCAGGCCTAGTCACAGCACATTGTGTTATAACTGGAATAGACAGAGGCTGCCCATAGCATTTATCTGCAAACAATTCTAATGTGATTCCACAGAGAAAACCTGCACTCATTTTACGTGGGACTGTACACTCAGCATCATGTCCTAATGATTTAATAATTACTTTTCAAAATCTCAAACGTAAGCTCAAAGATAGGAGGCTGTTTGTAAGTACCTGAATAATTCAGCTTGTGTTGCACTTTACCTACACACAAACTTCTAAAAAGAAAATCCTTTTTCATGACAAGAATAATGTAGTAGTCTAGTTTTATCTTGTACTGTCCAGTTGTTCTAATATCTCCAGAATAGTTTGAAGTTGTGTTAAAGTCAGTATATTTTTAATGTGATGTGTCATTCAAGAATTTGTCAAATTCATTTTTGGTCTGGTAGGGGTGACATTACATCCTTATTTGTGATAAGGTAAAACAGCATTTAACTCGAATCACGTTATTTCGATCAATGATGCATATGTTCCTAGGTCTGCAAAGGGCTCATAAAAGTTATAGAAGAGGTTATTTTAGAATTCATTTTTATAGTTTCTTTGCTTTATTTTACTAAGGTTGATTTGTTTGTTTGAAGCCATTTTACCTCTTTCAGTGGTACTGCCTGAAGTTATTAATTAGGTTTCCTACTTCAGTGTTACACTTTTCAGGTCACTGTGATGTGTTGTTGAAACACGTCCATTAAGATGAATGATGTGTGTTGTAATTTCATTAGTGTCATCAATAATGTATTGCACTTTCCTCTTTAGGAGTCTCTTTTTGTTTTGTGTGGGTCAGGCTCACTGTGTGAATTATATTTATAAGATCAAAATAGTTAAAGATGAAGGTAGATACTTAAGCAATTAGGCTAGAGGCTGGAATTGTTGTTTTAGAGGTGTAGGCTACAAAACCAATTTGTATTAAGGAATGTTTAAGTAATTGAATTTCACAGTATAAATTAAAGTCTCTTGCTGTCATTATGCAGGATGTGGTCACATAGTGATACCTTGTGTCAATGAAATGGCTGGGTTTTATTTTTCAGTCCATGTGTAATCTTTAATGAAAACACTTCTCTGACTTGTAAAGGCTTGGATGTAATAAACTGGACCAGCCATTTTTTTCATTTGATGAAGCTTGGACAGAGATAAGAAGTGAAATTGTATAAATTGACTCTCATGAACATGCATAAAAAGAGAAATCATTTTATGCAACAAAGGGGTGGCATGGCTTGCCAAGCAAAGATAAGTAATTGGAAAATATAAGACCCTGGTGAGAATTTCTAGCAGAAAATCTGAAAAAACAGGTGCCGTATAATGTTACTTATTATTTGCATACATAAAAATAAAAAATATGTTCTGTCATACTATGCAATCAGTTATGCTGAAGTCATACGACTATTGCAAAAGTTAAGATACTCTTTTAAATTATGATAGCAGACTGCTTGTCTCTTTCATTCATCAAAAAACTAAGCTTTTCTCATTGGACACTGATTTGTACTGTAGTCAGGTGGGATGCACTAGGAATATTTGTTTTTTACAGTGCCTTTTACCTGCCTGTGGATTTACTGTGGAATCACCTGTGATTCCAAAATCACAGCAGTAGAGTTAAACTGTATTAACATCCTTGTACGTCAAGGTAAACCCTCTTTTTAGCCTGTGTGCCATCTTTAGAGCACATTTGAAGATGGGATAGGAGATCTGTTCCTATTCACTACAAATGTTTTCTTAGCGGTCCCCAAATGTTCCAGTCTTCACATCATCCTCTCTTTAGAGTCTAATCTCCAGCAGTCTAAGTTAGTGATTATGGTTTTTGTCTTAATACATTTTTATCAGTTGGCATTACCCCCAGTAAATGAATAGGTGGATCCTAATATAGATCGAGATGCCAGTGTCATAGGCATTTGGAGCAGAATTCTAGCTCAGTCAAGCTCTCCCAGCCACCAGCAACCAGATAGGACTGTCACATGCCTCCTGAGAGCAGAAAGTAATGTGATTATCTCTAGCATTGCCCCTGCTGTTCAAGGGCTTTGAGGGGTTGTGAACAGGCTTCTATCTCCCTGTGAACTATGGCAACTATAGAGCAGAGTTCTTCAAAAGCCTGGTTCTGCTCACACTGATCTCAGCAGGAGTCCTTGAATTGATTTCAGAGGGAGCAAAATCAATCCCTGCTTTGAAAACTACGGTGTTTCCCATAGCACAGCCTGTCCTTAAAAACCAACTAACCAAGAATTTATCTGGTTCCCAACATACACAGTTTTCATTTACTATATCACAGAGATGCTTTAGGGACAGTCCGTAATATAACTTTAGTCACCTTTGAGTGTAAGCTGCATCATGGTCCCAAGGAACAGTAGCATCAGCTCAGAACTGAGGGAGCAGGCAGTTGTCCTGCACCAAATCATGTATACCTTTCCTGTTTCAAATTTCACTCACTTCTGTTTACAATCAAAGGAGCTCCTGGGTGGAGATTTATGATATTTACATGCTTTTCTCATTAGGATAATGATTACACCTGTTTTTAGATAACATTTATAGCCTGCTTCAAAGGCTCTCATTGAAATCACTGACTAGGTCTGAATTCTGAGCCTTCAACACCTCATACAGATAACATTTCCAAGGGATCAGACATTACCTTTGCATGTGTTTTTATAGGAGCCATTAAAAAGTCTTGCAGATATTATAGGAAAACATAGATTTTTTTTTTTCATAAGGGTTTAGCTGTTACTTCCATTTATTTCCTTCCTCAAGTATGTGACATTAAAGATGGGTTGCTCTTGTTCTGATGCCACAAAGCATTATTGATGAAATAAAGGCTCTGCTGAAGGCAATGAGAGTTTTACCATTGACTTCAATGCAGCTAGAATTTCACCTCTGAAGTGTGAAATAAATAACAGGAGCAGATAGGGGAAAAAAAAAATCCGTGCCTAGGGTCCACAATAATAACCAAACTTTTTTTAGAGGGGAATAAATGGAATCCAGCTGAGGCATGAAATACTTCATGAGAGGTGTGATAGGTCTAGGCTCATGATTTTGAAAAAAATCTTGAAGGGCCAAAGAGGAATGTGAGATTTCTTTGACAGATTTGGTGAATGTTCCAGTGTATGTACACCTAGATCAATGAACGGATGCAGTTTACAAAGCCGTAATAAACATGCAGTTGTCTTTCAGTTTGCCACGGGTCAGCTTTACTGTGCATAATATGTATCATCTGTAAAGTGTGGCTGATACTTGCAGGGTTTTTTGATGATTTCTGATGAATTGTTTTGAGTAAAAAGTTTACCATTCTTCATTGTTCTCTTTTAGAAATATTCTTTACAGACTAGATGAAAGGACAAGCCAGTTTTCAGTACTGCTAGAGGCACTGGAGCACTGCAAACTACATCAGTCAAATGAGACCATTCAAGCAGCCTTGTCAGAGGTGCTGAACAGCATCAATTCAGCTCAGGTTTACTTCAAAGCAGGACTTGATGTGTTTGAGACTGCCTTAGCTGGAAAGAAATGAGAGGATTCTCTACATTCTAAGACGGTTGTTTACAACTCGCTAAACAAAAGTTCGACTTGGACCAGAATTTCTCTGAGGATGAAACCTTTCTCAACTTTTCTTTCAGTTGGCTCTTAAAGGTACTGCAATGTGTGTTTTTATAAATATAAAACAGTCTTTTGCACTGTTCACAGTATATCTCAAATGTCTGATTCTGAATGTATAAAACATAATGAGAGGAATAACACTTAAGATATGATTTTTAGAAGGACATCTGCTGTATTTTTATATGTAAAATATATTTTTATGACTAAGAGCTCAATCTTGCAAAGTACGGAGCACGTCCTGCAATATGCTGAAGACCTGGTTCTGAGACACCCCAGAGGTACACCCAGGTGAGCTTTCCATGCCTACTCTGTCAGAAAAATGTGACTTAAGTATACTCTTGTGTGCGTTAACTTCCTCAGCAAACTCATCTTCTTCCTTACTCCATTCAGAGGAAGTAGTTGAAGGATGTGGCGTTTCCTTGGGTATCCAGCACCGGAGTTAATCAGGAAATGCACAAAACACCCTTACCAGTGTAATCCAACATCTTTACTCCAGTGGAGCAATAAATACCTCAATTCTGAGAATACAGATAAACTTTGATTATCCCATTTCTGTATGAAAAAGAGTTGTTTTCTCTAGAAATTCTTGGAGATAAAATTTTTGTGATTATTTCAAATGATTTGAAAAGTTTGAATCAGTAGTTAAACTTGTACAAAAGTACTGTGATTCTTTATGTTAAATAAAAGAACTGCCTAGTCTTTTAAGGCTACAGGCCTTATAAGCTTATACATTACCAAAACAGCCCACTTCAAGGTCTCCCTAAATTTCCAGAGACCAGTAAATGAAAACAAGACCTCAGAGTTCTGGGAACATTTTTGGGATTCCACCACTCAGTCACACCACTCACTGTTCCAGGCTAGATCATTCCATCAGTAGTGCCCAGCATATAGGACCTGGATTGTTGTCAAAAAAGCGCAAGGAAAACCTAAATTCACTCCCTGCTGCAGAACCAGGAATTCACCTTTGATGACACAAGCTGATGAAGTATATTGCAGGGCTAAAACTCAAATCTTTTTTGTGTTGGTGGAAGCCCCGTAACAAAGGCTGTAATCACACCATTACCTTGTTGGCCTGAAGTATCTGTGAATGAAAGGATCAGGAAGTTCAGTGTCCTAACCTCTAAGGGGTTAATATACACGTTTGAGAATTGCGGGTCTTAATAATAGAAACAGTTGAAATTATTAAGCCCTATTGGGTTTAGAGTTTTACAATCTCAGATAATTCTGGGGTTAGAGCTTAAAAAATTAATTTTATATAGATACTTAGAATTGAAATCTAATTTATTTGATGGAAAAATTAAATGTATTGTTGCCCACTTTACCATGGAAACATTACAGAAACATTTCAAGTTGCAATAAAAAATGGGAAAAGTATCTGTATTGATGTAAAAAAAGTTGCCTTCTGGAAAAATTTCAAAGTGCACAATTTGGTGAAAGACTTTAAAGTGTGTTCACATAGCAAGAAAGTAGAGTTGTTTACAGATCTAGGTTTCTGTTTCCCAAAGTCCTTGGCAAATGGGCCTCTAATAGCAGTGACCCAGGACTAGGTACATACAGTTATGTTGTTGCTACATTTCTTTGCAAGTTGTTATTATAACATGGGCAAAAGCATCCTGAGTCTGACCAAAGGTGGGGCTATGCAGTTGTACAGCTACAACTGAAGTGGGAATATGTTCAACATCAGTCAGTACGACTGCATGAACTTAGATGTGATTAACTCCTATCTTTACTTGGCATCTGATAAGCAGGAGTATATTATAATTAGTCTTTTGCTAATGCTGGTACCAATTATGGTTACTGCAGAGAGAATTTGACTGCTGAAGAGTAACATTTTTTCTGATACTACAATCCCCCTGTTTCCATAGTTTTTATTATTGTAATACTTAAATGGTTGGAATAGCCACATTTGAGTTGTATGTTTATTTTGTGATAGTATTTGGGGATGTACTGTGCGCACTACGTTTGATTTATATTTTCTAATAGGGACCACTTTTCTAACAGTTCATTTAGTAATGTATTTTCTTTAGACTGCTGACTCGCTGTGGAGCAGATATCTGTGGTCTTAAATGATATAGGGTCAGGTGCCATTAAGAAACCAAAAATAGAGATTAACACTTCCTTTAACTCTGCCAGGTGAGTTTAAGAACTGCTTACTCAGTCTTAGTATGTATGTTCCACCAAAACCACCTCTAATGTAATCAGAGTGTACTCATGCAAAATCAGTGAAATCTGTTGGGAAGAGTATCCCTCATGTATGATTTCTCAACCATGTAATTCCTCACTAAAACATTTATCTTGTTTTCTCACTAATGTCCTTCTATAACCGCTTTTAAAATAGCAGACTTCAAAGTACTCCACCACAAAAAGCGCTGCTACTATAAATGCTTGTGTATTCTAGAGACAATCATATATTCTTGTTGGTGAGATGAATCAGATGAGCTACTTAAGGACTTAAATGCATTGATTTCGATGTCATCTCACACTTCTAGATCTCTCGGCTTTTATTTCAAATGTTCAGATCTTACATACGAGTGTTCAGTGATAATATTTGTACCATTATAGGTTTGGAAAAGGCACTTTTAAGCCATATCCCCCCATTGATTTTTAAATCCTACCTATTGACTTCAAAGAATTTATAGCAAGTTAAGGTCCTAAATACCTGCTGTGTTTCTAACATAGGATTTTTGCCCATCCAGCTGTGGAACATCAGCTAAAGGAAGGTGTTTGTAAATCATAGTAGCTTACCCAGATTGAATACATTCCTATATTGTTTTGAAATAGACGGAGTGCCCTTAAAGGCAGAAGTATGTTTGCAGATTGCCTAAATGATACTAAAAATTTGTTACCTTTTCAGAAACATCAACTGCCAGAGACAGTATAACAAATGCATTGATTACTAAGTAATCTAGAGTCATGCTCACAGTGACCAGAAAATCCCTGCAGCTTGCAATATTTGTATGTTGAGACAGTTGATAATAAAAAGCTAATAAGATTTTATTAGTGCATATTTTAAAGAGTCCATAAAGAAGCTAAAGTACAATCAACTCAAATGAATAATAAGTACATGGGAGCTGGATTTTGAGTACTAACCTTAAAAAAGGCAGTGAATTGCTTTTATCATCCAAGAAAAACAAAATTATTTTGATATACAGTATCTGTGCGAACATGCAAACACACAAATACTCAAATGCCTTACCTTCAAAATGTTGTACAAACATTAATTCACTTGCAGTGAATGATACATCTACATAAACACAGATGTAAATAATAACTACAAGAGAAAATGAACAAGCACTTTGCACTGCTTCACTTACATTTAGTAAAGTATTTCAGTCTAGAGGTGTAAAAGAAGGCACTTCAGCTGACCTCAGTTCTTGCAGTAGTAGGTGGGGAAAGGTTAAATCTCTCAGGTATCACAGAAGGGACCTCTGGAGGTCATCTAGTCCAACCTCCCCGCTCAAGCAGGGGCACCTAGAGCCCAGTTGCCCAGGAGGGACTATGTCCAGATTACTTTTGAATATCTTCAAAGGATGGAGATCCCACAACCTCTCTGGGCAACCTGTGCTTGGTCACCCTCACAGAGAAAATTCATTTCCTTCTTCCACAGATAATAGTTTCTCCAAATCTCTTCCTTTATTTCTTAGTTATTGTAGTTGTATTATTGTAATTGGTTTCATTGCAAACATTAAAAAGATAACCATTATTTCATTCTGTGAAAACTCTTGGCCAAGGTCTCTAGGATTTCACAGTTAATATGTTGGAAAGTTTGTATAAGGAGATCTGTCCTTCAAGCCATGGGATTTATTTTTAAGTTGTAGAGACTAGTGTCTTTATCTTTTGAGGTCTTATTGTACAGTCCCAGGTTCCCAGTCACAGGATTTCTATCTACATTAAGAGAGTGATTGAGAATGAAGCATGCATTAGAAAATGCTGGGAGGAAAAATACCCCTCAGCATATGTGTAGCTATGTGCTGTGTATGTATCTGTTTTAACCAAACTTTGGGAGCCCAGTGCAATTCTATGGCTTGTGTTGTGCAGAAAGTCAGGCAAGATGGGTCATTCTGGCTTCAAAAGCTATTAAATACTATAAACATAGTTATGCCTGGGCCTGTATTCTCAAGGGAGCAGCTAAGAGTTTCCTCAAAAGCCTTGTGTTGCAAGCTGTTATCTGTGTTACTCAGAAATGGGTACCTCTGACATATATTATGGTTGCTATCTCAGGAAACAAGCATAGCATGGAAGATGTTTTTTTCCTTTAGCACTCTATAACATTTTAGCAGTATTCTGCCAGTCACAGAAAGGTGAATCATAGGAAACAAATCTCATTTTAAGATGCCTGGGACCTGAATTTTTAAAACAGTTAGCCTTATACGGTACTAAAATAGTTCGAAATACAGTAAGGTGTCTTCTGTTGGAGCTCTGAGTCTACAAAACTTGGGATAGAGACTCAAGTATGGCAAGTAAATGTCTCAGAAATATAGAATACACAATTAGTTACTGTCAATTAAAGGTTATATTAATGGTAAAAGTTACTTGCCTACCAATGCAGGGATAGGATTTCATCACCCTGCATAGTTTTTGGTGGCTTTAACCATCAAACTGTCTTTTCTCCCTCTGCCACCATCTTCTCCAACCCCTTGCATTCCCTGCATTCAACTTCTCTCACATCCTCATGCCATGTGATGACTCTCCTCATTCCTCACCACCTTTTTCGTGGTCATTGCCACTAGTTTACTGTCTCTGTTCTGATTCCTTATCACTTCCTAGTCATCCCCTTAATTTACCAACTTCTTAGTCTCCCCTTTAAATCGCCAACCACCAAGTTAATCCCCCTCTTTTCTCCCTCTGAGCTCAGTCACACCTTTGTTCCCCACCCAGTTCCAGTTTCCCTGGCCAGTCATTTCAGTTTCCCTGTCAAATCACTTCCCCGGTTTTCTGCTGCCTTTCCTGTAGCTATGAGGCTTTGTCCCAATGTGCTTCATCTCTCCACCTCTAGACTTTGCCCTCTGTGTTTGAATCTATTCAGCTTCTTTGTCTGTTCTGCTTGGGCGTGGTGGAAAATTACAGTGATAGATCAACCCTTAAGTTTAGATTCTTATTCCTGGTACAGCTGACCATAATAAAGAACTGAAAGTGATGGAAAAGTCCTGCTCAGATCGAAATGGATAAAATATAAGGAGATACCCTATGTTAAGTTCAAAGTAGTCTCTTCTGAGTATGTGCAAACAGCAGGTTTTCAATTATAACTTGATTGAATGGAAGCAGATTTTCTTGGGGCCTGCAAAGTATTTTTTCTTAGCTTCTTTCTTGCTAATGTCTGGACCAGGAAATTCCCTCAAAACCATCAGTGTAGGCAGATGACAATCTTGAAAGTTTTGAAGGAAACTGTTTGAAGTTGGATGAATAAGAAATGGTCGACAAACTTAATCAGAGTTGGACTACCTACTACCTGCCTACAAAATAAAATAAGCAGTATGTAAGCATGTAATTTTTTCTGACCTTGTGCATGCCATTTCATTACGTGATGGCTACCTGTGAAAGTTATGTGTGCAAATATCTGAGTAAGAAAAGATGATTAAAGCAGATGCAAAACTTGGTTACTGTGTTGCAGTGTTTAAATGATTAAGGATGATAAGGACTCAAGCCATATGTACAAACCTGTACTTGAACATGCACACTTGAATCTAGGAAGTGCCTAAGAATAACGAAGACTCATCTAGGAAGCAAAGGATTTAAGAATATCTAAGTTAGACTGTATGTTTACTAAAACTATGGTGCTATCAAGCCTCAGGTTTTTTTTTCCTAATTTGAATCCCATTGTAATTTCTACTATTGCTCATACACGTTCCTCAAAACTGGAAAATATGTACACCTGCAGATGTAGATTTACTGCTTATTTTTCCCCTCAGTCCTACTGACTGGGTCTGGTTTTTTGGGCAGGGTTAATTTTACCCTGATTGCTAATCAGGGTACTATTACACGAGTGAGGTCAGCAGAATTTGGCCACTATTTATGGAATTTCCAAAAAGATTTGGTATCACAAGATTGTTTATTTGTGTTTAGTCAATTCTCTTTAATCTCTCAACATAGATTATTACAAGCAAGAGTATATTTTTCAAAAAATGGGCAGGAGTCTCTTGGTCAATGTTAAGTAAACCCCCATGGCAGAATATAAATATGTATGTACAAGTGATGTATTATAATCTAGTATTATAAATGTTGGCACGGATTAATGCACATGTTCTCTTATGAGCTTCACAGGTTGGAATTAATACAAGGGCTTCATTTAAGAAATGTAATCAGAATATAGGCGTGGAACAACTTTTTTTGCTGTGTAAATGTAGTATATGCTTATTGTCTGCCTAATCCATTTGGTTAAAAAAGATTAGGGTTTTGTTTAAGCTATTTTTCTCTGATTTATTTTCCAACAAGCCTTTGAAAATGAAGTCTTGCTCTTTATTTTTCTTTTAAATGTGTGATGCCTTTAGTGTTTATGGAAAGCTTATCATGTGTTAAGACAGTGTAATGTCTTCTTGTCTGATCATTCCTGGATTATTTGATAGAAATAAAAGTGGTGTTTCAAAGCATGGTCTTTGATAGAAGGTCCTTTACCGACCAGTTAATGGATATGATAGGATAGGATATCATAGAATCATAGAATGGTTTAGGTTGGAAGGGACCTTTAAAGATCATCTAGTTCCAACCCTCCTGCCATGGGCAAGGGCGCTTCCCACTAGACCTGGTTGCTCAAAGTCTCATCCAACCTGGCCTTGAACACCTCCAGGGATGAAAATGATACCTTTGGGTGCCTGTCTTTACCATGCAGTGGTATAGGTATGCAATACGATGCTTTCAGGAAGTAATTTAAGAGAATAATTTTATTTTTTTTTAATAGTATTGCAGAGACCTGCTAATTTTCCACCATTTGAAACTATTCTCTCCTGAGCATACTGGTAATATAGCAATGTAATACCAAGTTCTTTTAGCACCTGCTACAAGCTCTTACTACAGGTGGCATGTTAAGGGGTTGTCTGAGCTGTCAGTGTATTTCCACAGTTTTTAATTAGTGTCTCTTGTAGCTCCACTCAGCTTTTATGTAGCACAGTCCCGATACTGGGCTGAATGACACTAAGGTGAGACGATAGGTCTGACTGATGTTTTAGCTTGCTAAAGAAACTGCTGTTGTCCCCATCCTTAAAAAGTTAAATATAATACTTGGTAATTCCAAAACTTTTGGTGCTTTCAGTCTGTATACTGAGGGTTCTGAAAAAGTACTGGAATATCGGGTTTTTTCATGCAGACTCATTTCCTGTTCTCAACGGCTGAAACATCTTGTAGTCTATGAATCCACTAGAGAAGAAATAAGGAGATGCTTAATATTACATACTTAAAGCAGATAAGATGAATACAAATTGTCTTTGTTTTCCCTTTGCAATTTATGCAAGTTAATATGCAACATACTCTTATCACATATATTACAATTTGGTACTCTCAGACAGATGGAAAATGAATGTGATTCCATATCCAGAGGAAGTATAATGAATTCAGGGAACGCTTCACATTCAAGTATCTTAACCACATACAGTAAGAAAAAGCACGGGTGAAGATACTTGGAACAGATCCTTTTGTGGGTTTTAGTACAGGTCTGGAAAATAATATTTTTCTGCGTGAGGCCAGATTTTAGCATTGCATTCATACCTAGCTGCATGGTAATGTATTGTATGTTCTCGTGGCTGTACCTTTGAGGATTAATGCTCAAATGCTATTATCACTGATCATGTTAGTCTCAGTACGAACTATTATTTTTACGTCACATAACACAGAGTTTACCGAATTGGATGGAATATGCAAGTCTTTCTACCTTTTGTATGCAAAAGAGCAGCTGTCAAGTTGTGTTGTCTTTGTTACGCTTTGACATAGAATGTGAGACACCTGAATGATGACTCCTTCATTCCATCTACTTCTAAATTTTCATGTAGTAAAATCAAGTTGCCACAATTGATAGCTAGTCAACTCAGAATATTAAGTAACTAGGTTTTTTGACCACGCGGTAATATAAACTTGGTGCAGTGATTCCTGGAAACCAATAAATATCATATTATGTGAAAATGTGCAATGAAAGGTTGATTTTTGTAACACATTATAGAATGTTGAGTCTGAATAAAACAGCTTATTTGCAAAATTAGTTTACTTTGTATCAATTTGTACTTTTATAACATAGTGTAATAAAAAGGTAACATTGGCTATTAATGTAAGTAGGTTCTACGTACTTTGCTTAAGAAGCCCATTTTACTTGTTTATGCTATGAATATGGTTTTTGCAGTCCGTGAGAGTGTTTGTAGAGAAGGCACTGTGGACTGGAATTCAGTAATAGACATTTTGTGAAAGTGGTTGTGAATTAGACAATGTTTTTTCCATGGTTACATTTTTGCTAGAAATTAAACTGGAATATGAAGATGTGTATAATGTACATTGCACTGAATGATTTGGAGTTATATTCATTTGCTTTTTTTTGTTGGTTTTGCTTTCTTTTTTTAATTGGTTCTGCCAGTGAGCTGTAACATATACCTCTCAAGCTGCTGATTCAGTAACATGTATCCCAGGGCATTAAAACATAATGGGAAGAAGGAAAAAAGCAAGGAGGAAAAAAAAAATAGCTAGACAGAACCTCACAACCCTGGGATGTGATAATTTACTGACAGGTAAATTTTGTATTATTTTTAGGTGCTGATATATAGAAAGCCCAGATATTCACATAATTGGTCTTTCAGGTAGAAAGAAATTGTCTCTGTATTTTTTTGAGAATCAAGAATTTGAAAAGTAGATAGAGACTTTGGATCAAACTCAAAGAATTCAGGATGCAGCTCTTAAGGCTACTGAACAATCTGAATGCTTTCTGAAGAAAGAGACCAGTCAGTTCTGAAAATCTTGATGATATATAATATTCAGTTTATATGAAATTCAGATGACCAGGCTTTTTCCTGTAGTTCAGAGGTCCTGAAATTATAAGGTAGTTGTTCTCTCGTGAAAGTATGAATTCTGTTTTGCTTATAGTATATGAGAACTTGGAGGCTTTTCTGTACTTATGAAGCCCTTGAGAGGTGTAATGAAATAATTTCATTGTAAATGAATGTGTATTTCCAAATTTTATTTCCATGTTGTGTAGGGTTTTTTTTGAAACTGCTTTCCTGTTCACCAGATTAAAAGGAAAAATAAAAGTGATACCTTGTTAATGTTTTTAATCACAGCTAGGTCATTAACCTAGTTTGATACTTTAGTTCCATACAAAGTGCAGCTCTGACTAGAATATCTCCTGTAATGTTAAAGACTAATTTGTGAAACATATTCCTTCACGATATGTTTCCTTTAAGCCATATAAACTTGTGCCATGAAAATAAAAGCCAACCATATATCAACAGTTTTATACAGGTATCTTATTTTCAGTTTCTGCTGATAGATCTGGAAGTCATTATTACTGAAATATGTCATTAAAGCTAAATTTTCTTTGCCTAGGTATCAAAATCTTTGGTGGCTCCCCTTAGGAGAGTGGACCATTATGCTTTTTGACTGAGTATCTATATAAGCAAGAAAATAATAATTAAAAAAAACCAACAGTATATCTAACATATTATAAACATTCCAAGTAGCCAGTCTTGGTATGGAACAGATTTGTCCAAGAGAATGGGAATATAACCAGCCCTCTCCACTATTTTCTTTAACCTTGAGATTGCTGTGGCATTTCTTGCACCTGTATTTCTTATTAAGTAGTAGCATAGAGATCCGCGTGGGAGTGGAGTCTATAGGATCATGTAATTATGAAGGCATTTGCTTTTTATGTGAAGTGTAGGTATGGCAACCATGGAACTGAAGTAACAAATAATTTGATACTGTCACAGTGAAGTGTTTATATACTAGGCTGATGAGCAGGATGGGAGTAGAAACAGATTCTGGCCAGTGATGGCTGCCTGTTGGGGCCAACAGTGGGTTGAAAGTCCCAAGAGTGCCAAAAGTGAGCACTGGGAAATGCAGGTGCTGGTAAGACAGTTCTATTCCAACAGGTACCAGAAGGCACACAGTGGAGATCTGGCTCTTGGCCAAAGAAATCTGATGCCAGTTTAACCAGCTCTGAATCTGTTCTGAATGCACTGTAGACAAGTAGGAGCACTTCAGCCCCACACTCATCTGTTTCTTTTGGAAAGAGCAAGGTATGAAATAGCTAAGACTTTTAACACTAGAAACAGTAGCAAATCCTGTCTTTGAAACTCAGGGCCTTGTGTGTTAGTTTCTATATTCCATCAGAAGAGAATGTAAAAGTGACTATGGGAGTGGTGCCATGAGCTGAATTGATTTTGAGGTACTTAGTAACAACAATTGGATCACTGTTTTCTCCGTCGCAGGCAAGAAGTAGAATGGGTGATCCTAGGACTGGATAAGATAAGCTAGGTCTAAATATCTGAGTTTAAAGAGCCTTAAAGCCTTTGTTGAGGCAAATACACAAAGGCACCAAAGCAAAGATTTCTTTCAGTACAGTGACCTCGAACAGTCCATTGACCTTATCTCTAATAAACTTCAATCTCTTTCTGCTTATAGTCCCCTCTCAAGCTGTATCTCAAGTGTGGTAAACCAAGATCATTCCTTTGAGGCTGTCAGCTTACATCAAGTGAAGATCTGATCTGCTGTTTGTAGCTCAGCCTCAAACAAATGGAAGCACTTTTCTGACGTTGCTTTACTATCTCATTTCAAGAGAAATCTAGTAAGGTTTCTAGCCAGCGCCTCCAATTCATCTTTGGGTATATTTGAGCTGAGGTCAGTGCTGTGACGGAGATGAATTATCCCATTGGTTAAGGGTTACTTTTCCTGCACGAAAGAGAACACACATCAGAACTAATGTCATGCCAATATTTACTTCCTTTTTAACATTTGGTGGTTTAATAGCAAGTATTGTACTTAAAATTGGACCTCTCCCTTAAACAGTTACCTGTCGTCTCTTAAGAATAAGCTGCTTTTATACTGTATAATACAAATCAGTTTCATACAGTATCCTTCTGGATCCCTTAGCTGTGATAAGAGAGGAAGATGATGGGCACAGTGCCCTATCAGAGCTGTGTCACTGTATCTTCTACAGGAATAAGGGAAAATAATGGGCAGAGATGGACTATAAGAGTTGAAAATACAGAAGCATCAAATATAAAACTTAAAACAGTAGTAGTGTTCAAATGGTATTGGTTATGCAATTTAGAATGAAAGTTAAAGAACTAGTATCTAAAGTGAAATAAAATGGGGAAATATTGTGTCAATATTGAAGAGACAAAATGTCTGAGAAATGCGCTTGCTTTGATAGTATAAACCTGTGGAGGTTTATACAGGTTGTTACAGAACACACAGGGAAATTCCTAAGGTTAAAAAGTGGTCTAAGTCCAAGTTACAAGGATACGTGTAAGCTCTAATGTGAGAGAAGGTGCACTGCCACATGACCAGTCAGACGTTGAAATGTCTAATACCTATCAAAAAGGAATTGTTATATTTCCAACTGGAATATGGCATCCAGAGAAACAAGGAAAAAAAAAAGATTGCCATCTGCATCTACCACAAACAGGTCGACATTTCTAAGTGTATTTCAGTGGCTTTCCTCTGAATACTAATAGACCTCAGTGTAAGAATTCATGAAGATGGATTTGTCTCTAGCCTGGGTGACAGGCAGGTGTTTGTCAGCGTGGGACTATATATGAAAGATGGTCAAATTAGCCGAGTAAGTTTCCACATATGTCATGTGTCACTGCATTTCCTAAAGTGAAAGATCAACGTGTTATCTGAAATGAAGATGCAGAACTATGATGGGAGACCTTGATATGCAGGTGTTACTTATACAGCGAGCGTGAAAAATTAGATCATACCCCCACGCATGAAGTTCACATTTTCAAATTCTAGGAGGATGACCCTATAATGAACACTGACTGAGTTCACTTTCAGGACTGTGCCATTCATAAAGCACTTGTCACGCTCTCCTAGCACAACATAATCAGGGCCCTATGAGTGAGTAATAGCCTTGTATTCATAGCAAGGCAATTTATTATCCTATATGTAAAATGACAACTTCATTATCATTCGCTATTATAAAATAGCAGGGAAAGTAGCAGTTGAAATAAAAAGGCAGCTTCTTAAATAATTCTTTTTACAGTATGAAAATCCAATACATAAATTCGCGGCATGTAACGTTTTTATTAATCTATGAAGAATTTAACTTGATGTTCCATGGCATACTTCACTGATGCTTCATCATTAGATTTAGAGAGAAAAATTTATAGTGACTGGTTGCAGCATCATGGCTTTTTTGCAACCAGCTATGCACCTCCTACTGTGCATTTTTAGATTGGCAGAATGCTGCCTCAATTACTTTGCTGGCCATCCAAGGAATTGACTCTAGGCTGTGTAATTTGATGCAGCTTTGTAAACTGACGGCAGATACTTAGTTCCGGTTACAATACGGTGCAAAATCTTTGACAGATGATTGGTCTTCTCATGGTTTTTGCTGTTATTTCAATGAGGCCTTCACTATCCATATGCAATAAGCAACTGCTCATTTAGCTCCTGCTGGTGATACTGCCTTTTCAGGGTAAGAGGAAATCTTTCTTGTCAGAATAATTATATTTACCCAACTTTTCTGTCATCTATTAATATTGCTGAGAAAACAACCTTTTCAGAATATGTTCATTTGCTTTGAATTACATGTGTTGTTGCCCATCATTTTGTAAATCTAGAGTAAATGAAAATGAATGATTGGCCATGATAGGTAACTCATTAAGTAGACATAAAACAGATTACATGTTAAGGTGTGATCCCGTTGGTGATTTGAAGATCCGTCACAGTATGGCATGGTTGGCATCATTAACTGTAAATGGGGAAGGAGACTTAAGTCTGTTGGGAGACAGAAGCCACAAGCCATCAGAAGAAGGATGGGAACAGCATGAAGTTGAAAGGGCTGACAGAACTCTTTTTTCTCCGCCCCC
>VYXH01008043.1:190502-227019 GCA_013397275.1 Burhinus bistriatus
GCAGGGAGGGAATCAATGGACTGATTCCAGTGGCCCTTAATGATAGTACTTGTACTGTTGATCAGAATACTGTACCTCATGTCTTGCTCATAGTCTCTCACCAGTAACATTTAGGGAGGAGACAAATTTAGTTAAACATGAACTAAAAAAATGTTAAGCTTCCTGGAAGCTTCAGCTGATGCCCTCTGTCACTATGGCTGCAAGAATGGCTTGCCAGTTATGATGGCTACTGTACGGCTTACTGAGAGAATTTGGCCCTAAGCGATCAGCTTCAAGGCAAGTTTTCAGAACTGGCTGATGAAATAACACAAGCATATGACAAAGTTTTAAAAATTTAAAACAAACAAACAAACCAGGTAGTTTCCTCTACTCTTTTTCCTTGTTAGTTCATCCTGGCAGACTGAAAGCAGATTTAACAAAAGAGACCAAGGCTTGGCAGAAAACTGGTATTTTCTCTGCACTGAGTATTTTCAGCTGCTCTCAAGACATGCTTTGTGTCAATTGTACTTAATATCATACAGCTATTCTAAGTGTCAGACTATTAAAAAAACCCTCTGATGTTTTTATTGTAGTTCCAGAATTTCCTGTCCTGAAGAAAATTGCTGTGGGTGTAAATGTGGAAAAAATAGTCTAACAGTTCAAAGGATTTATTCCAGAAAAGTTAGTCACGCTTTTACAATATAATTTCTTGTGAGTGGAAATAAAATACTTCCTTCTTTTAGTTAAAATATTTGATGGATTCATTGTATATTGGTGCATGAAAGTTAGTTGTTACAGTAAGGTGTAGGCTTTCTGACTCCATCCGTGTCTCATGCAAGCCTTTCCTTCACAAGGCACTGTACCAAGACACACTCTCAATACATCTCTGCAATTTTTGTTGTTGTGGTGGTGGGTTGGCCTTGAACTGTGGCCAGATGCCCACCCAGCCCTCTCACTCCCCCAGGACAGGGGGGAGAAAACGGGGTGAAAAAGCTGCCAGTCGAGATAAAGACAGGGAGCTCGCTTACCTGTTACTGTCACAGGCAAAAAGAGTCAACTTAGGAAATATATTACCAATTAAAATAGAGTTGGATAGTGAGAGACAATGACAAAAATTAAAACAACACCTTCCGCTCGGCCGTTTTTCGCAGGCTCAGCTTCACTCCCCTCTCCTAACCTCGCCCCGGCGGTGCAGGGGGATGGGGAATGGGGGCTGCGGTGGGTTGGTAACAGCTCCTCTCTGCTGCGCTTTCCTCCTCACACCTTTCCCCTGCTCCGCCGTGGGGTCCTCCAGGGGCTGCAGCAGGCAAACCTGCTCCACTGGGCGGCTGCAGGGGGACAACCTCCTCCGGCACCTGCGGCACCTCCTCCCTCACTGGCCTGGGTGCTCACAGGGCTCTCTCTCACGCTTTTTCCCCTCACTGCTGGGCAATGTTTTGCTCTTTCTTAAATACGCTTTCCCAGAGGTGCCACCAGTGTCGCTGACAGGCTTCAGCTTGCTGTGGAGCTGTTGCAGAGCCGGCTAGAACCGGCTGGAACCAGCTGGAACCGGCTGTGTCCAGCACGGGGCAGCCCCAGCCTCTCCTCACAGACAGCCCCGCAGTGCCTCCCCACCAACACGCAGTACGGTTGCTGACATATCAAATTTTATAAGATGCTTAAATCAATAATTGCCTTTCTTTTACATGACTGAAGCCATTGTTTCCTGAAGAAAGGCGGATGGAGGACTTTCCATCTTAGCAGGAAAAAGAGGTCAGTCTTCCAAAAACATGTTGAAATCTAATTTGCTAGTCTTAGATGCAGAGCTTGCCATAGTCTCTGTCTGCAAGCTAGCAATCAAAACAATATAGCAATATACATATTTCTATTTCTGACTAAGCCAACCAGTGTATCTACTAGCCTTTGTCTCGAGATGACTTGTTTTGTTGTGTTTCTTCCTGTCACTGCTCCCTGTGGAAAAAGCAACCTTACCCTTCCACTGCTCCTCCACGTCTCCTCCGCATACAGTTTTCCCCTTCGACACCGCCTCGTTATTCAAGCCTGTCCTCCGCCAGTCTTGTAGACTTCTGTTAAAACAGATGTGACTTGCGTTTTCCATAGTTTGAGTTATGTTGGCTGAAATCTAACTTATTCAGTGATCAATGGGACCAGAGTTTGAAGAAATACACAGTGACTCTTACAATTCTTATATTACACTCTTCCTTTGTATTCCTGTATCTATCTTGTATGTTAGATCTAATTTTGATCGCAACCTATTTAGCTAGGAATTTATCTTTTATCTAAAGAGCATCTGACTGGGGTAAATTCCATACTCAGTGGCAAATGATTTTGCCTGATTTGATCTGTAAGTGCAGAAAGAGGGGAGTGGACAACATATCATGAAGTGAATAAAGGGACTGTGACTACATGAAGTATAAAGGACAGCTTTTATAAACTTTCATTGATTAATAGCTTGTATAAATTTAAGCATGGCAGTACTAAATGCAACTATGATTTATCAATATTTAACTGTGAGATGGATAGCCATAAGTAATCAATAACAATAGACGATTAGGATACTGAGGTAATTGCGAGAATGGCAGTGGATGGCAAATAGCTCTAATAGTTTTATGAGAGAACTCTAATGATGATAATGATAATGGACAGCTATAGCAAACTACTCGGCATACAGCCGCAGAAACATTAACGTTACGGTGTCATGGTTATGACAAGCATTCCCAAATCCTCAAGCTCTCCCAACCCACTGTGGCTTGTCAGGCACCACTGTTGGTCCTTAGAGTCCGCACTCAGAGCACGGGGCTCCCAGCGGCATCCCACCTTGCATCCCAAGGTTTCCTGGAGAGGGTGTTTGCTTCCATAGGAGTTGATTCTTAGCAGCTGGGTTTTTCAATGCTGATCTGCTTCTGCTGATCCCACCTTGATAGTTTCCTGAGTTGTCTTTTCTCCCCTCAAGAGTCCATGACCTGTGGCCTTCTGTTCTTTACTTTCTCCGTTTCCCAGACTGCGAATTCATTGTTTCTGCTGAATCAATTTCCCAGTATGGAGGTTTCTCTGTTTCTCTGGGAAATGTTTTTGTGGAAACTGGTTTCCTGAAATCAACTCTCATATTTCCCCTTTTCAATAATCCATATTAAATTTTGAATTCCGTATTCCAAAGGCAATGTTCCTTTCAAATGGTTCCTTTTCCCCTCATTCTGCAGCTGTCTTAACTATGCTGTTACTGCATTATTTTTTCTATGTGCTATTTATTGTGTTAAATCAGCCATTTGTTAGTTCAGCAGTTCTGCCGCAGTTTATAGATATTCTCGGGCCTTATAGTTATGCTAAATCAGCAATCTGGATAGTTCTTGTCTCACCACAAGAAATGCCAAATGTATTTTTGCAGGCTTAGCAAGAACTATACCATGGCCCATCTTGGCTTTAATGATCCTCTTTCTGCTACTATGGTACAATATTATGTTAAGGCCTACCCCAGCTCATTGGTTCCCTTCACCTGAAAGAGCAAATTTTGAGAAAGCCTATCAGCCTGTCTTGCCTCACTGGTTCCCTTGCCCTGCTATGGAAACAAGACATCTATGTTCTGAAATTTCCCCTTACATCATCTTCATCAGGAGAGCACTTAAAGAGAACTTACTGGAAAATTCCTCATATATATTCCTATATAAATAAATCATTTTACCCTTATTGACCAACAGAAAATTATTAACATAGCATGAAGATTGTTCTTTATCCTCTCTGATACAGATTTTGGGGTTTTTTTTTGGAAATGCATTAATTTTAGAATATTTTTTCAGGCAAATTGCAAAAAATCATGCTGTAACCATGATTTCTGATTCTATTGCACACACATATAGTATTGGATGCTTGCACGTTATGGTGGCCTATTAGATGGGAAACCAACTGTAGTAAAGAAATGTACTTTATGTTGTAGCTACTGACTAAGATGCTTAGGAAAAAAGATACTATATAGCAGTTCTTCTGTAATTGATAACTTTGAGATCTTTGCACTTTTCTGTAAAGAATGTGGCCATTGTTGGACACAGGATATATATATATGTAAATGAATCGCTGGTACGGTCTTTTCATTCATGCCAGTGAAATTATACGCTTAGTATTAAAAAGACTATAATATTGTTACTGAGATACATTTTTATTTTATAAAGATACAGTCAAGGCAGCCAAAGTAACTGCAGTTTTAAGCAGAACCTAATTTTTATTTGTCTTTGAAAGCCCTTAGTATATTTTGTGACCATACAGTAGAAGGTTTTTTCAGAACAAGGCCCAGGGGAAGAATGGTACGTCATTATTTTTTGTACACTTTACTATTCCTGTAGTGAATCTGTTCTACCAAACCGATAAGTACCAAACTGATTTCTGTATTTATAATAGAAATGACAGTAAACTAGTTCATATTTTTTCGGCTTGAGATACCTAACTTCTTTAAAATATATTTTATTATGGGGAAAGCATAGCCTGGACAATTTATGGATTATTAACTGAGAAATGTTGGTTATGGTTTAAATGAAGCATCTTTCAGTCCTGCTAAAAAAGTAGCACACTTCTACTACAAGGTAGGAAAGAAAATATTTGTGGAGAAACTGTGTATGTGGACTGAATATTGAATTTTGAAGATGCTCAAAAGTATTGCTTTAAAAGGTCTGTTTTAACATTAAGCATAAAATAGGGCAGGTTTTTTAAAGAAATGTATTCTCTACAGTGAAAATACAGGACAATCTAAATCTCCCTTATATGGGTTAGTGATATTCTATTTTATTTTAGATACTATTTTAAATATCCATAAGTCATTTGCAATAAGTAAGTGTGATGGGAGTAAAACCATGCCTGACTGGTAACTTGGGAGTATGCTGTGGTTTTTCCCGATACAGACGTCATCCTACATTATATTGTAGATGAATGTCTAGTTAAATTCCCTGCCAAAGACTGTATTGGTAAACCAAAAGCACCTAGTAATTCGGTGCTTACAAAATCTGTTTTAATGAAAACTCTGGAGGATTAAAATAATAAGTTAATAAATTGTCCAGATGTGATATTGCGGGTGATATTCCTGTATCAGCAACGTGTATTGTCACCAGATTTAGCAGCAGGTTACCTGCAACAGCTAGTGCATACATGGCCAAGGTTCTGAAGTGAGAGCAACATCTCTGTTTTTCCAAATTACATCTCAGAAACAGCTGTTAGAGAGACAAAATAAGGTATTTATACATGCCACTGGATAAAGGGTAGATGTGCATGGCCTTTCTGACTTCTCTCCTTGTAAGGATGGATTGATGGGGTTTCTTTCTGACACAGACACAGACACAGCAGCACAAAAAGACATCAAATCCTCTTGGGATGTCCTCCCTGTGGCAAGCTGGTATTAGTGATCTACTGCTTCCTTGTGAAGGGAGTTTTGCCTATACTGCAACACAGTACCACAAGTTAGCAGATGAAAGCTGAAGACTTCCTGATAATCAGAATTAAAACAGTTCACATATGTATCATATTTTTTCGCAGAAATGGTTTAAAGGAATGATCTTGCATCCCTCTATGAAATGTGTTTGGAAAAAAGATGTTGAGCCTGCAGATATGCATATATATATTTTGTGTGTGTAGTCATATATTTATGTGTATATATAGGCATATACATGCATACATATGTGAACAGATATATATATATATGTAAACACACACATCCAGTGCTTTTATTCTATGATTTTGGTTTCATGAGTAAGGCAGAACTTGAAAAAGTCTGTAAATACTTTTGAAGTGTTTTTTGGAAGTTTCCAACCAATTTATTCCAGATTCTTTAATAAATTTAAATTTTAACATCCCTTTAAAGAATAATTATCTTGAACAACCAAGGAAGTAAACTCAGTATTAAAAACAGAGCTAACATTTAAAGCGCTAATATAAAATGTTTATTATTTTCATATAGTTATTTACAACTGTATACTGGCTGAATTAATGAGTTAATTTATTACCTGTATATGAGTATTTATTGTTGGTGTCATTATTATGTGACTGTAATTTTAATTAATTCCTTGGCAGAGTGTCTGTGATTTCTGTGCAGAACATTAAATGTCAAATTGACTTTCTTTCTTACCTCATTTATAAGTATTAAAGTGTCCATATACAGGAAAAAGAAATTAGTAACAATCACTATGACATCTATTGCATATGTCAAATGAAAGCAGAGTGCAAAAAAACCCACTCTGTTAAGATTTATACTGTTTTGGATTCTTTCTTTATAAGTTAGATTGCACGTAGGACACGTGATCAAATACAAACAAAAAATCCATGTATCATTCCTGTGTATACATGTGTGCCTGTGTCTATTTAATGGTGTGATTTTTAAAGAGTACATTATAGAAGAGTACTTTCTACAGTGATATTGAGGAAGAAAGGATATGAGGCAGCCAGCTGCAGTCATAGTGTTGGTGATTAAGTGATTCTGTACGTTTGTTTTATTTGTGTGTAGATTAGTGAGGGTCAGCTCTTCAGACTGGGTTTATCAAAAGTTCTCACTTTCTAATGTATTTTCAATGTAAAAATGTCCTGGGCTTTTCAAAATCTGAGCATATGAGTCCAAACTTCTTTCTGCTTTTCAACTATGCATTATGCCAGTAGAGGAAGTTCCATATAGCTGGATAGTTACTGGAATAGCACTGAAAGCCTAGATATTACCCCATGCCTTAACAGCAGTAGCAGCAGTAGTAGTCGTAATAGCAAGAGTATGGCTCCAGAGGTCTGGTTTCCCATCTTAAACTTGTGCTAATTCTTATTGCATAACTGGTAAGCCATTTTTATGTATCCATGCTCTGAAAATCCTCTTCTAAAAATACCATAAATGAATATAACTAAGAAAAGTGTGGTATGAATCTTTCCTGGAACAAATTCTATATCCAATATACTATATGTTTTCTGTCTGCTGAAAGTCTCGTTACAATCACTGTAAGTCTTTCTTTTACTTCAGTGGGGTTTAAAAAAAACTCTTGCTTCTTACAATTTTGAGGATAAATTTCCCATTCAACAAGCCAGTCTTGAAAAGACTGGTCTTAAAATTTTGCAAAAATATTGAAGATGTAAGTAATTACTACAGTGTGTTGACGCCCTGGAATCATTGTGAAGTCACTTACACACCTTGTATTGGCCCAGAGTAGAATTTTACAACCAAATTAAACGAGCTCTTAAATATACTGGATATTTTAACAGAAGTGCCAATGTCACTCCCTGAGGTTGCTGAAGGCATTAGTATGAACCTCTAGGATAAAGCTACATCCAATTTTTAGGTGGAATTATTTGGTAGTGAGTTATAATAGGAAATTCCTTATTTCTATTCAGAGTGGTCATCCTTCTTTGAGCGATTATTCTAACTCAGAATTTTTATTATCCAATTAGAATACTGTATTCCTGCCCTCAGTCAAAATTTAAAATAATAGCTATAAAATATAGTTTGGGTTTCATTAATACAAAAAAATGAAAACTTACATGCTTAGAAGTGTAGCATTTTGGGTTGATGAGGTAGCCTGAATACAATTTTTTTAAATTCCATTTTTTAAATCTTAACATCATTAAATAGATTGCATCTTTTAATTTTTATATCTAATTTTCATTTTACACTTATATTGATAAACAATCCAAAAGATGCCAAAGGCTTTATATAATGCCAACTGCAAAAGAAAACCTTATTTCTCACAGCAAAAAAATCCACCCACATGGAATCTTTTGAGTGGTCCAGATAAGGATCTTCTGTATTAATGAAGCTCATTTGCATGGCAAACATTCTTGTTTTGTGTTTTCCTTCTTCAGTGTCTTATCTCAGCCTTTCATTCTAGATTAAACAGGCAACTGAACATGGTTCTTTTTTTCTTGTAGAAACTTTTTTTTTAATTATTTTTTAATTATTAATTTTTTTTTATCCAAGAGCATTACAGATCAAAATGCTGATGTTTTATGAATTCCTCCATACGAATGCTCATATTATATTACAGTATATGGTTAAAAAGAGGCCAAGACAGGTATATTACAATGTTAAAGGGAATAAGAAGAAATTTCTTTAAGCTCTTTCAGGTCTCTTCTAAGATTAATGCGGTGGTTAAGAGCTATATGAAGAGTGTTCAGTCCACAAAGTTGCCATGCAGTTTCTGGAAGAGCTGGTATCTCTGCACTGATTCCAGTGTAACCATGCACTGATTCCAGTGTAACTGCACGCTGAAGTATTTACTTCATTCTTCAAAACTTTTTCAAAATCTGAGCCACAACTCTTTCAAGACTTGCTTATTAAGTGGCAAGTTTAATCTACATGGGTGTATAAATCCACACATGTGCATCGAGCCAGAGAAATTCCAGTAGCAGTAGAAAAACACAGCTGGCCTTGCATTTAACTAGCTGTTTCTCAGTTATTCTTATTAAATTCTAGAGTGAGAAGAGGAACGAGTTTGGTGATTTAGCCCGGCCCTCTGCATAGCATGGACCTTTGAGCTTCCATAAAATAAGACTGGTTTGACCTGGAGCATAATATTATGGTAGTACTTAGTTCCCCTCCAGAGCGGGGGGACCATTGTTCTATGCACAGGACCTGCATATAAAAGGCAGATCTGCCCTAAAGAGGTTCTAGTCTAAATAGACCTGACAAATAATAGGAGGAAAGAGCTGTTATTCATATTCGCATTTTATACCTGGAAAACTGAATCATAGAAGATGTTATGAAAAGCCCATAAAAGTCAGGGAAAGACTTCCAGTGACTTCAATGGATCTATGATATTATATCAGCAAAGCACTTAGGGACATGCTTAAATGATTGTCTGACTCTAAGGCCTCTTCCACACAAGGTTTGCAGAACAGGCTGAAAACAGTACTTCTGGTGCCAGTACTGAACGAATTACCCACAAATCCTGTAATTTTGCCAAACAGTAAATCTATTTATGGAAGCCTATTTGGTCTTTCATCAGGTAGATGTTCCCTTATGTATGGAAACGCGCACCTTGCATTTCGGTTAAAGACCATAGATCTGATTTGTAGCCTATGAAAATCAATTCAGTTCTTCAGCAGACTTTGCACAGTGACCTCAGGGAATTTTAATCATTGATACAAGAATTCTAAAATTGATCTAATGTTTAAGAAAGCATTTCTTCCTTGGTACCACAGAAAATACTGGTTTTGCATCAGCCTGAGAAATGACTTACTCATTCTCTCTGAGTAATACACAGTAAAGTAGGTCATAATCTGGGGCATCTGAAATATCAGTTGTAGTGAGTCATGCATGCAGCAGCCAAGGGCAAGTTTCTCCCCACCAGTGCACCCTTCAGATCTCTGCACCCTTGCAGAGTCTAAAATCAGACTCGCCATCGATGTCAGCCTGTACTGTTGGTGCAGATTGTGCAGGGAATGAAATGGACAATTGACTGGAAGTGAGAAAGGAACAGTAAAATGAGAGGGTAACAAGTTATTAAAGAGAGGCTAGCTTGTTCCAGCATACTAGAACACCAAATTCATGTTCTGTTATGGTGGCATTTATTAGCATCACTAAACATTATTAATTATGCAAGGAGCCAGA
Source organism: Burhinus bistriatus (assembly GCA_013397275.1). Classification (NCBI taxonomy): domain Eukaryota; kingdom Metazoa; phylum Chordata; class Aves; order Charadriiformes; family Burhinidae; genus Burhinus; species Burhinus bistriatus. The sequence continues at coordinate 200,038 of VYXH01008043.1, forward strand.
ACTCATGCATAATCTCACACACACACAAAAAAAGGTCTTTCTTGTCCCAGAATGTTTATCACCTGATATTTTCATTTGGTCAGATGAGACTGGTCTAGAGTAGAAAATTATGTTTCTAAGGCACCAGTCAAATTTGTGGGTTTGGCTAGAGATGCTGCAAAAGAAGCGACAAAGGAAAGGAAAACAGGGTCAGAACCCAGGGGAAGGGCATAGCGGATGCTCTGGCAGCCTTGATGACTGCAAAGGTGGAAGGAAAACAGATATGACAAAAAACAAGCCGGAGCCATTGGCTCAGATGGATTCGGATCACATTGCTCTGTTGAAAATGATTTCATGAGAGGAAGTGTCAGAGAAACAACTGCATGGGGGGCAATGGAGGGGTGAAAAAGTGCCCTTGCAACTGAGCAACCATGGTGTTGAGTTCTGTCTGTGAATGAGAAATGCTTTTTTCTCCCTGATCTCCCCATTGCCAGTAGGAAGGAATACATGAATGACTTTGTATAGCTGTGATAGCTTCAGCCATCTGATCACCACAGTAGCAGAGAAGATTTAGCATTCAAATAACTCGCCTGACCTTCAAAAATCTAGCATGTCTCCAAAATATGTATCGTGTAGGTGATAAATTAATTTAACAGAAACTCTTTACTAAAGTTAGCAGTAAATATTTAACTACCTGTGCAAGGCAGGAAATTGCAAGTTTAGGACTATAACTATTTTTAGTAAGTTGTGTTGGATCATTAGTGACACCAGACATAAGTGATCTGAAGCTCTAGGTGCAGTCAGTGCTGCAATGTGTAAGCAGAACTTGTGTTACAGGTGCAGTCTCAGCCAGGAATTTGAATTTTGTTGCTGTTGGGATTGAAGTGGAAGCCTTACTATCATTATGATGTTAAATGTTTTTGTTACAGTGTCCAAAGCAAATGTTTCATTGGATACACAGCAGCTCTTTAAGAAATGCTGCAAATTTAATTTACTTAAAAATAATTTTCATTATTGGACACAGACCAGTGGGAATGCATAAGTAAGCATTTTTCAGTTTTACAGCAGGTAAATAAAAGAATCTTTAAAGCTCTTGTTTTGGAAGAAATATTGTTCCCGTGGTTCATTGTTTACGTAATGGGAATCTGTCAGTTTTGCCTCAGTTTATATTGGGTGTTTCTCCATGCCCTGATGACTGTAGTTGGTCAGAACAACATCTGCAGCCAGAAGCTGTTAACTTGTTTCGGCAGCTCTGGTTTGTATGTTTGCCTGTTTCTGGCATGGTTGTTCATTCTGCTACATCTTCACAGTTAGCTTAGGCTCACTACTAAGAAAATGTGTAATTCCCCTTTCTGGAAAGTTTTATTTTCTCATGTACTGGTGCAAATCTTCCTTAGTTGTCAATCTTCATTAAAAATCCTTGTCTCTTATTCTAGACTTGGATAAACGTTAGTGAATTCCAGGCCCTTTTGCTTTCTCGCATTTTAAGCAATTCTCCAAAAAGTACCGTAATGTTCAGTGGCAATGATAAGCCTCTTGCTTCTCAATCTCTGAAGAAGAGCTGGATAAACGTCCTCTGAACCTGTTTGATTTTTATGAGTGCCCCTGGTAGGTAAAGAAGCACTGCTGAGTTTGAACAGAAACGCCTCGGTTTTTGTCTGCTGTGAGTGTGTTTGGTAGGATGCAATCTCTTGGGTCCAGAAAAGAAGTCCTGTAAGATTTGAATATTACTCGGTACAGGGTCTCCAAAACTACTTGAGCATACCTGCATTGCAAATAGCCATTGTTAATCATTTGCATTAATCACGTGGAACCTTTAGCTGCTAAAGAAAATGTAACAGAGGTTGGAAACTTGGAATCCTACCAGTTTAGAGACCATCCCTACTCTCTACAGGGAAAAAGCCTTCTGTAAGGATGGAAAAAAAATGCTTTCTATTGACATTAAAATTAATAAGAACTGGAAAACACAAATCCACATTGTTTGGATACTAGGATGTTCAGAGATTTAGTGTTTTATATTTAATCCTGAAAGTTTGTGGAAGCAAATATGCAGAGTAATGGGTCAGATGGTCTGCTTTTTGGGTAAGGAGGTGTGGAGATGCAGCCCTCTAGGGAATTCCATCCTGTGTGGTTTTTCCTGGGTAGCAACTCAGAGACCTTTTGCTAGAGGAAGGCGCGGTGAAGCAGTGTGTAATAATCAACACTGCCATCTTGCGAGCAAAACCTACCCCTACATATTAATACAAAAATTACGGTAAGAGACTGGCAGTAATAAAACATATATATATATACACACACACATATATGTGTGCTATTTCATTTTAGGAGTATCCGGGTCTTTCTGAACAGCAAACTGTTCAAAATGCCAGGAATTTAGATTGTTTCCTTATGAATAGACTCCCATGTCCCTTGAACTTGTAGGCAGGATTGTTTGGTAGTTTATTCTGTAAATCAATCCCAGCTATCAAATCCGGTAGTACATAGCAGTATTTTACCTTCTTGTGTCCCTGGTGACCTTTCCTCTTTGCTTTCTTATTGTCATTCAACAAGTAAGAGTATGCAAATTCACCATGAAAGGCATTTTAGCAAATAACAGTCAACCCTGCTTTATAAAGAATGATTTATGATATTATTTCTGTTACTCGTTATTGGCTCCATTCCTTGAGATGATGAAGGAGCTATCTTTATTAACCTCAGCTAGCTGAAAACATTTCATCTATGAGTTTTTTTGAAGAAATGCATCTCAGTAACTCATGATGGAAGGCATCTGTGCTGACCCATCAGCATTGCTATGACTTTCAATATATTATACTTAATAACAAATAAACATCCTTAGCCAGAAACAGAATCCTGCACTGCAGCTTGATTACATCTGCAAAGAACAATGATTGCCCTGACTATTTGAATACAAAAACAGTGAGTGATGGCGAGCAAACACAATCTGTTTAAAGCCAGACTGGTGAAATACCTTCAATCCACAAACCAAGGGTTTATCATTATTCCAAGATGGTGTGTGCTTCCCATTGATTGTAGCAGTTGTTCCTAATCTTTCCCCGTAGTTGGGCGGATAGTGGATGTAGTGGCAGTTTCCTCTGGAAAATGCAGCTGAACGTTTCAAAGTAAAAGTGAAGCAAAATGTTTTCATAAAAGATTACTGGAATCACAGAATCACAGAATCACCGGGGTTGGAAGGGACCTCTGGGGATCATCTAGTCCAACCCCCCCGCCAGAGCAGGGTCACCAAGAGCAGGTTGCACAGGACGGCGTCCAGGCGGGTTTGGAATGTCTCCAGAGTCGGAGACTCCACCACCTCTCTGGGCACCCTGTTCCAGTGCTCTGCCACCCTCAAAGTAACATGCAGTCAAGAGAAATAGCCTTTGTGAATTTCTTCATGTCAAGGCTGGATACTGTCTGGAAGATACTGTTTGGTCAAACATAACTACTGTGCTCCAGCAGAACTGATATGAGTAAAAATTTACTGTGATACGTTGCTGTTAGACTCTTTTAAAACCATTTTAAAGAGCTAATTGATACCTCTAAATTTAGTTTTAGGGAAAAAGCCTTAAGAATGAGCAAAGGTGTTGTAAAGCTTACTACAACAGAATGAAGCCTTTGATGACAAAATTATTTGTACCTTTGTTACATTAGTAGCCTCTGTGTTTTGAGGGCCTGTGTGACTTTCACTGATATTGATTTGGTGCTCTGGATCTGCAACAGGTTAGACTAGATGGATCTCTAGTAGATATCACCTGGAGGTCACAGCTTGTACAGTACATGTAGCAGCATTCAACTTCAAAGGCATACTAGAATTTTAATATAAGTATTACAACAACAAGTTTTTATGGACGAGCCATATTCTTCCTCCTTAGAAAATCAATTCATTTAAAGGTAAGAAAAAAAAAACCCAACAACCAAAACACACAAAACAAAACCCTAAAACAAACCCCAAAACCCAAACTAAAAAGGACAAAGGAATGAATGAGGCTGAATCAATCCATGAGATGAGTTCCTTAGTAGTGTGTTTTTCTTGGGATTTTGCAGCATTGTCAACATGAATTTGAAGTTGTAACTTTTTTTCACAGATAAAAAAAATATGTGATGTTGAAGTGAGAGAATACCTGTATCTTTAACAGTGGGTGTTGAAAATTTAACTTCAGCTAGCCAAAGGCTGCTCTGAGATTAGATACATTTTACATGGCATCTGATGTGGTCCTGAGCATCAGCTCAAACTGATCTAACATCTTCATTAGTGTTCTCCTGTGCTCTTTGTCCTAGTCTTATTTTTTATTAGCTTCATTTTCCTTTTGCTGGCTTGATTTGGTTTTCAAACAAATCTCTTAATAATTAAATAACATAAAATTGGACTGTTAAGCAATACTGAACTGTGAGACAATTTCAATATTATTTATTTATTTATTTGTCTATCTCTGTATTTATTTATTTATTCATTTTGCCAATCATTTCCTATTCTTTACTCAAATGTAGGATAAAATCACCGTTTCCTTTAATGTGTTCTGCACTGAAGGTGTTTACTGATCTCAGATAAACTGTCTTTAGCTAATTAATCTTCCTTGGTGAGGTTTGGTGATAAAAATGAAAGTCTTCTATAAGAATATAATGATCATGGATAATTAAAGAATTTGTCCATGCCATCAGAATGACCACAATTCATAGCCTGTCTGAAGAACCTGTTCAGCTGTTTCATACGTTCTTTACTATTTCTCTTGTGCCCAGGATATTGTTATGGTAGCGTTGTGTTCTGATGTAGACAGCAGAGAATTTTCTTCATTAGGGCTTGATTGGTTTTTACACAAACATATACATATACAGTAGATATAGCTGACGCAATACCCAAAGGGAAACAGAGTAGCAAAACAGACATTTTGGTGTGTTTGTTGTCAGGAAATGTCATGATTCATCTTTCATGAGCATCTGCAAATATGCATCTGCCAAATGTATTTTACTAAAAGCTTGTTCTCAGCCAAACATATTCTCACCCCAAGAGTACAACATTTTTGATTGACAAGTAGAAAAGGATTAATGATTACTTTAATGTCTCTACAGATTCACACGTTGCCATTTTCCACTCCACAATAGGAACAACTATCATGATTCACTCTCACTGTCACATGGTAGGAACAACTTTAATGTCTTTCCAGTTCTGTACATATTCTTTTGAAGTGACACAGGGGGAACAAATGATGCCTTACAGGATGAAGACTAGGTGGTTAGCTTTGCCTAAAAATTTACTTAGTTCCTAACTGCTTTTTTCAGAGCATTGCATCCTAATCTGCATGAAGCACTACTAATGTTATGAAATTTATGAAAATTGGTGTCATTCTTGCTCTGCTATTAAGAGGGTCTACACCAGTCCAACACATGAAACTGTAGTAATTATCAGCGTTCACCAGGCCACACTGTTTCCTGTGTCTTCCTCTGATTTCATCCAGCTCTTGCTCTCACATCTAGAGAACAAAATTTCTGTTATAGCTGTGCAATGAAATTGTTACCCGTGTTTTAACAGGGTGAATACAAAGATTTCACTGGAACATTAAACTAAAGTTTAATATTCTATGATAAGAATATATTTCGCCATTTTGTGACTAGCTTTCAGTTTGAGGCTCTGTAAATATTACAGAGCACATGAAGTTGCTATTAAGCTTCCTGACAGTTCTGAGCCATAATCTGTTGGCTTTCATTAGGAGCAGGGCATAGAAGGGAGAAGGATTCTTCTTATTTATTTTGGCATGTAAAGTCTTCAACATCTTCTGAAATCAGCAAACAGCAAGCCTGAACCAGGGACATTAAACTTTATTTAAGACCACGGAAATAATTGATGTCCCAAGATTCGGATTAGAACTCAGGTATTTTAACATCCAGTCCTGCCCTCTAATCTTAAAAACAAGCTCATTTCAATATAGAAGTGAGATCATACCCTCAAGACTGCAACTAAATGTGGATAATGTGACATCATGGTTTTCTGTGAGGATTATTTTTGAGTGCTGTAAATGATAAAGTACAGAAAGATCACCAATGACTTCTAAGTATCATTTTGTAGTACAAAAAATGAGAGGTAAAAGAAAATATCTGGGTTCTCACAGTATTTGTTGACTTTTCCTTCATCAGCCTTAGTGGTAAATTGACAACATTTTATTAATTTATATTGTGCTCCCTTCCTCGCCAGGTCCATTTCTAACTCAGTCTGTTTTTTTGCCAGTGAAAAGACTGTGATTAGCGTCATCTTGTTTAATGTGTAATTGTATTTTTACCTTCAAGTTCCCTCCTTAGCTTTTGTCTTTAAAAGTAGCAAACTTGTCAGCAAAATTAGGTAAAATAGTTACATAAAACTTTTAAGAAGGTTTTTGTTACTTTGCTGGTACGTGTCACATATTAAAGAGTAGAATATTTCAGCAGATGAGCAAGATCTTTCTCTGTACATCTGCATGAGAAGTTGTAGGAATAGGTTGAGTTTCCCAGTCCGCTGAAGTCGGTGACAAACTGACAGTAGTGGGAAAAAACCCAACAAGAAGGCTCAATAGTGGTCAGTTGGCAAAATAGGCAGTCTTATCCACTGTAATTACGATGGTCTAATAGAAGGTAGGAGTCTAGCAAGGGTGAGGCATTTGCTGTTTTCATGTATATTAACAAATTTGGATAATTTCCAACAGAGATGAATCTTACAAACTAAATTTTTTGCAGCAGAACCGTAGCTGACATCAGTTATCGTCTGTAAGAAAAAAACAGAGAGAGAACATTTCCTCACCTGCTGAGAAAAGCAAAGCCTGCCTTCTCGTGAAACACACGAGCTGGCATTTTCCAACTGAATTTTTTTCTGATTGTTGAATCCCACCAGGGCAATAAGATCATAATTAGCTGCTAGTATAATTCAGAAGGAAGTTGTCCCCAGGAGCAAAAAGGGACGAAAACCATGGAATAACTGAGGGAAGAAAAAAATATCTGGGAAGTACAGTGTCCCTTCTGCAATAAAAGAAGTGGTTTGGGGTATGTAAATCACACGTTGCAGTCCACAAAAAGCCATTAGGATTGTTGTCCCCCCCTTTTTTTTTTTATTTTTGTTCATTTCTCTAGACTAAAAAATATTCAAAACAACAACAAAACTGTGTGTGGTTCATTTCTTTTCTAATGTGCGATGAATTTCTGAATGTACTTTCTGTGCTGGAAATGCAAATGCCTGTTTTGGCTTACTCCCTCCCCATTCTGCAGTCCACCCTTGTGGGTTACATATTAGAGAGATGGTCTCCTGCATATAAAGGATAAGGGAGTTAATAAAAAATAAAGCACATAGGAGGCCAGAGTAAATGGAGCATATAATTTTTTCATGAACCGCTCTCTTAAGTTTCATTTTGCAAGGCATCATATTTTCCTATATATTTATGAAAATATGAAATAGTGAACTTGATGCTTAATGCAAAACCTATTTAGCAGTTTTCAGTAAGGCCGTATGTTGTTTTCTCTGTCAGAAAACCCAGTATCTACTGCAGGCACTGCCACAAAAGATAGAAAGATAATGATACTTCGCTGTTAAGAGGTTCTGTAATACTACAAACCTTCTTTCAAAACCATTTGTCTTACAAAAACAGGTCTACATGCCAGCTTGTTCTGTTTGGTAACATGCAAGTAAATACAATGTCAAACTGACTGTTAAGAATGGAATATGATGCTTCAAGAATAAATGTTACTTAAGATTAATATCACTGTATACATATACATCTTAAGAAAGATGGGTAAATATTATCATCTGGAAAACTTTTGAGATAGAGGTGTTTTTTCTAGCATCAAAATGGTATTTTCAATCTTGAGAGTGCTAAAGCAGTTTGTAAAGATAATTAGGCATAAATGTCCCCATTTCACAGCTGTGCAAACAGAGGGAAACAGTTCTGTAACCTACTTACCAAAATCTTATAGAGGTAAGCAATTCTTGAACCATCAGATTGCAGGCACTAGTTCATTAAGATCGCTTTTGTATGCCTACTTTTTTTTTAGCTAAATTAATTAATATTGATATAGCAAAGGAACAAAAGAAGTCCTGAATCTCAAGCTCTTAATAATACCTGTTTCAGTTCTCTGTAATTTCTACATTTCTTTGATAAGACATAAGCTTCAGAGCAATTCAATATATTTCAATTCACTGCCTCATTACGGTCTTTGAATACCACTAAAATTTCCAGTGTAATGTCTAGGCAGGTGTAAAGTGAGAGCTACCCGGATATATCACTGCAATAGCATAATACTCAGGCACAGTGCAATAAACTATCCAGGTAATATCCTAACCACCAGTTGCAAGGCATTCAGAAAAGGTGCTTGTAAACAGATATGCTCTGCAGTTTTCAAAGTACACAGCATATAGTCTCCTGCATTAGCAACATCTCCTTGACAACTGCTTTATAATTCATGCCACATAATATGTAACTTTGCTGTTAAAAAAAAAAAAAAAAAGCCCTTGCAACATACTAACAAGGCCACATTCTTGAAAATTAAATGAACCTGAAAGATTTTTTAGCAATCAATTAACCATTAAATAAAGCTTAAGGGACATTAGAACAGTAAGAATGACAATATTTATGGCTTTGATGTGATCATGAAATCTCATTCTCTGCTTCTCCACCATTCTCACCATTTCAAATCCCCGTAATTGATACTGATGCAACGTTTCAGTCAATAACTATAAAAGGGAATGAGGAGCACAAAATGGCTTTTTGGCATTTAATGAGTAAATAAGATTGCATGGAGCTTCGTATTTCAGAATTTTTTGCTAATCGATCTTGTTCTAACTTAAAGAGTTGAAGTATTTGAGGGCTGTCAACAGGTTTGGGGCTTGGCAAACAATAGAATTATAACAAAGATAATGAAAAAATATTTTCAAACATGGTGCAGAGAATTAAAACGCCTTTCCCAGTTACTGATTCAAAGCCAAATTAACCAATCAAATAAAACGGCTGCTGTAAGACCAATAAATATTCTGGCAGGTATGAAATCCAGTGTAACTTTAGTTCTGTAAGTTTACCAAGGCGACAGATGTATAGAGAAACAGATAGCTGGATACCAAGTATTCACTGGCCAGGTCCTACTTTTTAAGAGTCACAAAAAGGAAACAGGGGTAACAGGGCAGAGCATGTCATGCTTAATGAATTGTGAGCATCCTATTCGTTGTTCTGACTTAATTGATATCTGCTTGTTTTAAACTAGTAATTTTGTTTTAAACATCAAGGCTAAGAAATACTGGGATGCAACTCCTGGCTCCTTCCATGGCATGGATGTGAATCCATCATAAGATTGCTCAGACATTTTTATGCAAACTTTTGTATTTGAAATTTTCTTTGTTATGTTGTTCAGAATATATATTGCAATAATTGCTTTCAGAACTGGGGTACAGAAACTACACAAGATATCAAATAGGAAGGAATTACCAACTGAGAAGTAGAAGACTTTAGTTGGGTTACAAATGGGTTACAAACCTTAAGCTCTGTTAAAGAAACAGCAAAGCAAAGAACCACATTCTGGAATGAGAAGCACTAGTTCAAAATACAGGGACCTCATCGTGAGACTCGTTATTGCCTAAAGCTTACAGGTTTAGCTTAGCAGCTACCAAAGGGACAGGCCTAATTCCCAGTGAGACCTACTTAAGAAACAATGACATTAGTGACCAAACAACAGCAGCTGTGCAGAGCTAATCCCAAAGCAGGGTGCAGTTATATCAGAAGCACACGATGGTGTTGGCTGTTTTCCAGCTGTCTCTTTACTGCATCTTGTCCAGTGGATGAGAGGAGCATTGAAGTGCAGTAGAATATGCAGCTACAGTTCAAAATGTGTTGATGTTCTACTTTTTTTCAGGGTTCCAGGTATGCAGCATTATTTTGAAATTTATGGGACTCTGGAACATAATTTAAATTGTTTGGTTTACAGAGGGATAGAATTTTGGATTGTAAACAGACTAAATCTGATGCTTAAATCTGAGGAATTGAGGCAATTCTTTATTCATCTGCTAAGGAGGTTCAGGGGTATGTACAAATGTATACCATGGGGTTTTGTTTGTATTAACTGTTATGTTCCTCAATTACTGGGACCTGTGCTTCTGCAGAGCACTCAGAATTTAACAGCAAGAAGGGGAATGTTTTGTACAGCATAAGGACAGTTTAATTTTCCACAGCTAAAAATGATAAAACTCTTAGTGGAGTTGAGCTTCATTTGCCTTTTAAACAACAACAACAAAAATTTTCTCTCAATAGATTCTACAAGTCAAACTCCTTCTTTTGGCCCTAGCAGCAGGTTGCACTGAAAATACTTAAATAAGGAAATAAGGAGGCAGTTGCACACAAATATTGATGCTAATGAAATAACAAAGGTGATGGGGTACAAGTTTATTGTTGCCAATTCCAACCAGAGTGACTGGGGGCCTGGTTGAGTAAGGACTGAAGACTGGACCTTCCACAGACTAACATTCTCGGTAATAGCAGTGTGAATTTGGGAACTCTTTTCTAGTTTAATTATGTTGACTTCTGACCATGCCATTCCATCTTTAAATTGCTCGCCTAGCCCTATGTATCTATTCCTTTCATCCTGTCTGCAATCTGTATAGCTCTGGACTCCTGTTCAGAATATTTCTTTCGTGTACATTCAGTAATTGCTCCGTCAAGTCTTCATTTTTCCTCTTTCTTCGAAGAGCTGCTGCTGTATTGAACAATCTTTCTATCTCCCTCTCTTCAACTCTTGTCTTCCTCTTTGACTTCTAGACTGTGCTGTCTGAACATACTGATATTTATGTCTCCTACAATGCCAAGTTTAATAATTAACAGTACAGGAAATGCACGGTTGCTATAAGAGAGTTAAAAAACTCAGGCAAAAATTGATATACTGCTGCCTCTGCAACAGCTACTGGCTGCAGTAACTGTAAAATCTAACTAATAACTAAATTGTTGGGTTTGGTGTGTGCTAAAGAAACTGAGCAATGGAACACATGTGGATGTTTACTTTCCATTATCCTGGTAACCCCCAATATACATATCCTTGTGGTGCAATGTAAACTTCTTTCAAGATGCAGTTTAAGAGGAATTTAATCTGTATAGAGCACTAACAAACTGAAGCATAGTGGATTTATTCATTTAAGAGAATTATTCATTTAATTTTCACCATTTAGTATTTATATTCATTTACCATTCATTTATTCTCTTCATTTTTATTCATTTATTCATTTATCAAATATTCATTTTAATGGCTTTCATTATCACTACAGTAACTGTAGGGACAGATTTGCAATAATTTTTTTCTTTAAATAGGTTTATTATTGGAAAAATCTACAGAGTAGGGAAAGGCCTCTTGTTCTATCAGGTTCATTCCCTTTTCCTTTTCTCAGAACTTTGTCTCTTTACTCCCCTTGTTTCTTTACAGCCCTCCCTAGGTTTCTCTTGAATTCCTTTCTATGTTTTATGACAACAGCTCAGTTCAGTGATATTGGACCAAATGCTTGACTGATGTGAATTAATGAAATCATAACATGTTATTCAGTGCTTTGGACAATTATTTTATCTGCTTGTTTCTCCATATATATTTCTTTTCTTTTCCCTATAGGGTAGCTTTTCCTCTAGAATTCACCTCGTATTGCCTTTTAATGCCAGTTCCATTTCCCCATAGATTAGTCCGCTACAAACCAGGGATCAAAAACCTTTTTAGCAACAAGTGTTTTGAACTACAGCAGAAGAAAATCTAGACCTCTGAAAAGATTAGGTTATGTGTATTAATTTCCGTTGGAGCACTGAGAATTCAGGTCTTTTGTTTAAAAAAAAAAAAACACAAAACAAACCAAACAAAAAAACAACCATAACCCCCTCCACCAACACAAAACCTGCCGTTTTTACTTCCTGTGTGAAAACACTGGATGAATAATACCTGTTAACTTCAGTAAGCATCAGATTGTGCTTTTGATGAGGAGAACAAGGACTGGATCATCCCATGCCTCCTGTATATGACTGGTGTTTTCAAGTTAGAACTGTAGTTCTTCAGTTTTAGCTATGTAGGGTGAAAAATGCTTATGCAATTCAGCCCTTGAAGTATATTACCAGTCACCTTAAAGGACGACATCTCATGTGTAGTGAAATTTTATTCCAGAGAGCAGGATATTCACAGATGAACACATGCTTATTCTTGGTGAAGAATTACATTGTTTGTAGTTTTTGCCCTTTTCACATCTTCAGGGAACCCCAATTTCCTATGAAAATACTCTATGACTATTTTAATGCTTCTTTGCATTACAACTTTTAAACAGCGGCAGTTTCTAGTCTCCCATATCTTAAACTTTTCTTCTTTAATTAATTAGGTATTTGAAACTTAAACTCAGTAATCTTTAGGCTACTCTAAATTCAAGCCATTTCCATCCTATAGTCTTTCAAAGCATATCTGCCCTCTGAGTTGTGTCATAAACTTTGGTGCTATTTCAACAACAGAAACCCAGCTGAAATAGTTTACCACGTCATGGTTGGTTGGATAGTACCTGTATTGGACACTTAGAAATTTCTTATGTTGTGTTTATAACATCAGAATAGAATAATTTCCCTATCCTTGTAGAAAGCATCATGAACTGAGTATTCCCTGCTACTATATATTCAATAAACCAAACTGTGTCAGATATTTACATTCTGAAGGTTATCTTTGTTTCCAGAAGAGCTGGAAGTAATTTCCTTTACAATGAGATCTTAAGTTAGTAGAATATGTTGTGACCCTGCAGAAAAACCTCTTCACACCCCAACCTGAGGCGGCAACTCTAATTTTGAGAACTACTGCGCTGGAGGCTTTTTATCAGCTTCAAAAATGTCTTATCTCTGGTTGCTTTTAGCTGCATAATAAGAGGTCATTTGAAATGGGTAATGTCTTCGTAAGGGTCTATAATCTAAAGCCCACAGTTGTCAATGGAACATCCATTGATATCAGGGGCTGTGGATCCAGGTATGTATTCCATAATATGCAGTGTTTGCTTAGTAAATTCAGTAGTAGCAAGATACGAGGAAATGGGACTGCCTATTGAAGCCAGACAGAAATATTTTGGTGTTTACTTTGTCAGATAAAGCCCTGAAATTCCTGTGAATCTAAATATTTTGCAGTAGTATGCCTCTTTAATTAACCTCTGCCTGAGAAAGCAATCCTCTTTCCAGCTCACCTGCCCAGCTCCTTCTAGCACCTGAGTGTCCCTGCAGCCCTGGAGAGGAAAGCCCAGGGCTCCTGGGGGGCTGCAGCACCATCTCTGGGGTGATAGCCTGCAGGAGCCTTGGGTTCCTGTTCCTGAGGCTGACTTCTCTGAGGGTGAACCTGGAAGGTTAGGGCCAGACACAGTGTTTTTAAAAAAAAAAAAAAAAAAAAAAAATCATTAATATAAATGTCTATTTTTTTTATGGTCCAACTAATTTTCTTCAAAATATTGGAACTTCCTGAAAAAGGATTTATTTTTCATTATCAATCATCTCAACTTGCCAAAAAAAAAAATCAAAGAAAGTATACATTCAAGTAAGAGATGGAATAGCTTATACTTTCTTCCATCTCATCATGCAGTGTTTGAATGAGTTTTATATTTGAGGGAGCTCTTCTCCCCTCCCCGCCTTCCCTGCCCCCCAGCAGCCACTTAAGTCAATGTGAAGAGATCTGATGTATCCTTTAACCCTCTAGTGTATGTACATTTTTTCATTAAATCTGAACGTTAACCTGATGGCCTTTAGGCACAATACTTTCTGAAAATCTTAAGTGTGCTGTTTATTTCTCGCTTTCCAACTCTAGTTCCTCTTGTAAACACTACAGGGACCTAATTAAATTCTGGGGCTATATTATACTCCTTCTTTATTAACTTCCTTCAAATATCCTGCTGTGGTCTAATGTCTTCTCTTGTCAGCTTCACTCCATTTTATACACCTGAAGGAGACTTTATGGTTTTTATTTCCTTCCTCTGAAAACTTCATTCATAGCTAGTTTTGACTTCTTGGGAAGATCATCCCTCCATTGTGTCAAGCTTTCTAGATAATATTCTGTGCTTTTTAGGCATGACATGCATTTTTTTTAATCCTTATTTTAATTTCCTGATTTAAATCTAAATAGGGCAAGAAGAGCAGCAGAAACATAGATGGTCTTGTAATCTTTTCCGTTGTCCTGAAAAAAAAAAAAAGTGAACTTGCAATGACATGAAAAAATAGTTTCAAAACCTGGAGAAACTTGAGCTTTAGGAAGCTATTAGACCAGCAAGTAAACTAGCAGCTATAAAGGGCAGCCCAATCCACTGGTGCATCCTCAAAGTTGGAGTCACAGCCACTCAGTGCCTCTCAAATCTGGCCACGCAGGATTTGTATTGATTCCGCCAATTCTTGCTCCCACTCTAGCCTCTATTGACCTTCATGGCAAACATTAGTATTTCAAGAAAGATGAAAAGATGTTTTTATGAGGGACCTCTGCCTATTGTATCCAGTCTTACCCCACATATTATCCTGCCCACAGAGGCAAATTTCATCCTTGGCTTTTTTTTTCACCAGTTTTGTGAGAGTTTGTTTTACACACTTCACTTGAGCGGACCATTACTTCCTCACATTAGTTCCAATCTGTTATTATTAGAGAAAGACTTGTTGGGTCCTGTATCTGTGTCACTCTCTGAAATAAATGAACATATGAACAGGTTTCAGTAAAATTCAGGACACTGGAAAAATTATTAAACTGTTCATGAAAAATTGGAACTAATATAAACAGAAAAAAACATTCCAAGAAAACAATATAGTAAAGAACATATAACAATTATCTCACACAGAGCCAGTTCAAGTCAGCATTTTAAAGAAGTCACCATGTCCACTTACAAGTACTTATGATGCTCAGTGCAACCTGTTAAACAAAGTCAAGTATGCAAGACTAATACCAAATCAATTACAGCCACTAATGTGCGTTACAACTAGAGAGCAGAAATATACGGAGTTGTACATAGCATTCATTACAGGCAACAATAAATTCATAATTTGAGCTTCTGAAATTAAGTAGTCTGGTAAAGTTCAAGAGACAACTTATCACCATATGTTAGGACTTTCCAGTGTTAGTGTTCCTAGCGTGCTGAAATGAAAGTTGGGTTGTTATTGTATTTTACAGTAACTTGAATATCCAGTGTCTTATTGGTCTAAACAGATCTTCATTCTAATTGCTCAAGAACTGTTCCTGTTGATTTCAGAATGTTTCTTGCATAAATCAGAATGTGTTATGGGATGTAGAACTCAGCTTCTCAAATGATTCACAGGGATATACTAGGAAAAAAATAGATTTAAGCATGCAGAAATTATGAGAGCAGCTGATAGGATGTTATAACCAGTATTTCAGATCTTTTGGTAATCTCTAAGGTTATTTTCTCAGTCAGTGAAATAGTAACAGTTACAAGAAACTTAAAACTATATCTTTTTAATTGTAATACATCCTAGCATTGCAGAGGCAAAAACACTGAACCAGAGCTGGCACCAGAGGTAAGACTTTTGTGTAAAGCATAGAAGAGAACAGGCAGAAAACTGGATTAGGAACTGGACTAGAAGCTGATACTTCTTATAGTATGACCCGTTATTTGAACAAACAGACTGGACCTAGGGATCCAGAAAGGCCTAAGGCAAAAAATTGCTGGGTAGGTACTTGGGGTGGACATAACTTGGAGGGAAGAGGTAATTCTGGACAAGAAGGTAGATAAGCAAAACAAGGGCTGGGTATAAGAAATCCATGGAGTGAAACAAGGAAAAGAGGAAAGCAAGGGACAGAGTATGGAAGTAGGGATCCTCTGCAGAAAAGGAGCAGAACAAGTAGAAGCGTGGCTGGAAGGAAGGCAGCAGAGAATCACCTAGGTTGCAAAATGACTCCTGTTTTTCTCCCTATACGTGCTTGCCCACTGGCAAAGCTTCATTCCATTGCAGCACTGATCATTTTAGGGAATAACTATTGTTGCCATGAGTGAACCATCAGTTCAAATGGAAGAGGTCTATCCTGTGCAGCCTCTCACTCCCAATTCTGCTCATGTGTGTAATAGATTTAAAAATAATAATAAAAAAATGCAATCATGCACAGAAAACCATCTTAAAAGAACCCAGACAGATTTGTAAAATGCCTTAAATTACAACCTGTTACAGGTTTAAGTGTTATCTTTATAGACATATAACATGCATTTTTATAAATGAAAAAACAGTGACTTTTATACGTGAGATAGGTGGCCAAGGTATGGATTTGGGAGTGCATTTATCCTTGCTTGTGGAAGCTCTCTACAGAGGGTAGCAGTGTGATTATGTTTTCACAGATTTGATAAAGAGATAATCAGATTAAATGCCTTGCTCTATGATGGTCTTAGATCAATTAGTGGGTAATCCTAGCTGTCCTGTGTTGTACTGTACCACAGTATCCTCAGTAGTCCTTGATGCAATGATGGTATCAACAACACATATCTCGCCTCTCTATCTAAGCTTTTAGTGTTAAAATTAGATCCAAGAAAAATGCTTCCAAATCCTATATTTTGCAGAATACCCATAAAGACATAGATACATATTCTTCTTTTAAAAATGGTATTTGTTTCTCTTGCTATCAGTTGGGTTCTCTGAGGACTTCATACTCATATTTGCTGGTTAATTCCTACTGACCACATAATTTACCCCATTCTGTCTGCGTGAACGCAAGCTCACAGGCAAGAAACCTGCAAAACACAGCAATACTTTTCAACTGTACTACGTATTTACAGACCTGCATGTTTTTGTGTCACAGTAGGTAGCACTGCTCATATATTGATACGCATACGTGAAAGTCAAGTCCAGCAACACTGTGTATGTATGACTTGGTATGCACTTCCTGGAATCTGAAAATTGTCTTTCTTCAGAGTTAGATGCTTGTTTGTTTACAGAGAGTAAGCACAGAAGATGAGCACTGGAGATGGCTTCAAGGAAGGGCAGATCTAAAGCAGAGGCTGGTGTGTCAGCTGACGTGGAAAATCAGGGACTTTGAGTAAAGGGGCAAATCAGTGACACCTACTAGGAACTGCTGATGATGAGGAGGATTTTGCTGAATTGGTTACTATCTCTGGATACATTCCTGCAGTAATTGGTCAAAGAGAATGAAAAGAGCTACTAAACCCACCTTTTTAGGAACAAAATAAAATATTTAAATCTTTGTCACAGCTGTAGTGGACAGAAAGTAGAATTAACGTTTATTTTTAACAATTCATCTTCACCTTATTAAACTGGAGTGTCCCATGCTAATGCAGTAAGAGCACAGTGATGTGGCTGTGCATAAAATGAGAACTGATGTACTACAGTTGATATAATCTGAATACTGCACCCTGATGGCTGTCTGTATAATTTAAATGCTGGAGATTTTCATCTGAGCAGTTATTCTCCAAAAATGGGTTCAGGAAAGATACTTTTGTGCAGCTGATGGTGAGACAACTGAGCAGCCATTAAAGCTCTGTGCTATGGGTGGTTTATTCAGAAGCCTTCCAATAACGTCAGTGGGCAATTCTAGAAAATTGTTGAGAGTTGATAGGGTTTGATCTTTCTTCTTTGTCTTTAATTGCTCCGTGTTGCTTAAAGAACAAACATTTAGAACAGTCTGAATGTTACCATGGAGCTGCACAGACAGATCGTTCCTCCCCCCTTCTTGATTTTGCACAATTGAGTTTTTGAGAATCTCCAGTTATATGGCTTAGATCATCCTTGGGTTACACGCTATAACCTGATGCACCCATAGGACTTACTTCAGATACACCGTTACTCCTCAGGTATCAAAATCTCTGGACTATGATGTTCCATTTTTTCCAAGAGAATCTCTCAGGGTGGGACTTCCAGTCTTGTGCCTTTGAACTTAAGCATTAAAGCATTGGTCACAGCTACAGCTTTCAAGGTTTCTAGGCACAGCTGACACTCAGCCCTGAATCATCTGAAACAAGCTCTCACCATGTGTAACTGTTTCATGCAGTTTTTCCCATTGCTACCTTTGACCCAGGAACCTGGGAAAATACCTGCTGACTACCCTAGCAGCCCCAAAAGATGCTGTACAGAATTGACATCCTTTCCTTTCCCAGGAAGCTTATTTCATATCAAAAATATGATCTTGTTTTAAGGAATACTTAAAAATTTTCAGAATTGCTTTATTGATTAAAAAAATAAAAAAAATCTGTTGGGTGGGAGGGAACATTCTGACACCTTATTACTAAGCTTAAACTAGACTTTTGTTATTTGCACATATGATTATTTTACTGTCTGAGAAGTCTCAGCTTGTTTGTTAGTTCTGCTGTGTTTTACTTCAGGATGTTCCTATATAAATAACTTAGCATATGTACACTGTAACATAAGCATTGTAATGTGGGTTTATTTATAAGCTCTTAGAAGTTATAAAACATACTTTGAATAATTTACATATGTATGAATATCTGTATCTTTGAACTTACTCTACTGTAAGGCTAAAGGTCCTAAGCCCTTTATCCTCATGTCCCTGAGGTGAAGTTTGGCACTGTGATGTGGATAACCTGAATCTGTCAGCTCTATTGCAGTGAATGTGTGAGCGCATGTTTAGCTCTTCCCCTGGTGTTACACAGCGTGGAAGTACTGGGCTCTCCAACAGCCTGTCAGAAATTCAGCCAAGAATATGTGTGAATCTCAGAAAGAGAGAGAGAAATGTTGGGCAAAACATTTTGAGTTTAGTCAATAGAATTTCCTGACAAAACTCCATTGTGCTGGAAATGTTTTCCAATCTAGTTTTGCTTCTTATGAAACTAAACTGTTTTGCAACCAACTACTGCATAATAAATTGATGTAATTTGTATTTTACATCAGAGCAGACTGACACTACAATATCTTTGTTCCTAGGGAACAGAGGAGTTGTGGCCAGAGCAGGGAAGTGCTCACATCACAGGTAGTAAGGCTGGCTCTGTCACTGCTATTCCATCAGTGTTGATCCACGGCTTTGGTGCACTCCAAAATTCTGGCTATGAAAGAAAGTAAAATCTGACACATTCCCAACTGCTGCGTTTCTTATCTTCAGTTTTGTAAGATATGATTGTCCTGCACTATTGAGTTCTTTTATACACCAGCCATCAATACAGATTCTTCTGATTATTAGAATAGTAGTTCACTTTCCTTTTATGCCAATGTAAATAAGAACAAATTGTCTGAAGTCAAAGGAATTGCACTTCTTGTTTTATCAATGCAAGTAAAAAGGAGAATCAAGCCCCATATTTGTTTTATTCCTGGCTTAGCTTTCCACAAAGTTCTAGGTGTTGTAAATAGCATAAAAAGAAAATCCATACTCCAACATTTCACATACAAGACAACAGTAAAATACAGATTTCTTTCTTAGTTTCTTTGTAGGTTAGTGCATATATATGAAATTAGTACAGGGCTCCAGAAAGATAGGAAAGGAGAGAGCTCTGCCCAGGGAGTACGTAAACAGTGCCAAGCAATTGGTGTTGTACTGTGCTATTTGCTGTGCCCTATTTTCACAGACAAACAATTTCTGCCGCCAAAAATGCATGAAAGTTCAGAAATTTCAAGAGCCCCTGTGGTGCTGCGAGTTCTTTTTTTCTTCTTCTGTTGTTTAGTCGCGCTCTTAGTTTCGCCTAACTAGTTCAGGCATAAATCCCTTTTTTTCTAAAGGAGGATTCCATTCTCTGAGAGGAATTTCTTTGAATTTCAAAAAGGTCATGTTAAAGAAGCTGTTACCTGCTCCTGTTTTCAGTCTCTTAAAGGTATAGCCCCTCTCACTTCCAGGGTTGGGGCAGGAGGCGGCCTATGCCTTCAGCTAGTACTTTAAAGTATTCCTAAATTTTCAGTAAAAATTTCTTAAAATCAGGGTCAAGGATAACAAATTGGTAAGAAATGTTTGCTTTTGTATACTGTCCCAGTAGCTGATCATTAAGGGAAACCTCTGTTTGAAATCATTTCTTATCTGTATAAAGAGGCTTTCCTTTCTTCTCCCCGTCAAGTGCATCCATCTCTTCCCTTTAGGCAGATAAATTGAGGTTTCCATGACAGTAGGAAAGCAACTTTCCTCCAGGCCTGCATTACACGACAAATACCTTGGTGTTTCCTCTGAAATCCTAAATGGCCTTTTCCATAGAGTATTTCACAAGATCTGAATCATGCTGATCAGTACACCTATGCCCCACAAACGCTATTGTAAGTACTTAGGAAGTATTTAATTTTATTTTTTTTATTCTTTAAAAGCCAGCTCAATCAAATAAAGTACACTACTTGCTCCCATCCCCACCTCCCAAAGCCTGTCAGATGAACGTGAAGATTCAGGGCAATTACAATGCGATTTGGAAGACTCCATCCTTCTTTTGAACACTTTTTTGGTTTAAAGTGTTCCTCTAAACCCACACCCCCACACCCACCTCACCAGTCTCTTTCTCTCTCTCTCTCATTAAAAAATCAGTACTCTTCTGACATTCTCCAGATTTTTTTTTTTTTTTTTTTTGATTGGGAAACTGAATCCAGGAGGTGAAGTCCCCAAAGCAGTTGATGAAATTGCAGCCAAGATAGATAGAATTTCCCCCAGTATTCACTCCAGTTCAAAACGCACTATTTCACTGAAGTCCAGCATGCTCTCAGTTTAACTCCAGACCCCAGCATTAAATATGATATGCATGAGTAGACCCTTTTGCCCAGCAGTAACATTAACACTGAAGATTTGCATAGGTCTGAGACTCATCTTACACTAATTTAATCACAGGACTAAGATTTTAGTGTCTCTTTCTTACTGAAAAGTAGTCTGCAGTAAATTCTTATTTTATTATATAAAACTGAGTCATTGAGGAAATGATTTTTTCCCCAGTTGTTTTCACTGGGGAAAGTGTTTGTTTTTTTTTTTTTTTTTTTTTTTTTTTTTTTTTTTAAAANTTTTTTTTAAAAAGGCAAACAAAAAAACCCACCACCTCATTTCAAAGACTCTTAGATTTCTAAATGTACATGTAGCTTTAATGTAAGAATTGCTAAATGTCACAAATAAATGATATAATGTAGGGCCAGGTATACCATATATAAATTTTGTACCTTCTTACTATAAGATTTCTGACTTCTGAAAAGTAGCACAGGGATTAGCAGGAAAAGAAAGATATGGAATTTGAGTCACTGATAGTGTTTTTTCCTCTTAGTTGCTGCAGTAAATCTGTTTACTAGAAAGCTCATCACATCTGGCACTGAATATATTCCAAGGCTCGGGTGTCAAAGACCAGAGTTCAATCCTGCACATGGATCTACTGAGATCTACGTACATAGTACAGCTAGATTTATGGAAAAACTTGTAACAGCTTTAAAGTGCCTTCTTAACAAGTGCTCTGGGGTCCGCTTATTTGTTTTGAATGGGCAGTCAGTAACGTGTCAGGTGTCTAAGGTCTGTGACACATTTCTGGTTTGGGCATAGTCACTCGCACAGTGGTTAGATCCAAGGTTATCCTAATTGCTGGCCAGCCATGTGATAAGTCTTCAATAATTGAAAATCCCTCTCCTCTACAGCTTTACCCTTCAAAGTAGAGCCATAAGAAAATTTTGGGAATGTAAGTGAGCCCAGTAACTTCTGCTGTGATCCACGGCAATGTCTTTACATCTAGGCAATCAGTCCCACATTGCTGAAAAACTCATTTGGCGTTTTACCTTTCATTTAAAAACAAATTACGATTTTTTAAAATTTTGTTTGTTGTTGTGAGATTTGTACTGCTAGTCCTAATAGATGTTGGCTTGTGACTGGAGCGATTTAATTCCTGAATGTCTCCCTTTAGTTCTTGTCTGTACCTAAAGGCAAGGATTTCATTATGGTATATGCCCATGCTGAACTGTATGTTAACCCAGCTTCTTATGTACAGTGTATTACATAAATAATGCAAGATTTACAGTCTCCCAAATCCTTTATCAACTGGTAGCACAATTCTTTGAAAATCCTTTCCTAGCTTATGGTAATATGTTACTTTTTATGAGGAATCCATTCAGAGCTTTGCTAACAGCTTTGAGGGGAAAGACAAGCTGTGGACATAGAAAGACTGGAGAATGAGGGGGGGGAAGGGCTAGATTAGATGGGTCTTCCATAAAATTCAGTGTAGAAGAGGCTCAGTGGAGGGTAGAGAGTTATAGTCATTGTGTGCAGGTTGGACTACACAACAGCACTTCTTTAAGTGATAATATTTATCCCACCTCCACTGTAGGGATGTCAGTGCCAGACAGAACAATCTAGACACTGTATTGTAAATCAGCTGAATTCAATAGAGTTGTGTCTGTGTACCACACCTGAAGATTTTTGTCTGTATTAAAATAAAGTCTACTCTTAAGGTCTGCAGCATTAGTCTTCCAAAATCTCTTATTTCTTATTAGCAAGTTACTAATGGGGAAAAGTCATATTCATTTAGAAAGGAAACTTCCTGATAGAAGTTCAAAATGTTTGTAAGGAGGCTGTGTTATCAAAACCATATTTTCATGTTCTAACCAAGGCTTGGCTCAACTCCACCCAGCTGAGTGTGATATTTTTGTTGTTGTTGTCTGGTGGCTGACAACCCCTCAAAAATGTAGGAAGTCAAATGACATAATAAGGAGTCCAGAGTGAGCAAGAATCGCTGCTGCTTTTCTTCAATAGGAAAAAACTTGTTACTAAAATGTGAAATAAAGATAGTTTGTTACATTTTTATCTTGTCTTTCTTTGGCAGACCTTTATTAATTGTCACCTAAGTACTCACAGCATAGTAATATGGTTCAAGAAAAGTATATAGAAGTAAAAGAAAAGCATATGTATGTTTGTATATGCTTTAAGTGAGCTCAAAATTCTCTCTATCATCCTGCTATCCCTTATGTCGTTCTGCTGACGTGGTGGCACAGCCAAGTAGACAGGTCTCAGTACTTAAGCAAATTCATGTATCGCAGAAGAATTTGATTTTAGAATGAGCAAAAACCCTACAAACGTGTGTAAATCCTCTGCTGTCACAATGGGAAGATCTAGCCAGGTTTATTTCTTCATTCTTCTCTCCAATATGAGGTATGTCCCAAAGGGATTTCGGTATCTTGTTTAATCTGAGAACGTTTTTCTTTCTTTTAATTGGTCATTATCACTGACATAGCTGATAATTAAAAGCAGAGCTGCAGAAATATTAACAGCACCAATAGTGCTGTGTATCTAAGTATATAGCAAACATGCAGTTTATCTTACTGTTTAACCGTTAAATGGTTCCCTGTCTCAGATAAGCACAACTAATCAAATGACTTGCTAGATCACACAGTGAATCAGAGCCAGAGCTGTGGAAACAAGTTTAAGGGCGTGAAGCTACAAATACTTATGACTATGAGTAACTTTACTCTTGGGAGTATTTCAATTGACTCCAGGAGGGATTATGTAGGGTAATAAGCTCTGAACTTCATGGAAAGTGTTCTCAGGACTGGTCCCCAAGCATATTCAATTGCAGTCTTCACATAAAATCACATAAATCTGTAGTCAGGGACTTTTAATAAACATATTCTATGCCATAAATTACTTTCTGAGGAGGATTTTTAGAGGCATAATTTTACAGCATTGACCTCCAATAGACTCATAACATTCTATCATGTTAAATGTATATTTAATAGCTTCAAACCTTTTATATTAGTGGTCCAACGTGCCTCAAGGACTTAGGACTGCAACAACGTATTGTGTCAATGGATATTTAGAGAGGTTTAAAAAAAATGCAGATTATTGACTTTATTATTGATGCAAAGGAGCCATTATATCCTATCAGGCAATTAAATTCCCTTTCATAAAGAGCTCATTGCATGGAGACTGAATTTATTGGAATGATGAAACTTAATGGGTCCACAGGAATCATTACATCAGGTCTGAAACACTTTTTGGGGATATTATTATTTATTTCCACATTCATACTTGTAGTACTGAGAAATTCATGAATTTTCTGGTAAATTACAAATATAAAGATGTATATACAGAGGTTGCTATATTAGTTTAAACAAATCCTAAAAGGAAATGTACTTGCATCGTTTCCTCATTTATTCAAAGGTACAAAGTTAAACCAGCTCAGTGAAAAGAGATGGCTGTATTTTGATGGCTTTTGTAAATCCAGAATGTGCCAGGTTAAAATTTACAATTTTAATTTTCATTTCTACATCTGATTTATGAACACTTACCCACACTTCATCCCTTTCTACTAGAGCCATAATTTTGCACAGGTTATTCTGACATATATTTTATAGCTAAGGAAGGATTTTGGATGTATCCACATGCAACATGGCATTGAACCTAGAAATTGCTCTGCTGTCTTCACTTGAGTACCTTCATAAATTCAACCCTAAATTTAGCCTTCCAGTGAGGTCTCTCTGGTTTGCAGGTTTTTCCACTTCTAAGTGTACATACTACCCAGTTATGTTCCCAGAGCTTTTTTTTTTTTTTTTTTAAATCCTCTAGGTATTTGAAGTTATTTGATGCTAGACACAAAGGAGTAGAAAAATCTGAGAAGTGCTTCATAAGTGCACCACAAGAGTGCTAGTTTTTTGCAAAAGTTTGTTTCCTCCTCAGGGTAACACATCACATTGCTGTAAATGAAGCTGCACCCGTGTCAAAAATAGCCACATCTTTAAAACCCCTTAGTTGGCACTCTCAGATGCTGAAGCCATCCAAAGAACTGTCTCTTAGTCATCTATCAGTGTGGTCTGTCAGCAGTGCTTTTTAAGGGTTTAGGCAATTAGGATTTTACACTGCATGTAGCAGGTGTGTATATTTGTGTTTTGGGACTGTGTGAAGCTGCAGCTATACCCATTACATATCTGTCCATATGCTCTCTTCTCTTTGTGGGCAGGCTGCAACAAAAGATCTGCACTGAAGCTCACAGGTGAGACATACAATCTCTGTGGACATTCACATTCTATCCAGGTCCATATAACCAACAGCACTAGTGACTATAGGGCCAAGGAGTCTGTATTTCTCTGTTTCATAGACTTCACAGTGCAAAATTCTTGCTGTATTGTGGAACAATTATCTGCTTTTTCTTATGGCTTTACCAGAAATTTTACTGTAGCTTCATTCAATCTTTGCTCTCTCATCAATTCTTACTTGGCAAAAGAGGAAAATTCAAGGAAGGTCATAATACTACAGTCTGTGCTGCATAGTCCCTGAGTAGACAAAATGTTCAAATTGACTACCTATAATTAAAATGAAAATAAAAACATTGGCTTATTTTCTTGGATGTATCATCTCAAACACTGTCTTTTGCCTTTATCCAAGATTGGCAAAATGAAAGCATGGGAATGTCATTGTGCTTCCAATAGTGCTATTTTGCATGTACTTGAGTAGAGTTTTCACAGAATCACCGGGGTTGGAAGGGACCTCTGGAGATATCATCTAGTCCAACCCCCCTGCCAGAGCAGGGTCATCTAGAGCAGGTTGCACAGGACGGCATCCAGGCGGGTTTGGAATGTCTCCAGAGTCAGAGACTCCACCACCTCTCTGGGCAGCCTGTTCCAGTGCTCTGCCACCCTCAAAGGAAAGAAGTTCCTCCTCATGTTCAGATGGAACTTCCTATGTTCAAGTTTGTGCCCATTAGCTCTTGTCATAAATTATAATGTCCTAAATTATTCTTTTCTTAAATATCCTCACATAAGTAAAGCCAGGTTTACCTATGCTACCAAGTTGCCCTGGTTTTTTATAACCTTCTAGAATGTCCCCAACTCTGTTATGTCTACCGTATATGCTGAAACATAGGTGACTGTATACATCTTGGTAGACTCAGGGATAGCACTCATAAAAGAAGAAAATCACTGAACAGAGGCAGTGATTCATAAACCGCTAATTTAAGGGAACGCTTAAGATCACAGTTAACTTTAGGAATCTCTTTAGTTTCCATTCAAGTCAATGAGACTTATTCTTAACCTTAAGAATCTTTTCTACTTAAAGGCTGCTCTGAATAAAGTCCTTTGTAGAATAATAATTAAAACAAAAATTTCAAAACTACATGTCCATATTTTACTTTATTACTTCAGGGCTATATGGAAGGTAGCAATAATGCTATAATTCAATATAGGTAATTTCTCTGTTGTTACTGTGAAGAAGCTTTATAGACCAGTACAAAACGATTTAAGGCTCTTAAAATGTTTGTTTTCAACTCTTTCGTGTTAATGGTTTTTTTTAATCAAAGATATGCCATAACTATAAAAGAAATTATTTTGTAGAAGGAGACTGTAGAGCAGTACCTGAAGTGCTTCACTTGGAGGAGCTTTGTTAGTCAAGGTAGAGGGCTCTGTAAGCCACAAGCATTATAATTACCTGATCTTGCTCTTGTTGAAATCGGTGGCAAAACTGTTATAGGTTGCAGTGGCAGCAAGACTGAAAGGAACTGCTTGTGCTTTAGTTTATTGTTCCGTTTTCTGATTAACATCTTAAACTGCATTTTGGTCATGTAGCTTCTACTGACAGAGAATGCCTGATGGCCTTTTGTTGATCTTCTGAGAGAACAACAGCTCATCTTGATGCTCAGCCAAGGCATCTATCATTCAGCTGTCCCTTTCAGTTACCGTGTTGAGAATGCAGCGAGGCCCTGGCTCAGAGAGTCTGCTCCATCTGGTGACCTGTCAGAAGAGCTCTTAGACCTCTTTCCTTTCAGGATCCAGCAATGAATTTTTTCTGCACAAAATGTGTTTTTAACTTTTTGTATTGAGTAAATTTAACAGGTCAGACTCAAAATAAGGTTATTACCATTCAAAAAGTTGTTGTGCACAGCTTGGCCACAGTAACTGTCCAGAAGAGGTATTTTTGGCCTGCAGAAAGTATTGTGTTATTTAACTGGCCCACGGGTCAATGTTAGAAAATAAAAAAATGTGTTCTGTTACCTTATGTTTGCTGCAATGAGTAGTAATGGATAAGTGCTGAAGTCTGGCTAACGTATATCAATTTGACTATGAGATTGAACCATTTTGGTATTTATTTCTTTTTGTTTTCCTAAATGGATGGTTTTATTTCTACCATGCAACTTTTTCTGCGACTGTTTTTTTTTTTTTTTTT
>VYXH01008044.1:7907-48308 GCA_013397275.1 Burhinus bistriatus
GGGGGGGGGTTGGGGGGAGGGGGGGGGGGCTGAGGACGTGAGGGGATGTGGGTCACCCCAGGTTGTGCCATCAAACACGGCCTGGAAAGCTCCTGCAGAGCAGGGGAGGGGAGGACGCGCTGGCGCTAGCGAGGACGGGGGAGGTTTTGGGGGTCCCAGCAGCCCCAGGGGAGGGCGACGTCCCCGGGAGAGCTCCAGTTCCTCCCCCAGCTGGGTGGGCTCCTCGTTTTCAACTCGTTTTGTCAGACTGGCTTGGCACCCTTGGGTGGGGAGAGAGAGAGAGAGATGAAAATGGCCGGTTACGGCCCAAATTACACGGCCGAGCGAGATCAAACCGTTTTATCACGGGGCCTCCCGTTGCCACAAGGCGGGTCACTGGTGCTGCTCCAGTTTGTAACTGGGTCGGGGAGGCTGGTGCCCAGCCGTGGGAATAACCTGAGCGGTACCCAAGCACGGGGACGGCACAGGAATCCCACGCCACACTCTGCTTCGCTTGGCCGTTTCGCTCGTCCCCAAAAAGGTTTAATTAGGGTTTATAACCCTAATTTTTACGCCTGCGTTCGCCTGAGCAGCGGCGGGAGTTTCTTCCAAGCCCCCGGCTTTGACGCTTTGTTTTTCAGGGAACCTCTGGCGCTTCCCTTGTCCCTGAACATTAACAGAGAAGCAAAGAAATAATACTAATAAAAAAATACTATAAATAAAATAATAAAGCAGGCGGGCAGGCAGCTTCCCCGCAGGACGGGGGGGTGCAGCCCTCGGCCGCTGGCTCGCCATCATGCCGGGAAAAAAGAAAAAGCCGTTTTTCCGAGCTGAGCACTCGGCAGCGAACCTGCTCCTGGCACCAAGGGAAAAAAAAACCCTAAACGCCGCGCCGGGGCAGGGACACCATGCCTTCTGCGGCGCCGTAAAGCCACAGGGCTTGAACACCGGGTGTCAACGGCTTCAGGTTTTGTGCCGCTGCCCGGCTCAGGGCGTTAAAGCCGGGGAATATTCCAAACCCCCCCGCTCCCCAGCACAACGGAAAAGTTGCTTCTCTTAAATCCACCCTCCCCGCGCCGTTGCAGCCGGAACCGGCCTTGGTTGGAAGCGTTTAACAACACCCCCCCCTCCCCCTTCTCTTCTTTCTTCCTTCCTGCTAGAAGAGGAAAGGACTTCAAATTTCACATCGCCGTTCTGCTGAGCAGAGCCACAAAGGATTAACCACAAAAGAATAAATAAATATAAAATTAAAGTTACTCGGACCCCACTTTTTCTATGACCAGCCCAACCAAGCCACCTACTTTCAAGCCCAAAATAGGAAGGGGCTGAAGCCGAACTTCCTTTCGTGGCCGTTTCCTCTTTTTTTTTTTTTTTTTTTTTTTTAAAAGAAAAAGAAAAAAAAAAAGAAAACCTTGCATGGAAGGCAGCGTTTGTAGAGGAGATGCGGAGTGGTTTGACACCGAAGAGCACACCACCAGCCCGACAAACGAACATCGAGCCATGGCGCTTCCCCACTGGCCCCCAGCCCCCCCCGGCTCCTTCTGCCCCAGCTTCTTCCCTTTTACCGACGGCGGATTAACCAAAACTGGAGTTTCTGGGGAAGGCGGAAGCTGGGTTACCTCCGAGTCACTCCGGGGAACCAACCTGGTCGAAGAAATTAGGATTTGGGGTTGGTTTTCTGGTTTTCGGTTGGGTTTTTTTGTGCCCTAAGACTTGAGCAAATTTCTCCCCAGGGAAACTGGTCAGGCTGGGGCTGACGGTGGGCTGGGGGAGGCAATCACGTCCAGGGAAGAGGAATGGGCTGGATACAGAGGAAATGGTTATCGGAAAGATTTTTCTTCTGTTATTTAAAGCGTTATTTGCTCTTTACTGTTTGTAAATAAATCTGCGCTGGTACCGTAGGCAAGTCCTGCACCCTCCCGCGGTTCGCTGCGGAGATCAGCTCTACAGCCTCCCTTAACCGTAGGAAAAACGAAATAAAGAAATACGCATGACGCCGACGTCTATCATTTCTCCCACCTCCCTCATGACTGTTCCCAAGCCCCGTTCCCAGGTCCAAGAGCTTGGCTCACGGAATGTTTTACCTTCTTTGCATTCGTTCCGCACGCGGATCTCCCACCGAGATCAACCGGTGGCCAACGTGCCGCGCAAAGGGGCCACCGCCGGCTTCCGGGGCACCCGGCGGAGATGGAGGCGCAGGTGTCAGGTGCCACTAGGCCACCAAAAAAATACCCCCACCCCCCCTCCTTCCCTGCCAAAGCCCCCTGGCACCTGGGCGAGATGAAGCACGACCCTCCCAGGGCCGGGTCTCTCTTGCAGCTCCACCGTCGAGCGATGAATTACCGGGGAGGTTTGCAGGAATTTGTTGAAAAGGCGAAGGGGAAACTTTTCCCAAGCTTGACTTCCAGCTTCGCGCTAACGCCGGGGATAACTCGCCCCGGAACAGAAATACACTCTTCGTAGCCGCTGAGCAGCGGCGTGTGGCAGACGCTCTGGGGTAACCACGTACAGCGCCCACAAACACCCCCTGAAGTATTTAACTCTAGATTTCTAGGCAAGTGTCTCCAACACGGGTCAGATCTACATCACGTAGCAGCACGCAGAGCCAGTCCTTTTCCCCCACGGGTTTGGAAAGCGGCAGCGAGACTTGTGCCATAAACAAGCCGGGAACTGACCATCTGCCAATAATCCTGACGGAGGACTGGGTGCCGGCCGTTTTCCGTCTGCGCGGCACAAGCCGAGTCTTTGGGAGCGGCAGAACTGGCTGCACAGAGAGCACCAACAGCCGTGTGCGATAAAGCAGGAGGAACCTTCCCGTTCCCATTAATTACACCCATTTCCCAGCAAAGCCAGTACCTTCTTTCTCCAGCAAAGCCCAAAATGGGGGGAGGGGGAGAATGCTCCTGGAAAAAAAACTTAAAAATAAACTAGAGAAAAGGCTAAACTGTTTACTCACCATTTTAATACTGCCAACAACTATAACAGATTGAAACTGTACACGTGACAAACTGGGAGAAAGAGTCTCAATGCAATGGTTCGGCAAAGGAATGTCCCGACTGGTTATGAACATTACTACAGTAAAAACAATGGCAAACCAGGAATTTGGCACCACATATACAAAGTAAAGGCATGCTCGTCAATACAGTTTCGGAGTCTCTGAACAAAAAAAGGCCATGGTAAATGCAGAACAAGGTGCACCCTTTACAAAAACCGCCCACCGGTTTAGACCAAATCACGCACAAAAATCGAAGTGGTTGATTTAGTAGCTGGGTAGCAGCACGCGATTCCCATCCAGTTTGGAGCTCGGCATTTTTCCCTCTCTCCAACCGACGCAGCCCGGGTATGCGCTTGCCGCGAAGCTGGCTCGATGCTTACCACGCAGAACGAAATCTCGATTTGGGTATCGGCATAAACCGGGTTCACCCCTAACCAGAAGCTAAAAAGACCGGCGTATCCCGCTGCCGAAGCTTCTTTCAAAAGCCTTACGGTAGCAGGACGGGAACAAATTACACATCAGGAAAAGCCAAAGCTATCGCCATAAGAGCTCTAAGGATCCTTTAAGTAGTTGCAGAAATATATTAAATCCTGACCATACCAAGTGTTAAAAACAAAGAGTTCCTGCTAAGAGGAATACTTTCTGCATGATCTGGTCACATGTGCATAGTTAAGTGATTTTTTTTGTTGTTGTTGTTGGTTTTTTATTTTTAAAACAAGATTCGTTTGCAAACAAAGAAATAAAATTTAGTAAAGTTATAGTTTTCTTGATGGAAAAAACCTTAAAAACAGACTAGTGGTGGCTTGTTAACCAAAGAAAGAGAGAAAGCTACATATCGAAGGTCTGGAATCCAGCACCTCAACTTCACAACAGCTGTACACATTTGAGATTACGCCATCCAAACGATGCCGGGATGATCTAAGTCACACTAACAGTTGTTCCACCTTGACCTAACGTCAACATCCCCTATCAATAAAAAGGTCCCTAATACAGAAGATTGTGCTAAAGAATGCGACGATTCTGCATGCTGTTTGCGTTTCCCTGGTCCTCTTCATGCTCGCAGCTCTCCCCATGAGGCAGCAGAGAGTCTGGTTCTCAAAACGCCACATCATAAAAACTGCGAAGAAAGAAAACGGCGAGCGTTAGCGAGGAGCAAGGCAAAGCCCGCTCCGAGCTGGTGCGCGATGCTTAAACGCTCGGAGCGGCCCGGCAGCTCAGCTTTACCTTCCTCCCACGCCCCTTCCTTCTCAATAGAGTCCGCATTCCTTCAGGTTGTTTTTAATGATAACATCTGTAACAGCGTCAAACACAAACTGCACGTTCTTGGTGTCCGTGGCACAGGTGAAGTGCGTGTAGATCTCCTTGGTGTCTTTTCTCCGGTTCAGATCTTCAAACTGACACTGGATGTACGCAGCTGCTTCCTCGTACGTGTTGGAGCCTGAAAAAGATAAGATCCCTTACTTTGGCCAGCAGTTCACAGCAGAGAGATCTTTTAAGTACATATTAAGCTGCTTGCAACCATCTGCCTTATCCAGCTACAAATCCAAATCCACCATTAACCCCTTCTTGTAAATCTGATGCCTATTCCCAGCTTCTGGTCAGTGACCTTGGACAAGTCACTCACTCCTGCAACTCACCAACTGCTCCCAGCTCCAGTCTCCCCGCCCAGAGATCACTAGAAGGGAATATTTACGCTTCATAGAATGGTTTGGGTTGGAAGGGACCTTAAAGACCACCCAAGTCCCAACCCCCCTGCCATGGGCAGGGACACCTCCCACCAGACCAGGTTGCTCCAAGCCCCGTCCAACCTGGCNCAGAAGCCCAGTTTCACGCTAGAAACACGTAGTTGTATCAGAAGAGTGACAAGTGACAGGAATAAGCAGGTTTGAAGGAAGGACTGTTTCAATAATCTAAATGCCTCGAGCAGTGACGAGGTGAAGCATCATGCCCGTGCGAGCCACGGCAGGGATGGGCTGCAAACCAGGCTACTGCTGAAACACAGACACACCAGGGTGGACAAGTGCCATCCCCAGGACGTGGATAAGTTTCACAGCCTTTGAAACTGAAGTTGGATCAAAGTATTGTCCTAATGAAACGTGGAAAACACGGAGTGACCTTGAGCTGCTGGAGTGCAACACTTCACTGTTCATACTCCAGGTGATAAAACACATGGACAAATGCTGTTCCGAACCACAGACACGCGTGAGCACATCCCTCCTGAGAAAATGAGCTGTCGGCTAACTGGATAGCCCAAAGACGCTGCCCAAGAGACAGAGGTAAGGGAAGGGGGGAAAAAAGATAAGCTTTTAAGTTATCCTGGATCATGTGGGCTTTAAGTGACTCATTCATGGCCCTGGTGACAAATAAATGCAGCTTTGTGAGCCCAACCTTACCTGTGTACTCTGGATAGCAGATCGTTAGTGGGCTTTTCTTAATCTTTTCCTCAAACAGGTCCTTCTTGTTCAAGAAGAGAATGATCGATGTGTCTGTAAACCATTTGTTGTTACAAATGCTGTCAAAGAGTTTCATACTCTCATGCATCCGGTTCTGGAAAACAGAATGAGAAGGGTGACGCATCATTGCAGAGTTGTTCGGGGAGGACGGGGTGGGAGGACAGACAGGCTTTACTGCAGAGGCCAGACTAAAGAGTCAAGCGTCCCTGACAGATCCTCGCTGCCACTCCAGCAGGAAGAGCACGGGCACAACCCTGAGCAGGGCTCAGGTCACCTCCTCATCCTGTAACTCCCCCAGGATGTGTCTGTTCCTCCACGGAGGTACTCACACCTAGGGGAACAGGCTGCAGGGACAACTACAGGCATCTCCCTGTAACCAGGGCCTGCAGAAGAATCTCATTTACGCGTTACGTTTCTCAGTTTCTGGGCCAAAATACTGCAGGCTGCTGCAAGGAACTGCTCATCTTCACAGCCCTTGAACAACTGTAACAAGAGGAGCAAGCCAGAGACATGCCCACGCCATGATGCCACCTCCCGTCTCCTGCAGGACCACGCAGGCAGGCACTGGTAACTGCTCCGTAACATACCATCTCCTCGTCCTCGGCCAAGACGAGGTCATAATCGCTGAGGGCCACACAGAAAATAATTGCTGTCACGCCTTCAAAGCAATGGATCCACTTCTTCCGCTCCGACCGTTGGCCACCAACGTCAAACATCCTGGGAGAGGCAGAAGAAGCATCTCAGAAGCTACGGAGACCTCCCTCCCTGGCCACCACATCGTTCACAGGGGATGGAGGAGGCTCTGCCAAGGATTTTCAGTCAAGCAGGGTTTAGGGGAAAACACGTACACAGCCTTCCATCAGCAAGGCCACCAGCTCTGAGCCCTCCCTTTCTCAGGGGAGCACCCATCGGATTTTGAAAGTTCTTTTCTTTAGAGCAATTTCAGCAGGAAGAACTACACGTTACCTCCACCGCTATCCAGAAGTCTGCTGATTCACCAGGGCACGCTTATTTTGTTCCCTGTCTCCTATTTCCTTAGCAACAATCCATTTGCTTGACTGGACTCCAAACACCTACTCAGGGTCAGCTCTTCCAGTTAATTTACACTGCGTCTGACGGAGGATTGTCTGGAACGCACTACCTGCATGCTACTACTGGGACCCAGAAAAAAGTTTATGGGGTCAAGAAACAGTTTGATGTATTAAAAAAAAAAAATATATATATAATCTGAAGTGTAAAGGCTGCAGAGTTGCTTACAGAATTTCTATCTATAAAAAAAAAAAAATGCAAGTATCTCAGACAGTTACAACACTCTGGTCGCCAAAATATTTGGATGAGAAGCAGGACTGCCCAGGATGTTCTGATGGACTGTGACTTAATTAAATCGAGCCAGAACCAAAGTCAATATCCAAGAGCTATGAAAATCATAAACATTGATTTGTTATCAGAGCAAATAGGCAGACAAGAGAGAAACTGCCCAGGGTGGGCCAGAAGCAATGCAATTTAATGATGCCAAACAAGGCAGCCAGGAGCGCCGTTCAGCTAACTCCCAGCTTCTGTTTAAGGTAAGCCGTCCCCGTGGACCACGGGAGGAAAGATGAAAATCTCTGCGAGGATACAGGCTATTTACTGCGCTCGTATCATTTGCTATTACTCTCTGCTGTTAGCGCAGAGACATCTGGAAAGGAACAGCATCCTTGACAACTCAGCTTCGCCAAGCTAATCCAAATTCGAGTCACCGTTATACTAAGGCTATCTCGGCCCGTTATTAATGTTTGAGATTTAACATCAAGGCTTCCGTTGCGGGAAAGACGGCAGCTTCAGGGTTTAAGATGTATTAATGCTTTCCTTTGTGGAGCAAATCCCTCCGAGACGAGACACCTCGCGTCTCGGGCTCTGCACATGATCAATGACTCCAGGCAGGCTTGGGGAAGAGCAATTCCCCTCTTCGCATCAGGCAGGCAACGCCTCCGAGCGCTCAGCCATTTCACTTTAAACGAAGGGTTATAATGATTAAACGGAATACGCCTGCTACCTCCAGCTCCCTCTTCCATTAGTCAGACCTGATGATTTTTAAGAAGGCACCACACACTGCAGCCAAAACTGCTAATCCTAATACATCACGACAGAAGACAAGTTTTTCCCTGGACGAACCAGAAGCTGTGTAAATAGCTCGGTGATGCAAAGTGTTTAGGCATTTTTGGTAAAACAGTTCATAAGTTAAGACAGTTCAGAAGCCAAAATGCTACCGTCCTCCCAAAAAAGCGTGCAAATGGATCCGATTTTATAAGCAACACTCGGATTTTTGCTCTAGCTCTTTCAAACTGTTTTCAAACACAAGCTAAAAATAAGCAAACAAATGCTTATTTTAAAGGCTCTGAGCAACAAAGGCTTGAAAACATTGCCACAGACGAAGGGAACTCGCCCAAGATAGAGGCACTGCGATTTCCTACATCCACATTACAGGACACCAACAGCCACCCCGCGGGGCTCCAGGCTGTTTGTCAGGAGCGCGCTTGGGATCCGAAGCGAGGATTTTCTAACGAGCAGATCAAGAGCGGGGAAAGGAGCTAAACGGCAGGCTAGCAGCCGCTACCGAGGTTAGAGGGAGCTGGATTAGTGATATGTAAAGGGACACTGCCAAGGCCAGGCTCGATACTCGAGCCCTGCAGGGACTGGGTTTAGAAGGCAGAGAGGACAGGCAAGTCCCGTCCTCTGCGGTGTCACGCAAAGGCAGCCAGTCCCCGGCACGCTTTCTGCATGCCCCATTCCTGCTCCGCAGCGAGTGTCAGTCAGCACAGTCGTCTACAGCTTCGTGGAGAACACCATGCAGCCCAGAGCCAAGACGGTGACTGCGGGGAGAGCTCTTATCTCCCGCTACACAGGAAGGGGTTAAATTCAAACTCAAAATTCAGGAGTCAGTGTCCTTTTAGTATTTTTTTTTTTTCTTTTGGATCCTGTAAACAAGCAGTCAGTACCTGTGTCTGTGATTCCAACATAAAAGCAGCTGAAAAGAACAGAAGAAGGCAAATAAAAGTCAAACCGGTATCTCCAGTGAGCAATGCCAGTAGAGAGGGAGCGTAACGGAGGCAAGGAGGACAGTTAAAAGAGGGCAAAACGTTTTGCAGCACAGGTGTGGGACCTACCACCACCACTACGCCCTGAAGAAATCACCGCAGTCCAGAGGGACAAGCGCTGCCCTTCACTTACTTGAAGTACAGGTCCTTGAAGGTGAAGTGAGTTTCCACGATGCCTGTAGTTTTAACTCTGGTCCGCAGAACATCCTGCTGAGTCGGAATATAGGTCGGCTGGGATATTCTATCCAAGTCATTTAGGTAACTAAACCAGAAGAGACAACATAAGATGCGCTTTTTTTAGTCTGCTTGCTGGCCATGAATCTTTTATAAACTGCAGAAGAAAGTAATCACGGAATTTATTCATCATCTTCACGTAGTACAGACCTTGAACATGCAACAAACAACCCCCCCCAGGGTTGATTTTGTGGGGTGTTTTTTTTTTAACCCCTCCCCATATGACCTTGGGGCATGTGCTGGGTAGGGTTCAGCTAGCTGGGGAGCGAAGCCTGATAAGAAGCTAGCACGAGAAGTACTGCTGATGCGGAAGCCATGCCAAGACCGGTATCTCTTGGGGCAATTCAGAGTAGTCAAGGTCTTTCGCATCAAAGCACAAGGCAGTAAATCCAGCGGCTCACTTTTAAAGGGCAAGGATACATCAAATGAACCAGGAGGAAAGAGTTAAGCGTCAAGAACTATCCCCACAACAGGCAGATTCATTCACCTCCTTTAGCAACGGCAAACGAACACAATGCTCGCCGGCTCCCCGACGGCACGGCTGCTGGAGAAACCCATTTCTCCACAGCATCAAGGCAACGCGCCCATCGAGACCCAAACTAATTCCAGCCACAGCAGATTCCCTTTGAAGTTCGGCTCTTGGACACATAACTAAGAGGTATACATCACTTCCAGCAGCGTCAGAAATCCCACTCCAGCCAGCAACACCTTCCAGCTCATTTTTCCTGTTAAGGGGAAGGCGACGGCCTCCTGCTTCCACAAAGGAGACGAGGATCGCTCCAGTTCCATTGGGAAGGGACAGGCCACGTCTTCATCAGGAGCGGTTTTTAATCAATACAGCACTGTGTAACTGTGAGATTTTAGTGGCACAAGGGCTCGACGCTGGTGTAATAAACCCTGCCCTCCCAGCCAAACGTTATCACCACAGATCCGTTGTCAGCCAGGGATCGCTCCTTCCCATGCAACCAAAAGCTCTGCCAGGAACCCCAAATTTCCACTGGCCTTCTTCACCAAGCAGGTGATGTACTGAGCAACGTCTCCCTCTTCCATCAGCTTCAGCATCTCCTCTGGCCAGGACTGCCAGCACATTTGCAGAGCACTGACCTATTTTGCAAACCCCAGAAGAATCCAGCCTACCTGCCAGCCTCCTGCCCCTGCTCGCCCGGCGCCGCGGGGCTTGTCTCAAAGAGCCGGTATCTGCAAGCGGTTTTAGCCCAGAAAGGGCCAACTCCTCTCATTCTTCTCTCACGTTCAGTGAGATGACAGGTTTGTGAACTGCTCTTTGACCAGAAACGCAGCACCCAAAAAAACCCCCATACACTTGGGACCGGCTTCAGTTTCAGCTTAGCGAAACGGAATTTGGAAGGTACTTACCTTCGTTAGGCTTCTGTTAAGAAATATTTCTGCTGAGGAAATAACATGCCCAGATTCTCCCTCTACCCACACTTCTCTTTCCTCCCAGGATGAGTTGAGCTGGGATACAGGGGTTCAAAAGCTGCTGGAGTGCTACCTAAGAACTGACCCAGCATCTCCTAACACAGCTTGGCTTTGATACAGGTCACACAGCTGCCCCGAATCACTGAAGCAATAAATGTGCAAGCTGAAGCTGGAAAGCATCTGCTCCTAATTGCCAGCTTTCAGCATCAGAAGTTTGGGCAGTGAAACTGGTATAATTCCTACTTAAGGCTTTTTAGGCAGCCAGCGAGGAGTGAATGGAGTCAGGCAGCTGCCACCAAATGAATCGCAAAGTGCCACTCTCGAACGCTTGCACGTCAAGCAGGGGAACGAGGTGTATCAGATTAAGCGGCGCTCTACCTGCAAGCTGCCTTAAAAAAAATAAGCTTTGCCAGATTAATTCCAGGGAGACGCAAAGGGCAAACAAATACCAGATCCCACAGAAATGCCTAAGCAGTTGGAAGATCCGGCACAGGGGATTTCTCGGTAGCGGACGAGTTGCCCAAGCGCACGTGGCCTCCTCCAGCCAGCCTCGCCTTGCCGGAGGTGGTTGGCTCTGTGGGCAGTCGTGCCCACCCAAGAAAACCAGGCTGCAGAGCCCAGCCTGTGCCGACTGCCACTTGTTTCCCCCTCTACAGATTTAGTGGAACTTGAAAAAAACTGGAAAAGCACGGTCTGAGGACTCATGGTTTCGAGCGACTCATAACCCACAGCTTGCCACAGGCTGTCTGAAAGTTTAAAGTTGTTCCTCACAAATACTGTTTCGGGAACTGAAAACATACACCTTACTGAATCTTTCTACATCCCACGCAGTTTGAATCCCTTTTCACAATCTCCTTTGCCACCCGGCTTCCTTCATACGCCAGGGTTGCCACCCCGGGATCCTTGTGTTTACAGAGCCAACTATTTCTCATGCTTCGACACCACCTTGCAAATACAAGCTTGCAAAAAGACAGTTTGGTTTTATTTCCCTGCTTTTTAAACCCTTAAAAGGAGGGCTCCAGTACCGAAAAAAAAAAGAAAACCCAACCGGACCAAAAGCCTACAGCGTAACTTGTGTTTGTCTTAGTGACCCTGCAAGCCTTCCCAGGACATCCAGTGCCAGGCTGGCACTGGTTCAACCCCTGTGCGTGCACGGATCTGTAGTTCCACTCAATCAGAGAAACCTGCCGGCTTCAGTGTTGTCCCACGTCCCGCTCAGACTGCTCCGAGAAACACTGACTGCAGGAGAGGGATGTTCTGCAGCGGACAGCTTTCAGCCGGTGAAGATAACAGAGCTCCCCTCCTCCACATGCTCACATGAACCCGGGAATGGTATTTTTCCCCTAACAATTCAGTCATGTTTCCTTTTAGCGCTGGAAAGAATGCTTTCAAGGCCGAAAGCGGCTCTGAAAGATTCATACAAAGCATTTATTATGAAGGACTATGCGCAGCCTGAGCTAGGGGAAGGAGGGGCTGTCACCATCACGCCCGAAGGCAGAGCAGCAAACAAAAGGCAGCCTTTGCCAGGGAGAGGAGACAGGAGGGCAGGAAGACGCAGGTTTGGTACCCAAGTAGGTCGATATTTGCAGCCACCAAACACCAAGTTTGCAAGAAACGTTAGCACAAGCACCTGGGCCAGTCTGAAAACGCAAACGGTGTTTTTAATTCTGTACGAGCTGCCAGCCTGCGTAGGAATCACCTACAGCCAAGTCCTCCTGCAGCAGGAAGAAAACATGGAATCACAGAACCATAGAATCCATAGGGTACAGCAGAGGGCTGTGAAGATGCTCAGGGGACTGGAACATCTCTCTGATGAGGAAAGGCTGAGGGACTTGGGTCTTTTTAGTCTGAAGAATACTGAGGGGGGACCTCATCAATGCTTACAAATACTTCAAGGGAGGGTGCCGGGAGGATGGGACCAGTCTTNAACAGGTGAAACCTATATTTAAGAAATGCATTTCTTTTGCAGAAGCCTGCCTCCCCTCTCCCCTCATGTTTAGCTGGAATTTGGCAGATTAAGCGAGGCAGAAAACAAGGTAATGGAGCAGGATCTCCAGGAAAAGGGAACGTTGGCCATTACCTTTATCAGTTTGAATGCTCATTTGGGCCAGCTAAGAAAGACCCACAATCTGCAGCACAGACCTACAGATGAACAAGCTCGCTTCACAACCTCAAGCTGTGATCCCAAGGTGGTGCTACTCGAGGGGAATCACAAGAAAGCATCAGGAGGACAATGCCCTGCAAGCCAGTGCTTGAAAGCCAAGAGGAGAAAAAACCCACATAGAAATAATCTCGGTTCTACCTAGCATCACATCAGGGAATTCAGGCCAAAACTGCCACTTGGGAACAAGACAAGATATGCCAGAATAGTGGATGGTTAATCAGAAACTATGCTAATTGCCTGTGAGACTGTAGATAATTACCTACAGTATCTGCAGACTGGTGTCTGCATGAACTTAGGAAAAAGTAGCAAAAGCAGCAGCTAAAATATTTTAAAGCATTATCTGCTTGCAGACATTTCCAAGTATCAGATAAGGTAACTGAAGATGTCCAAGACAGCAACATGCCTTAGCATCCACACTGCTGCACCAAACAGGTTTGTGTTCTTTGTAGCTATTATACCAAGAATTGCGTACACGGGTCTGAAATGCTTCTCCACGGCACTGACTCAAGACGGGAGTGGTGAGCTACAGAACTCACGTCAGAGGTAAAGCAAAACGGGAAGTTGCAATAAGGCAAGTAAAAATACAGATGTTTGAAATATCACACCAAAAGAGCAGGGTGGTTGCTAGAGGAACACTAGGAGCCCCTCTGCCATGAGGACAGGCTGAGAGACTTGGGGTGGTTCAGCCTGGAGAAGAGAAGGCTCCAGGGAGACCTTAGAGCCCCTTCCAGTCCCTAAAGGGGCTCCAGGAAAGCTGGGGAGGGACTCTGGATCAGGGAGTGGAGCCATAGGACGAGGGGGAAGGGTTTTAAACTGAAAGAGGGGAGATTTAGATGAGATATTAGGGAGAAATCCTTGACTGTGAGGGTGGTGAGACACTGGCCCAGGTTGCCCAGAGAAGCTGTGGCTGCCCCATCCCTGGAGGTGTTCAAGGCCAGGTTGGACGGGGCTTGGAGCAACCTGGTCTGGTGGGAGGTGTCCCTGCCCATGGCAGGGGAGTGGGACTGGGTGGTCTTTAAGGTCCCTTCGAACCTGAACCATTCTGTGATTATCAGATGGTGCCTGGAGAAGACGCTGGATGTTTACACTACTACTTGAACATTCACAGTTTAGGCCAAGAGTTACTCAACTCTTCTTCAAAAATAAGAAGAAAACACGCAAAAAATGCTATGATTCCAGGACAGATCATTTGGATTAGTGTCACAAGTGGTTATCTTTGGGAGCTTACCCCTGGCCGTGGCGTATGGATTATGACACGCCGTTATTATGGTTGCCTCTTCTCCCACACGGCCTCCTGCCTGCCGGGGCAGCTCTCCGACGGGCAGGATCCCGCCCGCACAAGGGGAAATGCTCAGCGAGGCAGGAAACAGCAGGAAGAAAAGTTTTTCGGAACAATTCAATGCTGCCCTCAAAGTCTTGGCTCTCTGCCACAGCGCTCTTGCTCTTGATGCCACCTAATTTTCACAAGCAATCGCTCATATGTTCCTCTTTCTCCACCCCCTCCTCTTTCTGGATGTCTCAGCAGAGGTCTCTGAAGCGAGGAGCAGCACCCAGTCAGCCAGAACTGGGCTTGAAACACAGCTCAGTACTGGTTTTTCCAGCTGAAATTCGGTTATCTCAAATGGGGCACATATTTAAAGGCTTCTAACCCTGAGGTTTCCGTCCCGTTTGTAGGAGATATTGAAAGGAACAGGGATGTGAAAATTCCCCCAAGAGAACTGTGCACAAAAACTAGTATCTACCTGACCTCCACCACAAAAAAGGATTGCAAGACATCCATCCTTCAAGCACGAACAAGGGAACTAATTGGTTCAGGTCAGGAGCCACACATTGACCAGAGAGGGGGAAAAAAAAAAAAATACTGAGTGACTGCTCATCTGGCCAGCTCATTCTGTAGGCTGGTGAGGTGGGGGTCCTGCAGGAGAAAACAGGTTTTTTAACTGCGTGATCGTGCTCTGCGCTAAAGGAACCCGCTTGCAGCATTTCCTAACTGCTGAGTTGCTGGGCTACTGATTCAAAATAACGCTGCTTTAGCGCAACTTCCTGTGGTCTTCGGACGGGAAGCAAAATTCTCTGAAGCACTTATCAGAAAAATGCCACGTTGTCATCAGGCTGAAATCTCTCTGCCACGCAGATCTGACACCAGCCCATGAGAGCAATTTGTCACAGCAACTGTGCCTACGCCTACCAGTACCAGAAACTGGACGCGAGTGAATCATAGAATGGTTGAGGTTGGAACGGAGCTTAAAGCTCATCCAGTTCCACCCCCCTGCCATGGGCAGGGACACCTCCCACTAGACCAGGTTGCTCCAAGCCCCGTCCAACCTGGCCTTGAACACCTCCAGGGATGAGGCAACCACAGCTTCTCTGGGCAACCTGGGCCACTGTCTTACCACCCTCACAGCCAAGAATTTCTTCCTAATATCTAATCCAAATCTCCCCTCTTCCAGTTTGAAGCCATCACCCCTCATCCTATCACTACGTGCCCTTGTAAAAAGTCCCTCTCCAGCTTTCTTGGAGCCCCTTTCAGATACTGGAAGAGGCTCTACAATCTCCCTGGAGCCTTCTCTTCTCCAGGCTGAACACCCCCAACTCTCTCAACCTGTCCTCACAGCAGAGGGGCTCCAGCCCTTGGATCATCTCCGTGGCCTCCTCTGGCCCCAATCCAACAGGTCCACGTCCCTCCGATGTTGGGGGCTCCAGAGCTGGACACAGGACTCCAGGTGGGGTTTCACCAGAGTGGAGCAGAGGAGCAGAATCCCCTCCCTCGCCCTGCTGGCCATGCAACCTACGAGTGGGTTGCAGTGACTCAGGAACAGGAATAACCCTCCGAAATCCAGTCTCTAGAAGGCAGTCAGGTCAAGTGGGCACCTACGAAATCAGGCTAACGCCTTCTTTCCCCAGTCTGCTACTTCTGACCCCTTTCTGCCCTGTTTTCTCCAGCCTGCCTTCATTCTCCTCCTCTTTCAAAGCTGACCATCAGGACCACAAAGCCAAGGTTCCCCATGTCTAGCTTCCTCCTCAGGTTCCACTCAAACACTTACGCTTTCTGCCCTAGATCCTCTGCCCAAGAAGTCCTTAAGCTTTCCTTCTCATATATTTTCATTAAATTATTCCCTCATCCATCCCCCTCCTCATCCACCCTTTTTTCCCCCCCTTTGAATATGAAGTTTCCTCCTTGCATGCTGTAAAGGCACACACCAATCTGAGCAAGCCTCCTCTTGTCAACTCACTTACCTTGATCTAAACCCATGATAGCCTGCCAAGGTGTTACAAATTTAGAAAGACTTTTCCTTATTTTCAAGCTAAAATATGCTCTGCACAGACAGAGCCTGCAGGCAACTGAGCTGTGACACATCTGAAGTTTCCTTATAAAGCACTTCCAAATTAATTTTTCAAAGGCTAAATTGAAATAAGTTTTCAGCTGGACATCAGGAGGCACACAACCCCAAAATCATCCTTCCAGAGTTTCAAATATTTGTTCTAAAAAGACCAAGCACAGGACTTTAAAGAAAAAAAAAAGAAAAAAGAAAGCAACAACTGTTTTGCTCATTAAAAGAAATAGTTTCCCCTCCCTGCACTAACCTGCCTCTTGGAAACAGATGAGGCATTTAGTCAAAATTCTCATTAACGAGCCAGCAGCAGTCTATTTATCTAGTCATAACTTCCCAATTGTTAAGCAATTGTGTGCGTTTTAGAAAGAGAACAATAAGCAGGTTTATAGCTAGCCTGCAGCGCTGCCCAGGCGGCGTCAGGCACAGCAGTGCGGGGAGAGCTGTTAAGGGGAACAACCATGTGAATATTGATCGGCCAATATCGGGAGATCCCACTATTGGAAGTTGTTGCTCATTACAAATTGGGTAGTTTAATCAGGAGCTTGGTTTCCAGAGGTGTTCCTCCTTCCTGCAGGGACAAAGAAGGTGACACAGCCGATCACCTGCTGTAACGAGCCATCTTAATGCCAGCTGCTAAGTTATTCTTCCACTAAAACCAGATTGGCAAATTCACCTCGGCACAAAACGAAGATTGTGGGGGTTTTTTCCCCCCAATACACACATACAGGGAAGCGAAAGAGCAAAACCGACTTTGATGACCTAAAGCACCAAGTCATCTTGTGAGCCCAGCCCCATGTAAACCAGTTAAACCAGGGCTTCTGTCCACCCCCTTGGAAGGGGACCCTCACCACCCAAGTACCACCCCGCCTGCAGTCACACGGGCCCTTCGTGAGCTGTGGTTAGCTGGGAAGAGCCCCGAAGCTGGTAACGGTTTCTTACTATGATGCAGAGTCGTTAAGCTGATATTCTCTCGATCTGCTGAAGCAGGCCTGAACTCCAGCATCTCTCCATAACCGCTTAATCACACCAGCTAGCTCAGCAGTCATCACACCTTCCTCCGCGCTTCCAGCTAACACAAACAACTGACGGGCATCGTCCTGCAGGAAGAAGGGAAATCAAACCAAGTTAGAATCTACGCTCATTTATACCTTTAAAAAATTACAGCGAGGCTTAACATCAGCAACAATCCTAGGTGCTGTGGGAACTGCTCTAAGGAACCACGGTCCCCTTCTCATGCTGTCTGTCCACTCTTCTCACACAAATTGTCAAGTTCTTTTTCTCCTGCGGTCAGAAAGGCAAATTCTGAGCAAGTAGCTCCAGCCCATGGGGCGAGATGCGCTGATCACGGGTGGTACACAATGCTCCTGTAGCACCATCGCTGCAGGGATCACCGCTCCAAAGTAACAGGCAGTTTTCACATCAGAAACCTGAGATTTCAGTAACCTGGCACAGTGTTTCACAGGAAAGGTAAGAACGTCAATGTGCTCCCGCAGACTAATGAACTAAACGATAAGTAATAGTTTTTAAGCCAGAAAACCTCTATTATAGTGTTGTGTAGTACGGCAATAAGGAAAAATTCAGTATCAAAAGCAAGCTTTGGATGACCATAGGTTTAAAGCTTTAAGGACTTGCCATTTGCTGCAACAGCTGTCAGAAGTAAGGGAGAGCAGTTTCTTAATAAAGCATGTCATCAGGAGATGGGATGGACTGCTCAGGATTTGAGTGTTTGCCCTAGAGCATGAAAAATTCTTCTGAGAAGTCTTAGAGCAGGACCTCACTCTTCTACAAGTTAACAAGCAGATTTTGAAAGTGAAGACCAGGCTGACCTACATCCCACGCTGATACTTGTTTCGACAGCGATCAGCTCTGCCAGCATCCTTTCGGGAGATGTAAGAGACCTTCCGCTATCCCAGCAAGTTCTCAACTTCAGACCATCTCCTCCCAACATCGGCTCCTCTCCCTAGATCCCTAAACTGTATTGCCCAGCATGTACCTAAGCTCAGGCAAGAGTCAAGTCAGCATGCTACTCCCAAGGGTACCTCCCCAGCACAAGCAACAGGCACCTAAATTAACTTAATCAAGGTCTGAACCGCCAACACCAGAGAGGTGGACCTCAGTTACCAGCCTTTGCAGGTACAGCACTTACAGGTTACGGTGCTATGCTGACAGCTCACTGCTGTGGTTTTCTGAGAGACAATTGATTTGGTTCCCCTGGGTCTTTTCCTAGGAAAGTGTGGCAAGTTGTTTGCCCTTCAGGGTGGATTGAGACATGAGAAAATTCTTGGCACTCAGCTCTTGTTCTGCTTTTGCGA
This sequence comes from Burhinus bistriatus, assembly GCA_013397275.1. NCBI lineage: Eukaryota > Metazoa > Chordata > Aves > Charadriiformes > Burhinidae > Burhinus > Burhinus bistriatus. Next base: position 25,894 of record VYXH01008044.1, read on the forward strand.
AGCCAGCTAAGCCTAGGCAGCTCAACCAAGAAAGGAACTTGGATTTTAACATCTTGGATTGCACATGGGTGGGGGCAATCCCAAGCACAAATACAGGCTGGGCGGAGAATGGATGGAGAGCAGCCCTGAGGAGAAGGACTTGGGGGTGTTGGTGGATGAGAAGCTCAACATGAGCCGGCAACGTTTGCTGGCAGCCCAGAAAGCCACCCGCATCCTGGGCTGCATCCCCAGCAGCGTGGGCAGCAGGGCCAGGGAGGGGATTCTGCCCCTCTGCTCCGCTCTGGTGAGACCCCCCTGCAGTGCTGCCTCCAGCGCTGGGGACACCAACAGCACAAGGACATGGACCTGTTGGAGCAGGGGCCAGAGGAGGCCACCAAGATGATGCGAGGGCTGGAGCTCCTCTGCTGTGAGGACAGGTTGGGAGAGTTGGGGTTGTTCAGCCTGGAGAAGAGAAGGCTCCAGGGAGACCTTCGAGCCCCTTCCAGTCCCTAAAGGGGCTCCAAGAAAGCTGGGGAGGGACTCTGGATCAGGGAGCGCAGCGACAGGATGAGGGGGGAGGGTTTTAAACTGAAAGAGGGGAGATTTGGATGAGATATTAGGGAGAAATCCTTGCCTGTGAGGGTGGTGAGACCCTGGCCCAGGTTGCCCAGAGAAGCTGTGGCTGCCCCATCCCTGGAGGTGTTCAAGGCCAGGTTGGACGGGGCTTTGTGCAACCTGGTCTGGTGGGAGGTGTCCCTGCCCAGGGCAGGGGGGTGGGACTGGATGGTCTTTAAGGTCCCTTCCAACACAAACCACTCTGTGATTCTATGATCTTCCTCCTTCCGGCTACATTAGCTAGGCTGAGATCACCACTCAGCTTCGACAAACACAGAGGAAAGACAGAGGGGAACACGAGGGAGGATTTGGAGCACCAGTGGAGCAACAGCCTAGGTTAGCATGCAAGTGAAGATATGCCCTTCAGCCAAGATACTTTATATTGTAAATTCAAATAGTCTGTGGTTGCATCACAAAGAAACAGAGTAGGTTACCTCACTTTCCATATATTAACTGTAAGCATGAGGAATTAGTGCCAGATAGCAAGAGCCACAGGCTGTGCAGCCACTGCCCTGTGCTGATATTCACAATTCCTTTCTCCTACACACTCTCAGGAGTTCCCGACTCCCAATTCTGCCTGTGCTTTCCCCACCACCATGGGGGCCAAGACTTCCTGACTTTGGTTTCTACCATCTTGAAGTGAAGGTGAATGCTAGTAACCACTCAAGGAATGAGCAGAACTGGATGAGTGGGGAAAAGCAGGGCCTCAACCCCTCAAAAAGACAAGAGGACAAATACAAGTAGTAAAAGTTATTAAAATTTATTTGGCTCAGCTTAAAAATTAACTACCACAATGCTGTGAAACCTACTGAGGACCGACGTCAAACAATTTAAAACCAAAACTGAGAATTTTGTTAAACATTCAAATAGTTAAGGCAAAGGCTTGGGGATTTGGGATTTTTTGTTTGTTTGTTTTGGGTTTTTTTTGAGCATTCAAACTACTGAAGGTTCTTACCTGTAACCTGAGCAGAACACTTGACGTTTTGTCCTGGCAATACATTACAGATTATGAAAGGTCTTTCGCTATTGTATCTTGTAACAAACATATTTCCGCTGTGAGCGTCATGGACTGGATTTCCAGGATTCATTAACACAATTCACAGCACAGACTCAGACTAAGGGAAATAAGTGAAATACTTACTGCTCTGGCAACTTCTCCAAAGTCTATCTTTAGCCTTCCCATGGCTCTTATGATTGCAATGATGGACTGGATAGTATTGCTGTAGACAACCACTTTATATTGTTTGCATTCTTCCTCCGAGTAGCCATCCTCATGAATAATCCTGGAAGAAAACCAAGCCGTCATTCCCAAGCCAAACCAGTAGGGCACCACAGATTCCTTATTTCATCTCGCACAAAAACACCATTTACACGCTTGCGTTCTCACTTACTTCATCTGCTTCACAATGGTGCTTTTCCCAGACTCTCCAGCACCTGGAAAGCACAAAAAAATTCCAGTTAGAAACCACATGAAATTAAAAGGAAAAGCGGCATGTACTCTTCCCAGTTCCCACACAGAAGTTGATGAGGTCTGGAGTAAGATACTTCTTGTGCATTGCTGCTGGTAAGACAGCTCCAGAGCAGCAACCCCAGCCCCTCGGGAGGGATCCCCGAAGAGCACATCCACAGGTACATCCTTCCTGGGTTTTATTTACAGATGCTGACGCTCATTATGTATTTATCTGCTTAAAAAAAAAAAACAAAAAAAAAACACAACCCAACCCTAGAGTTCCTGAATTTCCAAAGTATGCTTCCTGATCACTGAGGCTAGCCACCGGGGAGGCGGGTCTGAAAAACTGGGACGAGGATTTATCTAATAGACTATCTTCCATCTCGCTCTTCCAGCTCACTAACTACAGTCCAAGGCAGCCCTACAGCCAAGTGCATCACCGTCATCAGCTGCTATCCGCTGTTACCGAGCGGGGCAAGATAAAAGCATTAGCCTTGAATAACCAGGTGGATGCAATCACAGATCCCGGAGCATTTTTACAAGAAACATCTAATTCGGAAGCAATCTTGTGTGATATGCAGTGAAAGGGAAGTAGACCCAGAACAGAGCTCAAAAGCATGCACAAATTGTTCTTGCAGATCCAGAGGAAGCAGCTTAAGACTAAATTAAAGCCCAGAAACACGTTACTATGTCAGAGCAGGAACACCATAATGGATCCTGCAAGTTCCCTTCTCCACCTAGCATAAAGTCAGCCAAACGTTGCCCATAATCATTCAAACCAATGTGTTTTTTCCATGGTGGAAAGACTAGGCGTGCTCCCACGATCCATTACTACAGCATAGAGGTACACACACTGATACCACTCCTGAGCCAGATACCTCTTAAAAAGCACCCGCAAAATTCAAAGAAGATACCTGTCTAGACTTGAAATGGCAACTAAGGTGTCTGTGAATCACCAGCAGGAAGATCAGGGACCTGGGTGCCTGCTCCAACCCTCCAGCTGCTAACGCTGGTTCCCACAACCACGAGACAACTCGGGGATCTTCACCGTGGCACACCCAGACGCATCCACCCACAGAACACGCAAGGCAAATGTTAATCAATTAACAAGCTCTATTCTCTATCATTTCCCACAATACAAGGATTATTATTCCGGGAAACTGAGGATAAAGAGTTGAAATCTCAGACCTGCAGGCGGTGGCACTGGGACGTGCCTGCACTGCAAACAGCCTTCCTTCAAAGAAGAGCAGAGAAGCCTGGCTTGCCAAGCCTCTGCAGACCTGGGGGGAGCTGAGTTACCATGGAATGGTTTAGGTTGGAAGGGACCTTGAAGACCATCCAGTCCCATCCCCCCGCCATGGACAAGGACACCTCCCACTAGACCTGGTTGCACAAAGCCCCGTCCAACCTGGCCTTGAACACCTCCAGGGATGGGGCAGCCACAGCTTCTCTGGGCAACCTGGGCCAGTGTCTCACCACCCTCACAGTCAAGGATTTCTTCCTGAGATCTAATCTAAATCTACCCTCTTCCAATTTAGAACAGTTTACCCCTGTCTGCCTGCAAAATAACAGCTAGTTATTCTGTTTTTCACAGTTTTTGCTCTTGAACCACAGAGCACTCACAAACCACATCCCCCTCCCACAGGCAGGAGGCAGAAACCACCTTTGCACACCCATGCAACGGCCAACATGTTTGCACGGCTCGGTGCAACAGATGCCTACTCTGGAGTTCAAAACCATCACGTTACCAGGGTTTACTGAGCTCTGCAGTCAGCAGCAGCACTGCCCGCACACGTGCCTGTCCCAGGCACGAAAAGCAGGCACGGCGTTACTGCGTGTCAGCAGAAGCGCCGGTCCTGGATTACCCTACCTCGTGTGACTGCAACACCGGGAGTTCACTGCAAACGAGCCTGACCAGCCCCTGGCTCCAGGGTTCTTCAGCCTAAAAGGTTCACTCTGAGCTGCAGAACCAGGCTTGCTGAAGGCAAAGGAATGAAGTTGAGCCTGTCTGGATGTGGAGAGATGACTCAAGAGATCCTGGGTGGACTAAAAGACCCGAGCTCTAGCTACTTCTAGCAGCAGGGCACCAGATGTCCCAGCCTGCAGAGTCTACACAACGCAGCGCTGTGCTAAGCCACAATGACACTGCTACCAGCAAGGCTTTGTTGGAAGAGAAAAATCATTTTGAGATTATGTTCTGGTTTGAATCATAGAATCGTTTAGGTTGGAAAAGACCTTTAAGATCATCCAGTCGAACCATTGACCCTACTCTACCAGGTCTGCCACTAAACCATGGCTCCAAGCACCACATCTACACGACTTTTAAACGCCTCTAGGGATGGTGACTCGACCACCTCCCTGGGCAGCCTGTTCTAATGTTTGATAACTCTTTCAGTGAAAAATTTTTTCCTAATGTCCAGCCTAAACCTCCCCTGGCACAACTTGAACCGTTTCCTCTTGTATGAGCGACACTTGACTAATTTCTCTTCTACCGCTTGGGAAAATCGCTCTTTTAGAAGACTCCAGTGTCTGAATTTGTGGCAATATTTACAGCCAGCCATGGTGTGTGGGTTTCAAGGTTTTGGTGTTTTCGAGCTCGCCAGGTGCAGGGATGAGGAGGAGCGAGACCCGGGTACTCGACCCAAGATGGTCAACAGGGTTAGTTCATACCAGGAACGGCACAGTCAATAGAAATTAGAAAGTTTGCTGAGGACTTCTCTCCCTTGATGGCTGCCATCCTGAGAACTTCTTTGCCCTGGAGCCCTGAGCCCTTCCCTTCCTCCCGAAGCCGTAGCGCTCGCAGTGTCCAACAGTTGCTGTCCCCTGCTGGGAGGGCACGGCCTCCTACGGATAGAATGGGCTGAGTATAACCCTTGTATATTTTATATTAGTATCGGGATCAATATTGGTTCTTTAGTGTTATTAATGTTACTTATCTAGTCTTATTCTATTAAATCTGTTTATATTTCAGCCCCTGGGTTTCCTTGTTTTTTCCCCGATTCCCCTTCCCGGGTGGGGAGGGGTCATCGAGCAAGAGAATAATTGTCTAAATGACAGTAAATTGTTGTGGGTTTCCTCAAACCATAACAGATTATCAGACCAACGGGGAACAAAAAGAGCAGCTTTCAGGAACGTAAGGCTGTGAAGACTGGGCTGCGGCATACTTCTCCAGGAAAAAAAAGCAGAAAAGCTTTCTGGTGCTACCTTTGGGAAGCACGGCTTCCAGGAGAGCACTTCCCAAGCTTCTCGCAACACCCAGAGAGGACAACACTGCATTCCAGTTCCCATTCTCACATCCTCGCAGCCTCAGGAAGGCCAACTCCTAGGAATACCACCAGGAACAGGGTGTGAAAGGGGCAGCGCTTTTTAAAAAGGGGAATTCACTTGTTAGTCTCCCAACTTCATGTCAAACAGGCAGAGGAACCAAGAAATCAAACCCCTGAAGATACAAGGTCACTTTCTAGGGTCTGTGTTTGTGACAGGTATGAATTATTCCCTTGCTTGGAATTTTGTACACCTTTTAGCCTGTTATTTCACATTCCTTCAGGTTCTTTCCAATGTCACTAGTAAAAGCCTTTTGGTTGATAAGGGAATTAAAAGTACTGGCAGGAACGTTAAGGCGCAGGTTACGGCAGGGGCTGCGATGGAGCAAACCCAACCGCTGCTTTCGGAACACACACACAACAGCCGGATCATGGAATATCTCGAGTTGGAAGAGACCCATAGAAAGACACAAGCAGCTCATTCACCAGCGGTGAACACATTGTGCCAAGTGGAGCCCAGACCTGTCCTCCTTCAGTCCCCATTGCCGACGACAAGGCAGCCGTTACAGCCTCGCACTTGTATTTCCACTCCCAAATTCAGCCCGCTCGGTTGCCAGATGTTGGCAAGGATTCCTGAGGATCCATCGCTGTATTAAATTACAACAGCAAGTTTCCCCAACATCAGACAAGGTCATTTGCAAGCTGAAGGTGCATTTCCTGTTTGCACTTCAACAGCTTCAAACCAAACAAGCGGCCAAATATTTTTACAGCTCCGGGTGGCTGAAGAGAGCAGATGCAGAGCAGCCTCTTCACACGCTAAGAGATTTCACAGCAGGACAAGCGCTTTCATGGCAGGTCCTCAGGCTGTCAAACGGGGGGAAACTCAAGTCAAATGGTGCCTTAACTCGTTATACCCCCTTGCAGGTGTCGTCGGGTTGTACCTCCATCCTGGGGTGGCCAGATGAGGATTTCTGCTTCTTCGGATCCTTTTTGCACAAGAGAATAGAGAGGCAACAAGAGAAACACGCTGGTGGTCAACAAACAAGTACCCAGAGCCTCTCCTGCACAGCTCCGCGGCGTGCCATGGCCAGGATATACATCTAAGAGCACTGACACCTTAAAATGCTAATTTTCAACATACTGCCTTGAGTTTACGTGTCTCAACATCCCCCTCAAGGGACTGTCACACTAACAGCTGCCCTGCACAGCAGGAAAACTGTTTCCAAGACAGGGCGTGTAGTGCAGTTTCAATCAATTAGCCTTTGGTTTAGGTTGAAGGGTTACCAGATTAGAGCATCTCATGATCAAATACTTCCAAGCTGCCAAGCTAAATGTCTGGAAACCAAAGAATTTCAACTTTTAAATTATTCCTAAGCATAAGGCAATTCAATGTTGGTTTTTTTTTTTTCCCCCCCTCAAGCCTTAAAGAAAAGCTATTGCCGGTTCAGCCTCAATTAGAGCAGGCAATATAAACTAGATTCCACCAGCAAAAAGCATTAACACAGATGAAGAATGAAGCACATTTTAAGCGGAATTCCCCCAAAAATCTGCTCAGATGTTGGAGTTAACACCTTCCACCCAAGCAAATCCCAGGGCCTGAAGCACAGGATGCCAGCAGGGCTCCCCACTGCAGCCAGCTACGGCGAGACTCCATCCGAAACCAGCAGCTTGCAGGAAACATCTTTCCCTTTAGCAGGCAGGTTTTCTTTTGTTATCACTTCTTCTCCCGGCTGCCAAGATGTCTGCGCCTCTCCTCCGGCTGGCACGGATTGTAACAGCGATGGCATCAAGAACGGCTTGGGAATATCTGCGTGCTCCTGCTACGGCTTCTCGGGCACGCAGCACAGCTGCATTTGTGGTGAGATGTGAAAACCTTAACGCTCTGTAGACTCAGCACTTCCACCCTGGGAGGAACACACCACCTCATTTTTATTTTCCACAGCCATCCTCCACATTCCCTGTATTCCCCGAAAGCTTTTTTGGTGTCCCCAAACAGCGGTGTTCAGCCCCGAGTCCCAACAGCAGGAATTCAGAAGAGACTTTTGAACATAACTTCTCTGGCTTTTATTTCTCATCGTCATATTTGCTGTCATTTCCTCCTTAGATTATCTTAAAATAACCTGCTGCTGCAGCAGGCAATGCTGAACTTGTACTACCTGTCATTTGACTGACAAAACAGTATCAGATACAATTATGCCATGACAACACAGCCAAGTTGGTTATACAACACTAATTCAAACTCATATTCAGTTAACTCCTTCCCTTCTCATTTCCAACCCCCCTCCCACTTCAGTGGGGTATAATCGAGCAGCAATCCCCGCTCTCAGGGGTTACTCACCCGTTTACTGCTAAGGGACTAGCAGAGGTAGGAAATAGTGACCCACATCCTCTAAACTCCTTTCTTTACCAACATATAACCCACAACTGGCTCCTACAGCAGTCACAGCTACAAGGGCACGGCCAAGCGGTTTGTCACCTCCTCTGGGACATCATTCCTAAAGGAGTTTTTCCTGACGTTCCAGGTCCTCTCCCAGACTCGCTCCCTGCTCTTGCGAGAGCCATCCAGACAAGGTACCTCATTAAACAGTCATTTAAAAACGTCTGCCCTCCAGCTCCATAATCATTTGCTGGAGGTCCCACTGGGGTGGCAGCTGCCTGCTGATGAGATGGCCAACGTCAGGCACGGTCTCGTCAAAATTGCTCAGAAAAAACAAAAAAAAAACCGAGGCATTAACACTGCCCTGGTCTATTCTGACATACCTGTACTACGTCCTCCCACGCAGCATCAGGCTTTTTCAGGGGCCTCTTTCATTTTGCGCCTATGATTTTACTCTTATCTTACCCTCCACCCCAAACAAGGTCCACAATCATTTGCATTTTACTCTTACTTTTTTTCAGCCCGAGCTTCTACATCGCCAGGTCTCACTTCTGTTCTTTGACACTCGAAACTTCTCTAAACATTTGCAGATGTACACGCCATGCACACGCAAGCTGCTACTCTCCTTTTTCCAACTCACTGGAGTGGCTGTAAAGGGTTTGCATAAAGAGATCCATATTGGACTGACTCGGTAAACAGCATTTAGTCTGCACCCTTTGTTCCCTGCTACCACGCAGCTTCATTTACTCTCGTGTGTGGTGTTTACACTTACAGTGTGGCTTAAGCCTTCAGTCAAGTACCTTTAGCAAGGGGGAAAAAAAAAAAAAAAGAGTAGGCATTTAAATGCTACTGAAACACTGCTCCAACCTACAGAAAACCGAAGCTTCGCATTAGAAATTAAGACGACGAACGCAAGCGGATAGAGTTACACTGAAATTCTTATGGACTCTGCAGGCAAAGCACCCAGCCTCTGGGGTCGCAGGCAGGGACCAGATGGGGAGCTAGAAAGAGTTCAAAAATCATGAAATGTGACACCGTATCTTACTGGGTTCCAAAAATACAAAAGTCGGAGCTTTACTGGGATGTTTCTCACCGTGAAAGGAAAAGCAAACCTTTCCTTTTTGCTCCGATTAGTGCAGCTACACAGGGATCACGTTTCATCATAGGAACGGAGGCTGACCTAAGCAAGGATGTCGTAAGTCCATGGAAAAATTGTTTCAGAAGTCTTAACTTCTCTTTTCCCAAATTAGCAGCAAGGAATGTATTTATCCCACAGCTCTGCTTGCACACCCTAGACGTGAAGAGCAGCTAAGCTGTCACAAAGCATTTGCTGTTTTTTGCCGTAGTGGCTTGCCCCACTTGATCGATGCGTGTTCTGCAAGAATTCAGTGAAGTCCTTGCTCTTCAACACCTCCTTCAGCTAGCAACCCTTCCCTCCAGAAACCAGCCCGAGCCGGGAGGCACCGCAGCTCCCCCAAACCCCTGGAGCTCACCCCAAACCATCTGAATAACACCCCAAGGGCTTAGCGGGGAGCTTGGCACCATCGACCGGCGCTGAACTCCCTTCTGCTCAAAGGGTGGCGAGCCCAGTACGAAGTCCTCCAACTAGATCCCGTTTCCTTCTGGAGGGGGAAGGGAGAGGGGAGGGAACCTGAGCAGCTTTCAAGCCATATTAGTACTGGCCCTGGGAGAGCGATGTGTACAAGGGAAGGAAATTATCACCCAACCACTTCCCCTAAGGAAGCTGGAGGCTTTCCTGTAGCAGGAGACGGGATGCCAAGCAACTCGGCATGTCCACGCGCTGGAGATTACAGGGAAGAGAGCAACAAGCAAGCTGCGAAAACACAGCTTAGACTGGGAATTACAGGTCTACACAACTACAGGCTGGATAAAATGTTTGCTTTACCTAATTCACCTTGCTTGGGAAGTAAGAAAGGTAGGTCAAAGACTACCTACGTCTTCCAGACACGAGCACCCAGTTCACTGCTCCACGAGTACAATCTTAAGTGCTTTTTTTCTAAAGCCGTCTCAAAACTGCATTAAATTGTACTTTGGGTGAGGAATTCCCCCACCCCCCCAGTTACAGGGAAAAACCCTGCAGCATCTAAAAGTTTCTGAAGAGAAACCAGGTCACTGCTGAAACAATTTCTTAGAGACACAGAAGAGATTGCACCTGGAATATCCATTTAAGTATAAGAAAGGAAGACAAAAATTAACGGACTGACATGTTTCTGATTTCTAGCCTCTAGAGGAGAAGCGCGCACAGCTTGTAACTACAGCAACAGCCCGTATCGGCTTTAACATCTCAGCAGGGGTTTGGCAGAAACTTTGCCAGACCATTCCTCAGGCAGGATGATGCTGCAACCCTTGCTGAACTTCAAAATCCACGGGAATTTCTTAGTGTTTGCAATATCCCCTCTCAAACAGCTGGGGAATAACTCCAACCGATTCACTTGAAGAGCTTGAAGCCACGGGGCTGAGTTACAGACCTGGGAAGATGACGTGACCCTTTGGTGCTAAGGAGCAGCTATGCAGTGACATCGAATCGCCTGGCTGTGGTTACAGCCCACCTGCAAAACCCCAAAAAAACCCTCAAACAATCTTCCCTCTGACAGACTAAAAAAAAGGGGCCAAAGCAGCAGGATGATAAAGCTGTCAGGAGTCCAGCCCCTAAAACATCAGGGGAGCCATCGCAAGCACGGAGCAGAGGTGATTCAAATCACAGAATCATAGAATGGTTCTGGTTTGGAAGGGACCATCTCGTTCTACCCCCCTGCCATGGGCAGGGACACCTCCCACCAGACCAGGTTGCTCCAAGTCCCGTCCAACCTGGCCTTGAACACCTCCAGGGATGGGGCAGCCACAGCTTCTCTGGGCAACCTGGGCCAGTGTCTCACCACCCTCACAGTCAAGAATTTCTTCCTGAGATCTAGTCCAAATCTCCCCTCTTCCAGTTTGAAACCATCACCTCTTGTCCTATCACTACATGCCCTTGTAAAAAGTCCCTCCTCAGCTTTCCTGGAGCCCCTTTAGGGACTGGAAGGGGCTCCAAGGTCTCCTGTCCCTGAAGCCTTCTCTTCTCCAGGCTGAACACCACCAACTCTCTCAGCCTGTCCTCACAGCAGAGGGGCTCCAGCCCTCGGAGCATCTTCATGGCCTCCTCTGGCCCTGCTCCATCATCGTAAGCCCTGACGGATATCTCCCTGATAAAACAGATGTTTCCTTTTGTCAACATTTATCCAACGCCCCACCCTAGCAAGTGCACACAAATACCTCCCCGTATACACAGCCACGCTCCTAAGGTAGTTCTCCACAACGCTGCCCTCCTGGTTTGTATTCCACCTGGAAAGGCTCTCGGACACCCCGCACACCTTCCTGCAGCCCTTGTACCTGTGCGCCCGCATTTCTGGAAAACTGAACTACCACGTCCTCTTCCTCTTTGCCACTTCCCTCCCAGTTTCCAACCTCATCAGGCTGAATTCAAATCCAGACATCCCCACCTTCTTGGTATTTCTAACCAAGGGCAAGCCGCCACCCCTGCTAACATTTGTCCTATCTGCCCTTGTTGAGACTTTTTTTTATTTCAACGCGCCCCTGGAAAGCTCTTGGATACCACAAGGCCAAGAGGTGTTCAATAAACTACAGAATGAGACACAGTGAGAGAACGGCGCTGGGAATCAGGAAAAGGGAAAAAAAACAAAACAAAAAACTTTACAGAAAGGAGCGGTGTCATACCACCGGGCCTCAAAAATATAGCTGTTGTTAGAAAAGTCAACAGGAACCGGGCAGCTTAGGTTGACACTTAGGCTTTTAGAAGAATAATTACACATCAGAAAAAACAATATATACAAATAAAATACGGGCTGACTAAAGCTTAACTTTGGAGGTAAGAGGAGCCAATGCCACAGGATAAGACACTTGAAATTGTCGCTGCCTCTGGACAAAATAAAAAAGGAGGATTCTTTAAGGAATGCCATTTTGGAAACATAACTCACACAAGCCCTAGGATCACTTCAACAGGCTTTCAAACGAAACACAGCGTACTGCTCTGCTTGCTGGCTTACCTGGGCTGCAGCTGATAGAGTTTTTCCCGCTCCCAGCAGGTACCTGGAAGATGCTCGGGAGGAGCAGCAGCCCCGGAGGAGGATTTCCCAACATGGAGACGAGCGATGCAAGAGCTGTGGTCCGGGTGGCTCTGGCCAGCCCAGCCTGCAAACCTGTGGCAGACGCTGAGGAGCTGCAGTTTCCACTTCACTTTCACGTGCTCACAACAGATCAGCCCTTCGTGCTGCATGCAATTGCATTTGCTTTCCATGTAAATCTAGTAACGTCCCCATACGAAAAAAATCAGAGAAAGAATCAGTCCTACATATATCCTTCAGCCATTCAACCCGCCTAAAAGCGTTGTTTGTATAAGCCAAAAAAATTAGGACTTGAAACCATAAAACTGTAAGTGCCTCAGTGACGAACATTAACCCCTGAGCACCCAAGCATTATGGTTTTGGGTTGGGTTTTTTTGCCTTGAATCTTTGTCAGGGCATTAGCCTTGTTTTACTTAAAGGCTTTGAACACGTAACAATTGCCTTAAAGCTTCTGCGGGGATTTTTAACAGGTGCCTTACGTGAGAAAGCCTTTCAGTCCTTGGCATGGCGACCACCTCCACGCAGGGCAGTGCCGAGGCCAAAGCGCGTCTATCAAACCCAGAGAGCGTGCCAAGGAGTCGGTGCCAGCACGGGGAGAGACCTGCAACTGATTTAATTCACAGCATTTAAAGCAAACATCGTACCACATCCCAACCTAACAGCAGCCTGGGAAACGCCAGGTTCAAAGCACCAGCTCCACTTTACACCGGAATGCAGTTAAAAACGTCCCGTGACCATTCAGAAGACTGAGTTATCCCCGGGAATTCTGCACCAGTCCTGCGGACCACCGGGAAAGCTGAGCTAACCGCCTGCTAATGCGCCATCACCCACCCACAGATCTGAGTGACCGTCGACGTCACCGAGAAATTGCTTAAGGAGTAGCAGAAATAGGCACCAAACCATACAATTACAAAATCAACGAAGTTAAGAAAGTTTTTCCTGATGAAATTAAAGATAGAAACTAGAAAAAGGAAAAAAAAGGCTCGTCTTGGAAGGCAGGCACATTGGTTTTTTCCCTTCCTTGCCTGGCTCTTGCACTAGATCTTAATGACCACGTACACTTGCAGAGGTCCAGCCAAGTAAGAGGACAACTGGTTTACAACCACTTGTAGCTGTGAAGGGGACAGACAGCAACTGTTGACGCTCCTCCGTTGTCATCCCTCAAAAACAACAAATGTCAAAGAAGTGACTCCATAAGCAAGTTTTTTGGTGACTACAGGATACTGGTCCTACAGGAGACGGTCTTCTGCACTCAAAAAACTGCCAGGCTAGCTGCAAGAGGATTTGGGTGAGAGCAGGAACATCCTGAGCTTCGGCAACATCCCTTTTTACCTTTGATACAAAATAATTTCTTGCACAGAAAACGATTTTTATCCACAGCCACAATCAAAACAAAGTTCAATTCCAATTTAGGAGGGGGAACCCTAACAACCGCATTACCTAACCCGATTCAGCAGCACAGCCACTACCAGCATGGGGAAGAACGGCTGGCACAACCGAAACGGCAAATAGCTACAAACCCAAATGCCCGAGAAAACATTTCCCTGCTGGAAACAAAGCCTTTCATTCCCACCACAAAGTGGCCAACTGGCCCAAGGGTGATAATTGTAAATATCAGCCGTTCTCTTCTCCTCCATGAAGCCAGCACCAGCTATGCTCATGGTAGGAGGCCGTAACAACCTGTATCCTAAATGCTCACCAGGGGAGCCCGGAATTTCCTCCTCCCCAACCACAGCATTCAAACCCTTTCTGGAATCAGCTGCAAACACCTTGCCCTCTTCAGCAAAAGGCTCCTTTGCTACGTTTTAAGCTACACAGCGAAGAGCCAGCCCGGGACTTCTGGTTTGCCGTTGTTTTTGCAGCTCTTTGAACAACACTCCTGGGAGTGCTTTAAACTAATTGCGCCTGCTGTTGAGCAGCGTGGACTCGAGACACCCACTGATAGGCAACACGCTGCCGCGATGTGTCTTTTGGCTGAAGATCAAATGAACATCTCTCCTGGCTGGGCCTCCTGGGCACTCCTTTCTCACCTATAGCTCCTTAGGTTCAGACCTGCATTTTTATGTTCTTTATGTTCAGACCTAAGTTTGAGCACAGTGAAGTGCCGCAGCAGACTTCTTCCCTAACCTGTCACGAGAGTCATCCTGAAGATGCGCTCCACGGCAGCTTTTTCATCCTCCGAATGCCATGGAATAATGCAGTAATACCAATCCTTCTCAGGCAGGATTCACACCAAGGGGATGCGCTCAGAGATAGGGGTAAAAAAAGGCACTGGCTGCTCTGCTCGGATACTAGTATGGGTAGAAGACAACAGAGAAACAGCCAAGCAAGGTCTATAAAATGGGAGTTATATCAGAAAGCAACAGATGACTTGAAAGGGGAGGGAACGGTGGGAAGAGAGGGGTTTGGAAGAGATTTTCATTAGCCTGGTCCCCCAAGTATCAAGTTTCTTCTTGTGATGTGCCTGTTTTTAAAAAAAAGAAAAAAAAAGTCAAACATCCACCGCATCTGATGCAGGGACAACAGTCCCACTTTGTTAAAAACACTTATCAAAATAAGCAGCAGGGTGGGGAACAGACTATTAGTTCCCCCGCTGAGGGAAAAGCTCATTCCTCAAACACGAGGGAGCTCGCGGTGGATGGAGACCCCAAAACACAAAACTACAGGAGGCTGAGCTCCACCGGCGCCTCCGCTCGCCCCAGAATTCAGATCCTGCTTGTTGTTTGTTTTTTAAAGATAACCCAGCCAGTGCCACCCTGGTAACGAGAGAAGGTTAAACGAGGCAGAGAAGTTACCAAACACCAACTGAGAAAACATGAAATAAGAGACAGGCATCGGATGGCCGCCGTCGCTGGTACCCGCAGGGGAACAAAAGGTGACGGTATCACCCGAGTCTCGCCACCCGGTTTACAAAGAGCCCGCTAGAAAAATAATCAGCATCTGCTGGTCATTTCAGATGCAAACCCTGTTAAGTCATTAAGAGACTGCTGCTCAATCCCACTTGCATGAAGAGCAAGCGTCTTGTGTACGTGAAGCGGGGAGCGTCATGCCTTTACAGCTCTAGTTGCTCAAAATTTAAAAAACGCCATGTTCTAATTAAGAAATTCGTCTTCACAGCACACTCTCCTCTTCCAAGAAAAGTTATTTCAATGCTCTGCCTCAGAATTTAATGAAAGTTGAACCACGTCCAGAGGGCTCTTGGAGGATAGGATGAAATCCCAATTCCCCAGCCAGTCACTCCATCTGTAGCTGAGCTGTGCGTTATAAATTGTCTGTCCTCAGCTCCCAGTGCCGGGCCCAAAATACATTTGTCTGTCTTTATTTACACAAGCGTGTGATGTACACACAACCCAGGCAGCCTCAGCCAGACAGAAGTCGTCCCATCCCACAGCTGGCTAATGGCATCGGATGTGACATCGTGCCGAAAACAGAAGTTTGCACCTACGCAGCAGCAGCCAGCGTGGCAAGATGGTCTCTTTGCCCAAGCTGCAGTCGCCCTGATTAAATCACAGCTGACTCCTCAAAAAACTAGTGAGGTTAAGTGACTCTGAAGAACGGTTGGTTTGTAGAGAAGAAAAAAATTTGCCTGCCCTGCATCTGGTTTTGGTGGGTGAAGGGCAGAATTGAAGGCCAAGCAGGAGGGACACAGAGATCCTGTGCTCGATCCGCACCCGGGCAGGTGGGAAAACACGGCTGGAAGCTGCAGCTCCAGCATCTGAAGACAGGGAAATACCAGCACCAAGACAGATACTAACCCCATCCCAGTGGAGGACACGGTCCACCAAGAAGTTCAAAGCACAGCCAAGAAGCGCTGTGCTTTTGGAGAGAAGACCTGACTCATTATCAAGTGCTTCAAGCATTCTCCACTGGGAAGCGGCCGTGACACTTCTGCACGAAGATCAGGACATCTCAGATATCAAGAGCACCTTTCACAGCCGGAGCTGGGAGTCAGGCACTGAACTGATCTCATCACAACTCCCACCGGTTGCCTCTTCAAGCTAATCGGATCAAGGTATTTAATTTTTGTCTTATGAAAATGCAACTTGGGGCTGAGCCCAACCGCTGCCATTTGTGAGAAAAATTTTCATACAGCCATGAGTCGCAAGATGCATGCCGTGAACCTCAAAAAGCTCGCGGGAGGAAAGCTGCAGACACAGCTCAGAGAGGACAACGGCTCCCTGCAGGTCCCCCAAGCAGGGTTCCTACATCAGCTCCCACAGCTCCAGCTGAGGAGGATGCTCGGAGCAGCAGTCACCGCCGCAGGACCAGGACAACCCCAGCTGGAGACCTATGCCCAACCTCAGAGCTTCATGTCACCCTTCAAAGGACGCCCCAGAGGCAAGGAGTGGCCACGTCTGACATCCTGATGGTCCCTCTGAAAGAGGGAACCACAAGAAAGCAGCTGTGCTTCTAGAAAAGCAACTTCTGGTTAATGATAATAGAAATAGCAGCAACAGCTTTCCCCTGATTTGCATCCCTAGAAGGCTCTTTTCTATGTTTTACCAAAACATAACCAAATCTTGCTAAGCACCAGTGCTGAGAAAGCTTTGGTGAATTTAGGGGGGAAAAAGGTTGGAAAAAAATCAGTCTCAGAAAAAAGTTGAGGCCTCTAGGAGCAGCAGAGCTTGCAGTTTGCTTGGTTAGTTATGTAGATGAAGGCTATTCTAGAACAAACTTATGCTTTTAATTATTTTTGCATGAATTAGCAGGAACTCTTCAACATAATTACACAGAGTATCCAAACCCAGTAAAATGGTCACAGGCTGAATAACGGTGCGTTTTAAGTGAAAACAACTCAACACTGGCTGCACCCGCACAGCCGGAGCCACAGAAATGCCATTTGCACAGGCCAGTTCGGCCAGAGATGCGAAACTGGCTGGATTTAGCAACAGGATAAATTTGTGCATCCAGCAACAAGCTTTGTCACTCAATGTCACATAAAACCCCCACAAAATACAGCCCGGCACAACGTGCCAGACCTTCTGAAAGGCACCGGAGAGCGGAGCTAAGGAGGCTCGCACCTAAACTAACCAGGAAGGGTTCCTTGCACCCTCCTCCATTTTGGCTGCTCATCCCAACTGGAAAATCCCACAGGTTTCTACATCAGCAAAATCGCATGTCTGCGCCTGCAGAGCAACGTTTTCCTGGAGGGAAACGAGGAGAAAAGAGGCAGTGTTTAGCAGGGGGATTTGAGCGAGGACTCCCAGGCTGTTCCCAGCCTCCCAGGAGTGCTGGTTTTTGTTGGAGAAAGCATTTACCTGCTGCTGCGAACCGGTGCGTGCAGTCATTCAAACCATACCCAGCGCCGGTTCAAGAGGAGCTGCTGATGGCATTCGCACACCGAACAACAATTACATTAAAAAGGGTTGGTGTGACCTTGGGTCAGTCGCTAGTCAACGCTCAGGTTTACTTTTGTTTTATAAAAGAAAAAAAAAACAAAACAAAACACAAAAGCTTCGGAGTTGCTCAACATGCAGAGTTGTGAAAGGGAAACATGATGCAGTGACTTGAAATCCCCGTGGAGAAACTGCCAGGCAAACAGCTCCAGGATTACCTTTACCCCAACAGCCCCATGGTTACCAAGCTACTGAGACCACCTCCACCAGCATCCAAACCACCTCCTGGATGCAAGATGCTGTAATGATCAAACCAAAGAAGCTCCTGGAAGAAAAGAGCGCGCCGCTGAAATCCTCTCTCCTTCCTTCTCTGCCCAAGAAGAGATGATGCTTAGGGAAGAGGGAAGGAAGTCAAATGCACCAAAAACCTCCTGAATTTGGGTCCGTCGCTAACTCGCCGAGCTCTCCTAACACCTGGGCTGGGTTAACAGCAGAGCCGGGAAAGAACAACTACCCTTTGCACAAACACGAGTCTTTTCTTAACCTACATAATTCCGCAAAGCCCAAACTAGGGCAGTTATTTTAGCAGAGCTGAGGAAGCGCGTATGGAGTCCAAACTTTCTCTATAAAGAAATACATTTCTTCTAAACTCACTGCATCAGCAGTACTGCAAGAGGCTCGCTCCAGTTACATAAACCACCACATGATCTCTTACAACCAGTTAATGATACAAGACACTACGTATCCTAGACATTTTAATACTATGTTATGAAAAAAAAAAAAAATGCTTGCTCAAACAATGGAAAAAACCTCATGAAGTTTTCCATCAGCTTCTTGAAGCCTTACTGAAAGGACGTTTGTTCCCACTGCAGATATTTTTCTTCTGGCAATTAGCTGTTCTGCTTTACCTGCACATTAACAGGGCTGCATGCGGGGAGAGCACATTGCAGCATTCCCTTTGATCGCCAGGAATCATTACACTACTTTTTAAAAAACCATGACATTTGAGAGAGATTGCAGGTTACGGCCAGGTGCAAACCTGATCTGAGATAGGTATTTTTTTCAAATGAGGGTAGATACAGATCACTACTCCAGTGTCACACTGTGTGCGAGTCCAATTATTCCAGAAGAGCTTCTCTGGAGTAACGACGTGCACAAGCCCTGACCTGAAGACATGATCAGAAGCACAGCAACCAGGTATTTTGCTGCCATCCAAAGTCAACAGCAGTCCAAAAGGCAGCTGCTGCTTGTACTTTTAAAAGCCTCACCTGGTCTCTAGTGCTTTGAAACTGATTATCGTACAACCCTTTGGATACTCCCTCCACTCTGTCATTTGCTGACGAGGTCAGACAGTCTTGGCCCCGAAGCCCTTAGTGCCTTTTCAATATTGCCACAAAGAATACAATACTGCAAAGAAAAAAAAACAACCCTGACATACAAAAATATGAAGGAAAAATTATTCCATCCAGACAATTTGCAAGTGTTACTTACTAACACCAAAACAAACCCCTAGAGAATAAAGGATTATCTTGACACACAGCCAAGAAGTTTTCTACATACACACAAGATCGCAAACCTCAGAGCACCTCTTGCAAGGGTACAAGTAAGAACAGGCTAAATGGAAAAGAAAGAAGTATTCTTAGGACAAGGATCACTTGGAAAGCAGAACTGTTCGTTAACACATCCCGTTCTAATGGGAGACACTCAACACCGTTGTTCTGGTCCTCATGAACTCAATCTGTCTCCCCGAGATAGAAAACGTTAAGTGTAACAAAAAAACCCTAAACCAGACGTTCGAAGAAGACGACCTACATGACCAGATGGTCCACCTACCACCCCGCACTGCACCGCCTGGTCCTGAGCTCACACAAAGCTGCAAAGAAACAGAGTCAGTCTGTATCTGGCAGACTTTACAGATGGGCAGCTTTTGCCTCCTCTGCACTCTAGTTATCACCCACAAAAGCTTCTAAACATGGCTATTAAAATGTGGACCACATACAGCAAAAGTTCTCTGCTGAGGAGAACCTGTAGTTCTTCTAAAGAGAAATACTCCATTCGGCTCTTCTCAAAACCCGTGAATGCATTTTAGTGGGAAAAAATAAAAATACAGAGAAGTGACACTTCCTTTCTCAGCTGTCTGTAGATAGAGACTGCAGCAGGGCAGTGGCAACGACACTGGTTTTGTACTCCTGCAAGCTCTGCAGAACCAGCTCAGCTACGGCAGAGCACGCCGAACTGAAACCATCTTCAGTGCAAAGTCAGATCCTATCAGAGGATCTGTGGCAGCGCGAGGCACAGAGCAGCCAGTGTGATTACCATACCCCTGCCAAGGCAGCTCACACACCAACGTGGGCACTTCTGGTCTGACAAACACGGGTGCCCAGGGGCCATTTTCACCTGACTACCTGATAAAAGGATTTAATTCCACTACCCCATCCTAAGCAAAAAGCTTAACAACCAAGTCCCAACGATATACCCTCTGTATCCATCCCAGAGCACGAGTGCTCCCTTTCCTTCTCTGTCCCACAAACCCAAAGATGAAAGGACGCCTACACCAGCCCAACGAGCACCTTCNCTAAAGCCCTCCTGAGCCCTGGAAAGCCCCAAGCCCCCTTCCCAGGGGCTCCTTCACCCTCTCCTACCCCCAGAGACCTCACAAAGCCCTCAGCCCTCCCGGCGCCTCTCCGCAGAGCTTCCTCGGCTCCCTCAATCCCCTGCGGGCCCCGGGGACGCCCCAGCCTTCTCCAAACCCCCTCAAGCCCCNCTTAACCTACATAATTCCGCAAAGCCCAAACTAGGGCAGTTATTTTAGCAGAGCTGAGGAAGCGCGTATGGAGTCCAAACTTTCTCTATAAAGAAATACATTTCTTCTAAACTCACTGCATCAGCAGTACTGCAAGAGGCTCGCTCCAGTTACATAAACCACCACATGATCTCTTACAACCAGTTAATGATACAAGACACTACGTATCCTAGACATTTTAATACTATGTTATGAAAAAAAAAAAAAATGCTTGCTCAAACAATGGAAAAAACCTCATGAAGTTTTCCATCAGCTTCTTGAAGCCTTACTGAAAGGACGTTTGTTCCCACTGCAGATATTTTTCTTCTGGCAATTAGCTGTTCTGCTTTACCTGCACATTAACAGGGCTGCATGCGGGGAGAGCACATTGCAGCATTCCCTTTGATCGCCAGGAATCATTACACTACTTTTTAAAAAACCATGACATTTGAGAGAGATTGCAGGTTACGGCCAGGTGCAAACCTGATCTGAGATAGGTATTTTTTTCAAATGAGGGTAGATACAGATCACTACTCCAGTGTCACACTGTGTGCGAGTCCAATTATTCCAGAAGAGCTTCTCTGGAGTAACGACGTGCACAAGCCCTGACCTGAAGACATGATCAGAAGCACAGCAACCAGGTATTTTGCTGCCATCCAAAGTCAACAGCAGTCCAAAAGGCAGCTGCTGCTTGTACTTTTAAAAGCCTCACCTGGTCTCTAGTGCTTTGAAACTGATTATCGTACAACCCTTTGGATACTCCCTCCACTCTGTCATTTGCTGACGAGGTCAGACAGTCTTGGCCCCGAAGCCCTTAGTGCCTTTTCAATATTGCCACAAAGAATACAATACTGCAAAGAAAAAAAAACAACCCTGACATACAAAAATATGAAGGAAAAATTATTCCATCCAGACAATTTGCAAGTGTTACTTACTAACACCAAAACAAACCCCTAGAGAATAAAGGATTATCTTGACACACAGCCAAGAAGTTTTCTACATACACACAAGATCGCAAACCTCAGAGCACCTCTTGCAAGGGTACAAGTAAGAACAGGCTAAATGGAAAAGAAAGAAGTATTCTTAGGACAAGGATCACTTGGAAAGCAGAACTGTTCGTTAACACACCCCGTTCTAATGGGAGACACTCAACACCGTTGTTCTGGTCCTCATGAACTCAATCTGTCTCCCCGAGATGGAAAACGTTAAGTGTAACAAAAAAACCCTAAACCAGACGTTCGAAGAAGACGACCTACATGACCAGATGGTCCACCTACCACCCCGCACTGCACCGCCTGGTCCTGAGCTCACACAAAGCTGCAAAGAAACAGAGTCAGTCTGTATCTGGCAGACTTTACAGATGGGCAGCTTTTGCCTCCTCTGCACTCTAGTTATCACCCACAAAAGCTTCTAAACATGGCTATTAAAATGTGGACCACATACAGCAAAAGTTCTCTGCTGAGGAGAACCTGTAGTTCTTCTAAAGAGAAATACTCCATTCGGCTCTTCTCAAAACCCGTGAATGCATTTTAGTGGGAAAAAATAAAAATACAGAGAAGTGACACTTCCTTTCTCAGCTGTCTGTAGATAGAGACTGCAGCAGGGCAGTGGCAACGACACTGGTTTTGTACTCCTGCAAGCTCTGCAGAACCAGCTCAGCTACGGCAGAGCACGCCGAACTGAAACCATCTTCAGTGCAAAGTCAGATCCTATCAGAGGATCTGTGGCAGCGCGAGGCACAGAGCAGCCAGTGTGATTACCATACCCCTGCCAAGGCAGCTCACACACCAACGTGGGCACTTCTGGTCTGACAAACACGGGTGCCCAGGGGCCATTTTCACCTGACTACCTGATAAAAGGATTTAATTCCACTACCCCATCCTAAGCAAAAAGCTTAACAACCAAGTCCCAACGATATACCCTCTGTATCCATCCCAGAGCACGAGTGCTCCCTTTCCTTCTCTGTCCCACAAACCCAAAGATGAAAGGACGCCTACACCAGCCCAACGAGCACCTTCTGCTCTCAGAGCCCCATCCCAAAGCCACCGGGCAGGGACTGTCCCCTGGGAGCAGCCAGGAGGGAGCATTGGTAACATCCAGGCTAGAAACAGAAGATTTATTTCACCAGGCAGCGGCTGGCTAGGAAAAAGCCCCACTCCAGGGCAGCAGTACACTGCCCTCGCCCCCCCCGTGAGGGCAGCACAGGTCACCTCCTCCCCCGCCCCAGGGAAGGGATCGGGGACCCAAGGTGAGGCAAGGGGACAGCACCATACCTGGGGTTGGGAACCTCGTGGAGAGCCAAGCACCCCCCAGCAACACAAAGGCAGAACTGTTGGTCTAAGTGGCTTTGTCCCAGACCCACCCTGGACCCCCTGGTCCCTCTCCACAGCACCCCCAAGTCTCCTGTCAGGATCCTGTCCCAGCCCTTCATCTTCTTCACACCTCCCCAGCCCCCCCCAAGACCCTCTCCA
>VYXH01008045.1:0-41645 GCA_013397275.1 Burhinus bistriatus
TGTCTGTAGAAGGCCTCATCGACCTCCTCTTCCTGATCTGGTGGTCTTTAGAAAACACAACAGTGTCTCCCATATTAGCCTGCCCCTTAATCCTTACCCACAAGCTCTCAACTCTCTCTTCATCCACCCCCAGAGAGAGCTCAACACATGCCAGTTGCTCTCTCACATAAAGAACAGCTCCACCACCTCACCTTGCTGGCCTATCTTTCCTAAAGAGGACATAGCCATCCATGACAGCGTTCCAGTCATGTGAGCCATCCCACCATGTCTCAGTAATTGCGATGAGATCATGGCCCTGTGACCGCACACAGATCTCTTAATTCTTCCTGTTTGTTCCCCCTGTTATGCCTGATCCCATCTTCAGTAACTAAATTTCAAGCAACCATCTCCATTCTGAGAATATCATATTACCAGCTGAATGAAAGCTAAAAAGTTTATTATGTAAAGAACATGGGAAACCTCAGGAAATAAATTTTAAATCAGATAATCTTAAAAACTGTGGAAAAACTCAACACTGAGCAATGTTTTTTTAAAAAAATAAACTCAAAGAAACTCCTTAGACCATACAAAGGTCAAACTGCATGTTAGATTTGCGCTTAGCCTTCCATCAAGTCACAGTTAAAAGACATCATTACACACTCACATAATTAAAAAAATGAAGTATAAAAAAGGAAAAAAGATGTAGGAGGGATTACAGCACCATGTGGCCATTCATGAAATGTGTACTTTACAAGGCAGACCTCACATGACGGTAGAAAGTATTTCATGATGTAGAAAGTATTTCATGATGTGTTAGCAAAAAGTATAGATTATAATGAACGCACATAAAGACACAGTGTTAAGGCCGTGCACATAAGTTTAGCTGACATTTCTCTGCTTTTAAGAGCTTACCCAGAGGGCAATCATTTTTTTGTTACCATATTTTTAATGACATTTCCTAGGTGTGTATTTTATTTTTTTTTAAAGAGAAAAAAATCCACAACATGAAACTACTTTAGTAGATAATTTTAGGCTGTGGTCATTGTTTCAAGATGTTAATTCAAGAAGGCATTCAAAGAGCCCAATCCCTCCCACAGCTGAGCTGTACAGAGTCAGTGCGAGCTGACTGAACTACTGCTGTTCATACAAAGTATACTTGAGTTTGCATTCAAAGGGTCAGGGACATTCAGTATCTTATTAGCTAGCTCCACGCATTTGTCCAGCACACTATTTTCAAAAGCTAGTGGAGCATGGTTAAAACACATAATAGGCATGTTCTGCAAAACATTTACACTCTGTATGGTATTACTTGTTCCAGAGAAAGGCAGAAACAAGAATCCTCAAGTTATTAATAAATCTGAGTGTTGTGACAAATATCCCATGACTCTTAGGTCAATGAAAACAGCATCACAGAATCACCCTGGTGTTACCGACCTCTTGCCAGTCTATAAAAAAATTTAAAAGTGAAATTCTATTTCCAAATCAATGGACCAAAGACACATACATAGGTTAAGTCATGGCAAAGCAAGATATTTACTTGCCATAAAAAATTGCAAATGTATTATGCAACCCTTACAAATGATCAACAAGCTAACATGCAAGGCTTTCGAACACCACACCGTCAGCACAGTGTCCTCCTGCTTTCAAACACGCAGCTTATTTGCATGACATACAGTCAAGTTAATTCTTCAAGATTTACCTCCTTTTTTTTGTTGCACACATTTTACAGAGCACAAGAACAGGGAATGCTGTAATGTCAAAGTGCTGTGTTAAACTGTAATTTTTAGAGCTGCTTCTACATAAGAAAAAAAAATAAATTAATGAATAAGAAAAAAAACCTGAACAATATTCAGTAACTAAGTTTAGTTTTGGGCTTATCCAGACTGAATCTCCCTTTGTCTATCTCTGCCTTCATACAGCATGTGATTGACTGCTACCCGTGAATGAGAATTCAGGTCAGAGTTGAAGGAAAGTGTCCAAACTCATCAGTACTGCTGCATGTGACACTGTCTGCTGCTACAGCAGCCTGATTTACTCATTTTTATTAGTGTTGGCCATCGTGTCTGTTTAAAAAAGTAAAAAAAAAAAAATAAAAAAAATCAGTAATGCTGATACAGACTGTCTACCAAAAATGACTTTTTCAAGAAAAAACAAGAATTTTACACATTAACTCTGCTAATGAGTAACAGAAAACCAGAAATATTTCTTATGTTGATTCCAAGGACTAACGGCAAGTACCTTCCCAAGCAGAAGGTACCCAACAGACCTTTCTCTTCTCCGCAAAACCTGTCCCCCCACATCAGTCATGCACCAAAGCAAGAGGAACATGGCAGAGCTGGGGCTGGCATCCAAGCAGGGCACAGGGAGGTGGCTGCTGGCTGTGGCCCAGTAGAAGGTACAGCAGCTCTGTTTCGCTTGGCTTTCCCTTCAGCAGATGTACCTGCAGCAGTGTGGTTGCCTCCGAGTCTTCTACTGGCCTTCCAAATTTGGTTTGAAACTGGCCAACAGGTTCAGAAATTATTTAGGAATTAGGCGTGGGAGGAAACTGGAAAGATACACGGAACAGCTGGAACTGCTGTATGAGTCTTATTTCCTCAGAAAATTATGCTAAAAGGAAAGTGTTGTCCCCTCCCCTCGAGCACACGCACACAGACAGTAAATACACGCTGCAGATATTAAACTGCAGCTGAAAGGAAGAAGAGGGCAGCAGCCCGACAGCGCAGAAAGGATGACTCCTCACATACTAATGCTGGGTGATAATTCATCCTGGCTTCGAACAAAGAAGATATAATGAACTGAATTATAAGGGCTAATTAAAATGTAAGATTAAATTGAGTCCATGCTTTATCTCTGCATCTCCTTACCACATCATAGGAAATTTTAAAGGAGCTCATTCCCCAGTGGCCTCTAACTACTGCAGAAAGTAAAGAATTCATGGCTCCAGTGAGACATGAAAAAGCCTGTTTCTCTCTCTGGGTGGTCTTTTTAATGCTTCTCCCTCCTATGACTTTACCCTGACCTAATCAGCCAGCCTTTAAACAAGCAAAAGTCACTTACCAGTCACTGACAGAGCCACATCTTTAGGCTTTCACACATTCCCCTGTAACGTTCATTTACTCTGAGACAGGAGGGAATGCCAAGCTTCTGGCTCTGCCCGAACCAGGGTCTGTGAATGCACACTTCGAAAAGAACAGTTTGGTGTCGGAGGGAGGAAAGCTGCCTTCCCATATCCAAAACAGGAATTGTGCAATTCTCCCCATCCCTGACTCATCCTGACCCAAAACTGTGGCCTCACCACCCCCAGTGCATTCCTGCAAACGTTCCTTCTGCTTCTCTGAAATCTGTGACACTCAGAGCACACGCTGAGCATCTTGAGTAGCTGCCCAAAGACTGTTATAGCTGCTTAATTCAGCAACTATTACTGAGAAGTCAAGTGGGGCTTTTCCACGAACTTGAAGCCTCTTCCTGCTTCATTTTTTCTCGGGCTAAATAAATAGATGACAAGCAGCATTTATGATAAAGCACAGCAAACAACCTGCAGCTATCCTGAAACAGCTTTTTGTCTTCTCTGCTGGTTATTCACTGTAATGCTTGGATCTACCAATAACAGCTGCAATCTCAGCAAAAGTATCAGCATAAAAGTCTTTACCTGCTTAGAGTACAGACATTCTTTAATATTTGCTTCTGATTAACATTTTGGAGCAACATTAGTAACTTTTCCCAGTAACATTAGTATATAAACTTCAATTCAGAAAGAGACAAAAAAAAAAAAAAAAACCAGTATTTTTACTAATTTGATGGCTCCTACAATTCATTTTAAATAGATGCAGCATTGACTTTCAAAAGGAATTGGAATATGACAAAGATAAATTATAGCTGTCATCCTCGTCTTGCAATGTGCCCTTTCGGGCACACAGCCCTGCATGGAGGCAAACGTCCTGAATTCCTGAGTTCCGCATGTGTAGAGGTGGGTGCCTCTGCCCCATGCACTGCAGACCACAGCACAGGTTATGACTGACAACTTCTAGAGCTCCTTGGGCAGGTGAGAAAAAAAGTTTTTTGTTTTTTCTTGGGTTTTTTTGTTTTGTTTTTTAACACAGGCCAACAGATCTTAGTGTTCTGAGAGTACCCATAAATATCAAAGGAGCTTTTCTTTTTTTTTTTTTTTTTTAAATTCAAAATATTTTCTACTTCACAACATCCACTGCAGTAGGACAGCAGCTAGTAATTTTGCATGCTTCATGTCACTCATTTTTTCCCCCTTGGTTAACACATTTAAGAATAAGGAATGAAGGCCACTTCTACAGAATAGGAAATGGCAGCCTGGTAAACAGTGACTATGAAAGGATCTAGGAAATACACTGGAAAAACAATTTGCCCTGAAAGCCCAGATTGCTCTGGCACAACTGTGGCTTTAGAAGGTATAAGCATGGTGACGGCAAAAAGGGGTTTTTTTCTACCATATACAGCATTAGTGAAGCTGACACAGGTGCAGAGCAGTTTTGATGCCTACACTTAATAAAGACTATGCAACTATTGGAGAAGTTTCAGAGTAGAGTCACAGAGTTATTAAATGGATGAGGAAAACACCTGCCAGCAAAAGGTTTGAGAGTACCTGTGATGAAAAGGAAGAGTGAAAGGTGTTTGGAGACGGCAGCGGCAGATAGATGCATGGGGAGAAACACCAGGGAACAAAAAACCCCACTTCAGTCAATAAGGAGCAAAAGCCAGAGAAATTCGCATTAGAAATTCGCCACAATAATTTGACAGCAAAGCTGACAGACAACTGGAACCAAGCGCCCAAGGAAGCGGCAGAGGTGGTGTAACTCCCCTTCAAATGCAGCCTGGATGCTTTCACAGAATACTTCTGAGAAATACACTCTTTTTCGAATCAAGAGCAAGAAAATCCCATACTGGGCTCTCCCCAGTGGCAACAGCCCGTATGAAATCAAAAAGCACCTAAATGTTTACCTCTGCATATAAGAACATTTCCAAGTAGGGTCATTAGAAGAAAGCCAAGTATAGAGAGGTCAGTCCAGCACTTAGGATGAAATGAGCAGGACAATCACCACAGAGCCATAATGAAAAGCCACACCCAGGAATCACAAGTAAAGGAAAATTCAATAAACAGCACCACCTTCCCCAAAAGAAACAGTCCTGATATGGACTGGATGGAGTAGCCACCCTCTCGAGGCACTGGGCCGTCTCCTAAAGCTAGCCTTAGCTGCACTGGAGAGACTGGGAACAGAAGCTGTAAACCACTGGGAATAAAAGCTTTTCCTGTGACAATTAACACATCCTTTTAAGATTAACCTTTTTGTCTGCCTCTTTGCACTACTTTGGATTGAGAAAAGCTGGTACTGAACTAAAAGATGAAGACGTAGGAGAGTAAATGAGGATGCATTTACTCAGCTGAACCAGCAGGCACTCTTGGAACACTTGCATTCAGGTCAGGATGAGATTTTCAGGTTTTTAGAACTTTGTTCAGCAAAACTAATGGTGCCTCAGAAACATGCACGTGCTTAAATTCACCACTGAAGGCTTAGCTCACTTCCACTATACATTTTTTCTGGAAAGAAGATCTAGTCCCTTTTTTTTCAGTTGGAAACAATCATAAGTAAATGCTATGATGCTTTTCTGAACAATCAGAGAGCTTTAAGTGCTGACAGGTTTATAAGCAGGTGCAGGGTGCAAAGGGGAAAAATCCAAGTGATTTGTCATTGTGGCTATTCACATCAGTGATGTTAAACAAAAATCAAGTTTATTTTCCTTACTACTGTTTGGGAAGCTGAGATGCACCAATGAGTGAGAGCAAAGACGACTCCCGTTTTGCATAATTCTGCTTACATTTTCTATTTCTCTTGTACCTTGGTGATATGCTCTAAACGGCTTAATGCAATTCCTACAGATCTTGAAAGCACTCAAGCAGAGAAGTGCAAGGTGAGTGGAAGAGACTCCTTTTGTCCCAATGGTGACCTTGAAGCTTACCAGAAGAGCAGCAGAGATAACATGCCTTCTATGTCCTACCTGTCTGCCAGCTCAACACATGCAGGAGGAAGGAGAACAAAGCGTTCCTTATCCTCTCCTGTAAACAAAAACTTGGTTTCAAAGGTATAAAATGCCAAACAAGAGAAGTGAGTTTGGTCACTGGACTAATGCCCAGGATGGCTGCCCCTGCAAAAATTCATGGTTTCCAGTAATGGCCCTACTACAATGGCATGTAGAAAACCTCATCCCTTTCCTTGGGAAGGAGCAAGGGGTTTCACCGAAGTAGGGTTCTTCAATCTTCAAGCTAATCTTTGAGCCCTTCACAGATCTGAAGCTGCCCTAAGCCTGCAGTCAGGAGCTGGTTGTCTCCTACCTGTCCTTGTGCATCCATCCCACTCCCCACTGCGCTGGCTGCTCACGGCTAGCTGCTATCTAAGATCTTCAGCTGTCCGCCAGAAAACACCTCATTCTTTTTAGTTTCTGGGGTATTGCGTGGCTTTTATGTTGAGCTGGCAGAAAAGCTCGGGCAAACAGGAAGAATTGTATTCCATAAACAATTTGAGCTTAGCTGTCCACTAGAGATGGTCTACAGAGGAACAGTTGCAAAAAAATCAAGCAAAACTAAACCGCTGTCACAATACTGTAATATTGTGTATTTAAATCACATTCTTGAAATTTCTGTAAAATCAATACTTGACACTCCAGTTCATAATGCAATTCAGCTTTAAAAAAAACACCCTAGAATTAAGGAACAGAGAAAATATTCAGCATGCTACTTCACTGTTAGGTGTAACACTGCCAATAAATTTTGAAACTAAAGACTAAAACTCTCAAAAAATGTTTAGTCTACCAGAAAACACTAGGAAATGTTATACCAATAGTAAGCAATGTTGATGCACTTCAGTGCCTCATTTAAAAGACCCATCAGCCTTTTCAGTACTCTACAGCTACTAGTTAAACCAAGTGTCCTCTCAATAAAACGAAAAATACATTTTCAGGTTTGCAAGTAACAGCCAGAAAGGAAGCTGCAAATACTTTTATACATCTTATATAATTTTTATATATTTTTACAATTTGTTTTGGAAGAAAAATGTAGAGAGATTTCATCTCATGGATACTCTACAGAAGACACGTTATCTATGTCGCAAGGATGTACCATATGTATAGAAAACAGGATCTTGGGAGGAGCAAAAGGTAACCATGTTCATCTTTTTCTCATGTACCTAATGTTGCATATCATCTGTGAAAAATCAGTTTAATCAAGAAACAGTCCTTTTACTGTCAGCTGTGGCTACTTGTTTTATCTTGCATTTCAGCAGAGAAGAGTTCATTTACCAAATATGTGAAGTCCTATTCTAATGAGTTTTATTCTTTAAAAATAATACATTAGAAACTGAACTCTCATGGAATTAGAATAGAGAAGACAGAAGATCAAAATTTTGTGTAACTCTTGTTTTCATGTAACAAAATCATGCCTGTAGTTAGGTTATATATCAAGTGAATTTCCAATTGCTCAAAATATTTTATTTTCTAAAAAAACAAACCANTTTATCATTTCTTACGCTTTCTACCCATGCCTGAAGCCTTACGTTCAAAGGACACGTGCTGACATTATGATGGGAAGTTAGGCAAGCTCTTGTAAAGATCTGCAGAAAAATCACACTTCTACAAAAATATTTTTATCTAAATCCAAGGAGTCCAACCTAGTGGCACAGATGGCATGATTCCTGAATATAATTTCCAAATTAAATTTACAGCCTGGGCAATAACCATCTGCAGTCAGCTTTAACCTCTGTGTCCTGGCTAAATGCTAACTGGCATCACTCGTTCATGTCCTTCCAAAAACTCCTCAGAAGTTTCATCCAAATTCAATTTTCTTCACATTCCATGCTATAAATGTCTCTAGAGTCTTGCTGCACACTTTAAAATAGCTGCTAAAAGGGACTGTACTCCCATGATACAGAGCATAAACCGTCTGCATGATTTATAAACACTTCCATATCCTGTGGAATGGGGACTATTTTGTCAGAACAAAATCAAATTGGTTAAATTGGTGAAGTCATTCCAGGTACCAAATTAATGAACTCAGTGGCGTTTTCAGTCTCGTATTAGTATCTGGCTATACAGAGATGAAACATTCACAACAGTGTGCTGCCACTTTTAAAACGTGAGCGCACAGTTTAAAGACCCAAGTTACCATCTCATGCATGTTGGCTGGAAATGTTGTAAATCAAGATCATCTCAGAGACAAAGGCATACAATAGCATCTGGCCTTTCACAAACATACCGTACATAACTATTCTGTAGCAAAGAGAGCACAGGGAAAAAACCCTCATCTTCTGAATGTGACTTCCAGTGCCAGAAGGGACGGGGGAAAAAAAAAGTACATTGTATTGTTGATATGTAAAAAAGGAGGGAAAATGTTCTATGTATTACAATTAATAGAAATCAATGAAAAAGACTTTTAACTGAAAAAAAGCCTTACCTTGAGAAGTTGAGGAAATGAACATGTCTAGTGAATAAATAGGGCTGCTCCGCAGTGCTTATGTTTTTAATCAATTCCATCTAAAAAAAATTAGCAAATCAAATTTTCCATGTTACGTCAATGCACATTTTAAGACAAATCTAACTCTCAAACAACATATGATGATGTAATTTTCAAGTCTGAATTACTCAGGAACTCCTTCCCCACTATCCCTCCCAAAGACCGTCACCAAGATAGCACGACTACTATTTCATGTCTAAGCAAGAAAGGTTAAGCTACAGACACCATCCTGCTGTCACGGAGCTTACATACTTCCAAAAGTGGGTATCAGTTTAAAGAAAGGCATAAACTAAAGGAAAAATCTAAATCCTGCCTAAATCTTCACCAGAGCTTTGCAACTGGCAGCTGACCTCTGAAGACGTTGGCTCTATTCACCAGAACGCCAAAATGTAAAATTCCTGAAACTGTAACAGAAAGTGGGAGCCGAGCCAATGACCATTTTCATATGACAATAAAAACTGCCAACATTGCCAAAACACTGATTGATTCACCCGTTTAAATACAGAAATCAGCACTTGTCATTCCTTTTACTATTACAGCAAAAAAGGAGTACAAATTAAATGGGCACTTCTAGAAAGATGATGCTAAGTTCTAGTTCAGGCACATTCACACCATTTTAATTTAAAAAAAAATTAAATTATTTAAATTTTCAGATCATTAAAATGTAATAATGTAACCATATATTGAAGACTGCACACCATGGATATGAATATCTATGTTGTGTAAGCTGAGCTCTAGCTGTGATCTAGGGGAAACAAAGTGTCTAGTGGAGCATCACGCTACAGAGTTGAGACATCCTCATTAATTTTGCTTCCTTACTATTAATTTCCTAAAATTTATTTTCAGATTTTCTGTTCTGTGCTCAAATGCAGGCTATATTATGGATACTGAACACAAATGCATTTGAAATGATAGGTGTGAATTACTGGTACTAAAAGCCTGAAAAGCATGGTAGAAAGTGATGTCCATGCCACAAGAAATATTAAACTACATTTAAGGGACAGCAATTGTCAATTTTTTTCCTTCTGTTTCCCGGTTTTGATGTATTGATATTTTGCCATGGTTTTTACATTGTGTGTCACATTTTACTGCTTCTCATCCATCTTTCAGTCTCCGTTTTTTCCTAGGACACATAACCCGCCTTCTTTCAGACGACACAAGCTATAGCCATTTAACTTCTAGGACCAAATGAAAAAGGGCACACACTAATATGCTATTCCCTACTTTTGCTCTGCCTTCAACCATTTTATACACATACATGTATGATGAGCACTGAACCAGACAGTCCAGTTTGTCTGTCGTCTCGGGACGGGCCTTTTCCTGTCAAACTGGTTTGAATACATCAAGGCATATTAGGTATAGACCTTGCATATCAAGGCACATTAGGTCTGAGAAAGTATATCAAGGTGTATTAGTATATCAAGGCATATTAGGTCTGAAAACGGCTGTAAACCCAAGGGAATGGAACCTGAAGAAGATGAGACCACGAAAAGAAAGACAATACGAAAGGAAAAGAAACAAGAGAACATAGAGAGAAGTTCGGGGCGGGGAAAGGCAGGAAAGGAATAGCCCCCCTACTTTAGTTACTCATATCTGGACTGTGGACCGTTTGATTCAAGTACAAACAGGTCTTTATACAGCTCCTTCAGTACAATATAAATGCTATGAGCAAGAAATTAATAGACCTGAAGAACAGAGCTTGCCCAGACCAGAATTAGAAAGCCCAGAAAACTTTGCAATAATTGGCACAAAGTAATTGAGTATTGTTTGTTAATGCTCTGAAGAGACAAAGGCTTTCCTAGCAAACCAAGTCAGTCAACATTTCTTTAGGACTGGTAACTCTGCCAAAAAATTATATTAATTCACCTTGCAGAATGAAACAGGGGGAGACTCTAGAAGCTGGGTATCCAATGTCTCAATTGGCTTCTTTTTCAGTTACAAGTTACAGTAGAAGTGAAATTCTCAGAACTGTATGAAGGTTTACGTTGTATTGGCATTTTACCTGTGTAACTCTATCTGCATGAATGATGGAAGAAAGATGGCAGAAGGAAGTTACTGATATGGGACAAAAACTCTGTTCATGCCACTACAGTCACCACTGTAATTCCATCTTGGAATAAATGAGATACCATCATGAGAGTATAAATATGGAGATGTAAAGATANGGGTTTTTTTGGTGTTGGTGGGTTTTTGATTTTTTTGGGGGTGGGGGTGGGATGGGGGTGGAAATGGGGTGGCAGCAGTGGTGTGTTCGGGTTGGGCTTTGTTTGTTTGCTTTTTTGTTTTGTTTTTTTCTTACAAGATGATTAGTGTAGAGGACCCACAGAGAGTAAGAGTAAGCAGAGGATGAGAACTGAGGAAGGCAAGTACCCTTAGATGGAATGAGTGATGAAGGACACAGAGATATATACANAAAGGAAAAATCTAAATCCTGCCTAAATCTTCACCAGAGCTTTGCAACTGGCAGCTGACCTCTGAAGACGTTGGCTCTATTCACCAGAACGCCAAAATGTAAAATTCCTGAAACTGTAACAGAAAGTGGGAGCCGAGCCAATGACCATTTTCATATGACAATAAAAACTGCCAACATTGCCAAAACACTGATTGATTCACCCGTTTAAATACAGAAATCAGCACTTGTCATTCCTTTTACTATTACAGCAAAAAAGGAGTACAAATTAAATGGGCACTTCTAGAAAGATGATGCTAAGTTCTAGTTCAGGCACATTCACACCATTTTAATTTAAAAAAAAATTAAATTATTTAAATTTTCAGATCATTAAAATGTAATAATGTAACCATATATTGAAGACTGCACACCATGGATATGAATATCTATGTTGTGTAAGCTGAGCTCTAGCTGTGATCTAGGGGAAACAAAGTGTCTAGTGGAGCATCACGCTACAGAGTTGAGACATCCTCATTAATTTTGCTTCCTTACTATTAATTTCCTAAAATTTATTTTCAGATTTTCTGTTCTGTGCTCAAATGCAGGCTATATTATGGATACTGAACACAAATGCATTTGAAATGATAGGTGTGAATTACTGGTACTAAAAGCCTGAAAAGCATGGTAGAAAGTGATGTCCATGCCACAAGAAATATTAAACTACATTTAAGGGACAGCAATTGTCAATTTTTTTCCTTCTGTTTCCCGGTTTTGATGTATTGATATTTTGCCATGGTTTTTACATTGTGTGTCACATTTTACTGCTTCTCATCCATCTTTCAGTCTCCGTTTTTTCCTAGGACACATAACCCGCCTTCTTTCAGACGACACAAGCTATAGCCATTTAACTTCTAGGACCAAATGAAAAAGGGCACACACTAATATGCTATTCCCTACTTTTGCTCTGCCTTCAACCATTTTATACACATACATGTATGATGAGCACTGAACCAGACAGTCCAGTTTGTCTGTCGTCTCGGGACGGGCCTTTTCCTGTCAAACTGGTTTGAATACATCAAGGCATATTAGGTATAGACCTTGCATATCAAGGCACATTAGGTCTGAGAAAGTATATCAAGGTGTATTAGTATATCAAGGCATATTAGGTCTGAAAACGGCTGTAAACCCAAGGGAATGGAACCTGAAGAAGATGAGACCACGAAAAGAAAGACAATACGAAAGGAAAAGAAACAAGAGAACATAGAGAGAAGTTCGGGGCGGGGAAAGGCAGGAAAGGAATAGCCCCCCTACTTTAGTTACTCATATCTGGACTGTGGACCGTTTGATTCAAGTACAAACAGGTCTTTATACAGCTCCTTCAGTACAATATAAATGCTATGAGCAAGAAATTAATAGACCTGAAGAACAGAGCTTGCCCAGACCAGAATTAGAAAGCCCAGAAAACTTTGCAATAATTGGCACAAAGTAATTGAGTATTGTTTGTTAATGCTCTGAAGAGACAAAGGCTTTCCTAGCAAACCAAGTCAGTCAACATTTCTTTAGGACTGGTAACTCTGCCAAAAAATTATATTAATTCACCTTGCAGAATGAAACAGGGGGAGACTCTAGAAGCTGGGTATCCAATGTCTCAATTGGCTTCTTTTTCAGTTACAAGTTACAGTAGAAGTGAAATTCTCAGAACTGTATGAAGGTTTACGTTGTATTGGCATTTTACCTGTGTAACTCTATCTGCATGAATGATGGAAGAAAGATGGCAGAAGGAAGTTACTGATATGGGACAAAAACTCTGTTCATGCCACTACAGTCACCACTGTAATTCCATCTTGGAATAAATGAGATACCATCATGAGAGTATAAATATGGAGATGTAAAGATAGTATACCCATACAAAGTAATCCCACTGAGTTTAAAAAGACAGGGAGCTTTAATGTAATACTGCTAGATAAACGTGTGTGTGTGGGTATATGTGAGTGTCACAAAGTATGATGCAAGTCCCTCCTTGCCCCTTAGCTCCCCCTGGGGCTGGTACCAATTTGCTAGCGCCAGGCAGGTTCACATTAGCCCCCTACCGCGTTTCCCACTGCACTTCACCTGATGTCAGTGTCAGACTCATGTCAATCTGCTGCTGGACTAGTGGAGGCCTTAGGAGCAAAGGGAGTCTGGAAAGACGCACAGAGAGCAGGCCAGCATCTGGCTCCTGGCGTTTTTTTTAATCTCTTGCTACCAAACTCAATCTCTTGAACTATGATAATAGCTTACTCCAAAGCAGACACAGAATTTTGTTTGGACTTAAAGTACCTTCATATTTAGACACTTAATGATCAACTGGGCTTGTAAGCAGATGTGGATAAAGCTACAATGTGCATATGAGAAAACAAGCAAAAAACATTCTTTTAAAAACCCAGCCAAAAGGGTAAGTAAGGCTCAACAGAAACAACACACAGATGTCAGAAGGGAAAAATAAATAACTGTAATGGCTCACAGCCACATGCAAATTGTGGCCATATATCCCTTGGGCCTCCTTCTTGCTGATCCCACTGTGCTGAACTGATTTCAGTCTAACAAGCCAAATGTATTGCTCAGGAATACCTAGTGATCCACTCTTTTTAAGATGACATTAAAGGAAGAGGAAAAAAAAAAAAAAAAAGAAAAATCTTCCAGCATCTCCCAGAAGAGTAAGGTCTCTAGTGTGGGTTTTTTTGGTGTTGGTGGGTTTTTGATTTTTTTGGGGGTGGGGGTGGGATGGGGGTGGAAATGGGGTGGCAGCAGTGGTGTGTTCGGGTTGGGCTTTGTTTGTTTGCTTTTTTGTTTTGTTTTTTTCTTACAAGATGATTAGTGTAGAGGACCCACAGAGAGTAAGAGTGAGCAGAGGATGAGAACTGAGGAAGGCAAGTACCCTTAGATGGAATGAGTGATGAAGGACACAGAGATATATACAAGCACAGATGATCTAGGAGATGGTCTTAAACCAACCTAAGTTTGAAAAGAAATTAAAAGGCACAAGCAGAAGATAAACTACCTAGCAAACACACTTAGGGGAGAGATGAACCAGAACACATCCATGTTTGATGGGAGAAGCTGTAAAAATATCTGGAGGAAGCCTGAAACGAGCACATGCCCACTAGGATAAGGGCCCATAAAGGGCCATTCCTCTTTCTCACTGCTGCCCTGAGCTCTCCTGCAGGAGTTGGGCTGTTTCAGTAAAACGGTGCTGAAAAAGACAGTAATTTGCTTTTGAAATTAACTAAATCACACCAGAGAGTTACTGCTGCTAAACAAGGTCCCAGGGAGAGGGAAATGCCAGGACACGAAGAGTGTGTGGGGAGAGGCAGGCGGTGGCACCCCATGCCCAGTGCTCCCATCCACCAGCAGAACCCATGGCATGGCCCAGCCACCTCAGCTCGACTGCTGGGCAAAAGTGAACCAAAAGCAGTGGGTGCGCTGTGCTCCTCAAGCAAAAGGGAGCATGCACACTGCATGGCAGGAGTCTGCAGAGATGCTAAACCACAGCAACCAGTTGCAAAGACCTCTGTGGTGTGGTCAACACGCATTTGCTGTCATTCCACCCCTCCGCCTCAAACACCAATTAATTGTAAGGAACAGAGTCTTCAGCCTAAATGCTGATTTGCTCCCTAGCATAACATCTTTCTACCACTATGACTCCTTGCTTAAGCTTTCACCCTAATTTTTTCTCCAAAATTCATTTTTCTGCACTGACTTTTAAACAGGATCTTTAAAGAAGACCAGATCCACAAACAAAGGCAATCCTGTAAATCACAAGGTATTTTTGAATCTTAATGCCCACCTGAACAAGGACACCAAGAGGCAATACTCCAAGGGGAAAGTTTTTTCCTTGTCTACTGTCCTACGCTACTGCTGTAGGATCTCAGTTGGCCATACTGAAGAAATCAAACCGTAATGGCTCAGCATCATCTGTGTATTTGTACTCAGCTCTTGCTGCATTGTAAATAACAATCCAGCAGATGGCACAGTGAAATGACGCTGAGAGAGACTGGATGGGGCCCTCCCCGAAAGGGGAGAAACGTGGAGGATGGCTTTGCTCCAGCCACAGCATTGTTCCTGCACAAAAACTCAACTCAGGCTTGCGAGAGAGGACACCTTCTTTCCCTCTTCTGGAAATGGCCAGCCCCCCATGCTGGCTGCTCAGAGCAGTCCCGTTTGGTTCAAGATTGCAATAGGTGAATTCTACTGGGAACAAAATGAAATAATCAGATAATAATCCTGCCCAGGCAACAGCCAAAATGTTACTACTTTTTTTAAGGTGCTATATTTCACCGGGAGAATTCGAGGTCAAAATGTATGGTGAGGCAACCCGGATTTTCCAAGTGAGGTCAGCTGGATGACACTATAGTCTCCACTAACACTGATACAAACAGGACCAAAAGAAAAAAAAAAAAAAAAAAAAAAAAAAAAAAAAAAAAAAAATCACTGTTATCTGTCTTTCTAGTGAGTTCTTTACCTTCTTCTACTTTTTCAGTCTCTACTGAAGGCGTGTAGGGTCCAGAAGGCACAAGTATCTACAGGTATTTGGTATATCACTTCCATCTTGGTATTCATTTCCATAAACAACTCACAGGAATGAGACTAGATCTTCATCTTCAGCTCTCAAAAATCTGGAATTGTTTCAAGAATTTCTTCAGCTCCCCAAGCTGCTATGACCAATTTTCTGTCTTTAAAAGCATTTAAGAAAAGCTAGCAATGGATTTTTAGT
Organism: Burhinus bistriatus; assembly: GCA_013397275.1. NCBI lineage: Eukaryota > Metazoa > Chordata > Aves > Charadriiformes > Burhinidae > Burhinus > Burhinus bistriatus. Next base: position 15,655 of record VYXH01008045.1, read on the forward strand.
GTGTTAAACTAGAATTATATATAAAACTGGCTGCACGGCCAAAAGGATAGGTGGTAGAAGGAAACAATATGAGGATAAACTATCAATTACTCTTGTATGCGATTGGTATTTGTATATCTACAAGCATGCTCATTCTTACTTCTCCAAATGCAAAAAAATAGGGATGGGGGAAGAAGTCAGGGAAGGGGAAGAATTCATTTTGCAACAGTTCATGTGTCATTTTGAATCCACATCAGTTAGATCGACTTTGTATACATGAATACTACATATTATTTTCTGTATTTAATTTACTTGAAAGTATTATAGCAAATGGTAAGGCACAGATTAACTCATCTGTTTCCAGAACTCACTCCCTTATGCCCATAGATGTTCAAAGGCTGCACTTCTAATTGCTGGCAGGCACGCATAATTTGGGAAAATTTCTTAGTAGGAAGGAGACTGGAAAAGGCAATGAGAATATGGATTCCAGTTATGCATAATCTCCACAGTCATTAAGAACACCTACGTGCTTAACTTTATTTAACAACAGCAGACTGCAAAAGCTAAATATTTACAAAAAAAGTCTTAACTGGATCAGGGCTTTAACCAAACACAGGACAGACAAACGACAGAAGGAAGAGAGATGTATCATCTCCAGTGAGAAGCCTATGCTCATGCTGGGAGCCTACAGCCCAGCCATCTTTTCTTTCGTTCCAATGCCTGGAGCCTGAGACCATCCATTCTCTTAATTTCCTCTTGTGTACACATTAAAGGTGGGAGAAATAATTTATTTTTTCATATTCTGCTCATAAGAAATTAGAAGACAACTAAAAATACCTTGAACAACAGAACAGTTACTGTCTACATGTTTCCTGGCGATCAAAGGCACTTTTCAGCAGAAGTACTCATTAAATTATAAACCTATTATAACTATGTAAATAAGCCATAAATTAAAATAAAGAGACTCAAGTTATAGTAGATCAATCTATGGAGTAAATCATCAGCTCTGCAGCAATACATCCAGCTCCATCTGTGTTCCAGCATATTTGCTGTCTAGTAACCTAACAGCTTCTAGAGTGCAAAAAGTAACGCAGATTATCTATCCTCTCTCAGTGTATTGGTTGCATCAAGAGTAAGTCTGGGCCTCTCTGGAAACTCTACATGCTGGAATAAAGCACAGAAGATTGTTGAGATGGGATCTTGCATCACGTTTAACAAAGGACAATCCACCTACCAGATAAAGGCAGGACAGAACTGAAACGAAATAGGTGATGAGGGTGACAGCTGGTGATCATTATTAATACCTGAAAGTTTTTTAGGTTTTATGATGTGTCTTCTGATCAGCAATGAAACTTGAGGAAGGACATAGTCAAAACAAAAGCCAAACAATCCAAAACACAAAAGCAGTCATACCCACAGAAATCCCTTATCCCATATCCTACAGTTAAGCACACAAACTAACCACGCAGGGTCAGCAGCACAGGATAGTTTGACCCTGACCTGATGGGACCATTTTGCGAACTCCCCAGGCTCTGTGGTGCTGCTGGTGGGATACACAGAGGGACGCTACAGTAGCTGCAGCCCAGGGTTCTGGCCCATACATTGGTCACAGGCAGGAGCAGTGGGGGGACACTGGCCTCCCCCACAGCCTTTCACTGGAGGTTTGCACCCAGCCGTGCACAGAAACCTTTGGGCTGGTGTGGCAGCCCTGGCAAGCCGGTCCCCACCTCGGGCTTATCTTGAGCGCTGTGTGGGGTTAGATGAGCCAGCTGCTGGTGGGAACCCAATAGCCACCTTGGAAGGGAGGAAGGGGGGGCCTGCAGGAGCAACATCTGCTCCCAAATTTCCATTTGGAATGAACCACTGTGTCTAAAATAACAAACTTATCCTTATAAACAGGCTACAAATAAATCATCCCCAATCACAGCACAATGCCACTGGCAGGCCCACATCCATATTTTCATCATCACACACATCCTTTTGTGGTTTGCAGGCTGCTATTCCTAGCAGTGATGCACGCAGTTATTGCAGCATTTACCTGATCAGCAGACCAAAATAGCAGCTGTGGGCAGTGTGTGCAACAGTTGTGTGTACAGCATCTGACTACATCTGTATGCTTGCGAGTCTGAGGTTTTTTGTGTTACTTGCATCAAGATCTACCAATAGCAGCGATACTCACAGAGGGCACATGGTTACCCTAAATACAAGAGAATTCAAATAACTGGATCTTTTGTGGAATCAAAGCTGCAAAATAATGTCCTCTGTAACTTTAAGGAAACATGAAAAGGAGTATCCGGGTAAAGAAGTTTCATGTGTTATTTTCACTTGCCTTAATGACGGTTATGTGTTAACACGAAAAAGACGAATGAGCAAGAGGTTGAGACAGGATGAAGTACATGTTAGATTTTAGCAACACGGCTTAGCATGGCCCTGGGAAACAACTTTTTGAAGAAAGTGATCACTAGAAGCGAGTTAAGAAAGTGAGCAACGCCCCCCCCCCCGGCTATTATTTACTCCTGCTCTGTTTAAGGAGACCCAAGCTAGGTCTGAATAAGCTGGTCCACTTACATGATAAATGGCTGTGTCCTGCAGATACATTAATACAGGTCCCAGAAGCTGTTAGCACCTAACTTCACTTCTACTAACCCTTCTTGCCTCGCTGCTGGACTAACTGCTATGCTGACTAAATTCAAGAGTTGGCTCACTGGAAGTTAGTTTTTCTGGTTAGCTTCCACATTGTGTTGCTCTTGGCTCTACCATCCGTTTCTCCTATTAACTGAAGCCACTTAGAGGATGATGAATTCTGGCTGATTACTCAGGTCAAAGTAGCAGTACACCTTTTCAATATGATTTCTGCTAGCATACAGAATCTAAGATGAGCAGGAGTAAATTACCTGTTCATTTTTGGTCAGTCTTGTTTTGTTATGGATGTCAGATGTAACCAGGTTGAATCCATGCTTCTCTGATAAAATTCTCAAAAGCAAAACCACAGTTCGGCTCCCACACTTTCCAACTCTGTTGTAGACCACCTGGCTGGGGAAAGGAAGTACCTAAATAAAGATTGAAAAAATGGAGTCAGTATTTTTGTTTCTGTATACCTCTGAATCACAGCATGTTTTGACTGTAAGCCAACAGATACATACAGGAGAATTTCCAGGTCCCTGTCCAGGTCAGAAGCATTCACTTCCACTAGCAAGCTAGAAGCTCTTTAGAATAGAAATACACAGCTCAGGAGGTGGCAAGCCAGGATTCTCCCCTCATGATCCAGTTTTACATTAAAGTGCAGATTGGTAGCTACTCCAGAAACACTTAGCCACTGCTGACGTCTTCTAGTGAAGATGATGATGGGCTTAAACTTGCTGCTTGTAACCTCATTGCGAATAGTCAGCTTTAGTTGACTGCCTCCCATACAAAGAATGAGAACTGAACTTGCACAACAGTTTGGCAACTCAACGTGAAGTTGACATAACACAAGAGGAATGCTGGAATTGCAAAACTTCAGCTTAAGAGAAAAAAACCCCGACCAACCACCAGTTGTATAGAGCTAAAATTAACCACCTGTTTCAATTTCAAATATAAACATGAACCTTCCAAAGAGACTCAGAGAACAAATCACGGCACTGGCCAGGTATGTACTTGTGGAATAAACAACGCCGGGGCCACAGGTGGCCTGGAGGCCAGCTGGCACAGTCTGATCACCTCTGTACAGGTAATGTTCACTAAACCCTAAAACAGAACAGCCACATCCAATCGGCTCACCAGGAACAGTCTCCAGCCTATGCTAACTCTTGCATCATGCTCTCCTTCTTGGGAAACCAGAACAAGTGAGTAGTAATTCAACATCCTGTTTTGTTCCTGGACAACGTCCATGGGCTATTCTTTCAGTAAAAGGCATTCTGAAGTCACACTATTGCACTAGACAGTATTTGGTGTATAGCATATAGCACTGGCCTATATTATCAGATGCTGCTAAGAGGCATCTGTTTTCATGCCTTTTAAATGGGCTAACATAGTCAGGAGCCCACAGTTTCATCCACAGTAGTACATATACGGCACTCACGGAAAGTTCATTTTTCTGTCAAGACGACAGCACAGAATGCTTCCCAGCACAGGGCCTGCACCCTGGTTCCAGGTGACATGTTCAGTGCAAGGAATGGCTCATATGCCAAAGTGATGGTGTGTCTTAACCTACAGTTATTGATGCTGTTGATTCAATCATGTTCTTCCAGCAGAAGGATTTCTAACATAAAATCAGTCAGATGAGGCATATGGGCTTCTAGCACTTCTCACAGTATTTGAACAGCTAATAGATCTTCACCAGGGAAGCAAAATGATTCCTCAGGCAACCCTTCAGATTACTTTCAGAGAGGACTGCAAACTAGAATAAAAAAAATAAAAGAAAAAATCTGGATTCTCTTATATATAATGGGAACATACTGGTGCTTCACTATCAACATTATACTTCATGGCCAAAAGAACCTAACTATTGTTACTGGCTGCAATGTTTAGGATATCCTTCACTGCAACATAAACATGGAAGCCATCATTCTCCAAATTAACTGAGGAAGGAGTAGGTATTTGGTTTACAGCCTCGGTAAGCTTTCCAAGTTCCAGGACATCACATTTGCTGATTTGGCAAGTAAACATGGGCCTCCCAAGGCTCACACAAAGCCCACATAACACACCAACCCTTACTATTTTTCCTATGAGAAACGTAGGCCCCTTATTCCTTAGAAGCCTTGCTTCCTATGAAATGCAAAATCCCAGACTCCATGATTAGGGAACTCCAAAGGTGATGAATTTAACATCTCTATGGTACAGCTGTGGCTAAACTTTTCCAAAACAACTGCGAATGATGTCTAAAAGATTAACATTTGAACACATTTTATTATGTTGATTATAACACCAGGGACGCCACAATGAAAGTTTTTCTTATGCAAGAACATACGAGCCATATTCTGGATTGTCCCCTTTTTGATTAATTTCTTTGCATAACAAAAAAACAGCATCAGTATTTGCCACGGTGCTGCAGCACTATCCACACACCACTACTGTAGCTTGTGGAATGGGAGTTTCTCCTCTGCTCAGACATAAACTTTTGGCATACTTTGCTGTGCAAGTATGTGAAAATCTTCAAGAGAAATCTTAAGTAGATGCTGACAAGTGCCAGTGACAGAGCAAAAGCACATACAGCATGTGTTTGCCTAGCATCCTGGAAATGTGAAAAATGGTGAGAGTTTGTAGGGCTATGGAAATGTTTACAAAGGCTTCATAATTATTAACTGCTTTGATTTGCATAGCAGAGTTGCACTTCACAGTATAGCGAGCAAAATTTTTTCTTCATTAGTACTTCCCTCATTTCAAGCGTCATTTTGCTGCACCCAGATTACATTCAAGTTCTAATTAAATCCTCGACTTGATTAGCCAGTAACTTTGGGTGAATCTTATTAATATCAATCCTTAAAAATGAAATAAAATTAAAGCAGGCCTTTGTAAAGTCTCTATTCTAAGTGCAAACAACTTTACCAGCTAAAAAAAGTGACCATTGGTACTAAGTTTGGCCAGTTCTCACCTTTGTTTCTGAAAATCACCTTCCTACGTAGCTCAATTCTGTTCTGCACACAGACAACCATGGCAACCCCCCAAAAGACCCCCTATTCACTGCAGATTGAGAAAACTGAAATAAAGGGCTATTATTTTCAGACAACTGTTTGGTTTAAAGGAGGCCAATATATCAATGCCTTGATTCAGTAAAAATCTGAATGCACTTAGGTAAAATCGGACAAGATTCAAGATAAATGCTACAGCTCAAAGCTCACTTCAGAAGAACACAGTCATTAACAGTAATCAAAACTTGACTTGCAGCACTGCTGAATGTGGCTAGCTTTAGAGATTCACTGCTGAAGCTTTCCTCATGTTTCATCTGTTCACGTCACTATTCCACTTACACACCTAAATACACCAGAGGGTGTGCCCAGTACACAAAGCCATGCAGTACACAGGCTTTTGGTATATAAACAAGTATTTGTTTAATGTGACCAGTTCCCTTAGGACACTGCAAATCTGCTTTCTGCATTTTAGAAAATGTCTAAATAATTTCCTAGAAGAAGAAATATTTCTTCCAGAAACCTGAGTTTGTATCAGGCAGATCTAGAAATTTAAAACTTTTTCAGAGAGGAGCTTCTTTCTTTTCCCCCTCACGATACTCACAACAGACTCAGACAATGTAAGAGATGGTGGCAAAGGAGGCACTTGAAAAGAAGGCTCTTATTATATTAGCAGAAACAAGATGGAAAACAGCACTTGGAGGTTTACAAAATGCTAACTGGATTACATTTTATTTTACAATGAGAGTGAGTACGTATCATGTAGACTGACAAACTGCTGAGGTGATTGCTCTTGCAACATGATATTCATGTAACAATATACACAACTTAAAAATAATTACGGAGTGACTTTATTGAGCACCGCATCAAAGCCCAGAGGTAATATAAACAATTCAAACATGTAATTCAATTTGGATTTATATTAATTAGTACTTACAGCTACAAAAAAGTAAAACCCACAGTATAATTACAGCATCTCTCTCCAAGGGTTTGGAAAGTTTTATAACAATTTACTTATCAGTTCAAACTGAGGTTTTTTTCTTTTGTTCCACAGTTAAAGATGATGTTAAGAAGCATTGCGAATGAAATGGAGAAGAAAAAGCAAGTCTAACCCAAAATGAATTTGCATTACAGATGACGACTGTCAAGCAGCTCTGCAGGGTACGTCTGCCAGTCTCAGGAGGGAAGCCATTTCTCAGATAGTCTGACAAAAGCCCAGGCTTACATCTTCAGTGGTGGCTTTGTCTCCAGGTAAACCTTTGCACCATTTAAAACAAATTAGGCTGGATAATTACTTGCAGGGTCAACAATTTAGGGATCCACCCGAAGACCTAAATTGTTCCACTTTTACTGAGCTAAATCCAGCATAATTTTGCTCACTTGCCAAAAACTTCCCAGCCCAGGTACAATTTGCTCAGACAAATAACTCATGTCAGAGATACATGTTTCCAGAAAGCAATCCATTATCTCCACAAGTCTGCAAGTGAGTGACCCCTGTCCTTACTCATGAGAGGGGCCAGAAGTGGGTGCCAGAATCAGCTTCTCCTTTCTGAGCAGACACTAACCTGTGGTCAGATAGTGCTCCATGTTTTATCAGGTGAGTGAGACCAACCAACACAGACAAAACTGGTAAGACTGTGAAAGCAACGAAATATTTGCTGATGTCATACATCTCTATAGAGCATCACATCTTCCCAGTGCAACCTCTCAATTTTTTTTCCTGTCCAACTGAGACAGAACTGTAAGAATTTAAAAAATGGCTTACTGGGTCAAAACAATGGCCCATTTGGCTCATGAGTGCTGAAAGATGCTCGTTAGGCACCTGCAAACCTCAGTGCTGTCAACAGTCCATTTCCCTCCAGTCTCTCTCCTCCTCCTCCAGTGCTCCTAAAGATTGCATATGGGATGTTAGAAGGCACATCCTTGCCTGTTGCCTGAAGAATTTCTTACACAACCTTCTATATCAACAAATTCCAGAATTTTGGTATCCATCGTGCATTTCATTTTTAGCTCATCTTCTACCATTTCCAGAGAACGTTCATTCTCACATTGTGGGTTTCATGAAAACAGATCAGATAATTCAGCCACCAGCTTTGAGATCGTCTTAGATCCATCAGATGCCTCTTTTTAATTGAGGTTTGTCACAAGCCTGCCGTGGCCTATTTAAAGACACACTCTAACACCACTAAGAGATAACATGTTCCAAACCTAACTTCAGGAATTGCTGCACAAAATCTCATTCCAAACAAACACCCACTTATTCTTACTCACGTTTAAAGCAATTATAACAAAGAATTGCTGACACAAAGATATGTCAGCAGAAAACATGACTGAAAGATGAAAAAGAGAGAAAACAAAATGAATTACTAGTTAGCCTCCTTCTTTCCCAGCTAAACCACACAGATCCAGTTACATCAAGATCCACCTGTACAGCGTAATGACACTGGACAGAGACAAGCTTTGGCAATTAATCAACTCTAAAGCAGACCAGACAGCATCATGTTCTCTCTGGGTCACTGAAAATACGCTAGAAACCACAAGCAAGGCAAGGGTGAAGTTTGTTTGGTTTTGAAGTTTGAAAGTCATATAGCTGTAGTGGAGCACTGAAAGTAAGGCAGAAGAAGAAACAGAAGATTCTTCTGTTGCATTTTCATTAAGCAACTAATTTAACTGAAAAAGGATGACTTCCCCCCCGCCCCGCCCCAAACAACGCATTTCATCTGCTTTGCAGATGACATATTTGGAAGAATAAGTTAAAATGTGTCCTGTAACGATTTAACATCCCTAAGTATCAAAATAAATTGAAAACATAAGCATGGAGCACAAGTAGCAAAAGGAGACTGGTTATAGACATAGTCCTCAAACTTATGAAGACTAAAGAAAACCATTACTATTAAGTGCCTGCCAAAGCTCATGCTTCCTGATGTGTCCCACAAAAGAGATCTGTATAGCCAATATCAAAACTTGCAATAATTTTTCTGTGAAGAAGTACTGCACCCTTACAAGTCTAAAAGGAGCTCAGTCCAAAGCATAGTAAAGTCTCCCTGTTAAGTCTCAGATCACATCCTATTACAAGATACTATGGCTATCCATACAGCAAATTGAAACTATGGTAGTATCAATAGCAGCCTGGGAAAATTACAAAGAAAAGGTCAAAGACCAAGTTTTCAAAGTGTTGGCTGTGTCCTGTCAACACATTTCATTTTGCTTTTATATTGTACACCTGATTTACCTTCCTACAACAGCAGCTCGCAGGTGAGCAAAGCCTCTACTTCTGCGATCTGCTGCGCAAGATTCCCTGCCAAAGAGAGCGCAGAACCAGGTTTACTTCAGGTATGTGAAGGTACAGCAATGTTCAAATTCAGCACATGCATACAAAGAGTCAAACAGGTTGGTAAAGAGCAGATGCTCTGTTCACCAGTTTCAGGTTGCCACTGATGTCAGGCAGCCTCTGGATGTGTGAGCAGGATTCCTGACTCTAATAATTCAGCAACACGTGCTGTACGCAAACGATGGCAGCTCTGGCTCCTCTCAGGGATGAAGCAGGTAAGAGGGAATCGCCCTACCAAACAGAGAATTGCTTAGGGAGGAGGTACAACCAACACCTGCGGGATTAACCAAACTTTTTCCCCTCACTCCCTCTTAACATAGCATGCTTTTCAACCTCCTCTTCATTCTTTTTGCTTTCCTCTGCAGTTTGCAACTTGTTCACCTCTTCTGGGACCAAAATTAGATATACTGCTGTATCATCACCCTAGTGCCGAAGAGAACTGAGCAGTTATCCTTCATATCTTGTAGACATCCCTTTTTAAAGCATCTCAGGATGGCATTTAGAAGAATCAAAGCATGTGGGGCGCTGTTGCTGGTATAGAGAGGGGTGCAGAACATAAGGCCATCACTCTTTTTCTTCTTTACGCTACATGAGTGTACTCAGATTACAACAGGAAAAGAACAGGAAGACCCTCATTAGTTTTCTTGCAAAAAGCAGTATTTTCATCTCTTACTTCTGAAGTTCACCACATTGTGGAAGTCATTTTACTGGTATGCACCTATCTCATAAGAAGATAAAGGAGATAAATGATGCAAGATGTGGTTCACTAACGCTGGTATTTTTTGAGGGAACTAGCATGAATTCAGGTAGATTAAGAATTTTGGTGTCACTTTAATTACCCAGTTTTCCACTGGAAGATTTTCCACGTAATATCAAAAAACCCTTAAGCTGCAGAATTTGTGCAAGCCAGATTTTAACTGCAGAGCAACTTCACGTTATATATATATATATGTACCTTGGAACTATAAAGCTTAAAACTGCTGGTTTTCCTCCTGAGCCCAGGGTTTTGTACACTCTGTGACATGCTCAGAACACACTGGCACAGTTATTCTCTGTTTAAGTAATAAATCCTATCACATCCAACCCACATGTTTATATTGGATACTTACAAGATGAGAGATATTAAGTAGCTAAGCCTGGTTTTAAAACTTTTTATAATGCATCACGGCACTGGTGTTCCCTTAAGTAACCTAACTACCTTACAGTAGTTTCTATCCTTCCAATGCAATATTCATGAATACACCCCGGAAGCCAATAATACTAGATTTGAATGTGGCAAGTGGTAGACTGAATAATTTATTCCTCCGTATGCACTTGTCTTTTTCTTCACATTAAGGTTTAACCCTTTTGTACGTATTGCAGTTGACTATCTATTAGGCTGCAGCTAGTGCAACAACTTACGGTTTCACCACTGCCAAGGATCTGTCGTACCATGTTTCAGTTTGCCCTCCTGCACTTTATTTTAGGCCCCCTTCAGTAGTTTCATATTTTATTTTAATGTCTCCAGCATGCTTGTCTTTTCCACTGCACTTTGCGCAGGCACTTTATAAGTCAATTGCAGTATGAAATAAAGGTTGTTTATAGTCATAACTGGATTTTAATTTGTAAACCAGGCCAGTTCTGCTGCACTGTAACCCACACACTTGTTACTGATGAGCTGGCTCCGAGGTGCTCTCGCTCTTCATGCTCAGAGGAACTGAAAGGGACTGAATTTCCAACACAGCTTCTCCAGGTAACAGATTCAAATCTAGTTTGTGACAATGTGTCACCACCTGGAAGGAGTAACACCAAGAAGTACCTACAGGAGGGACAACATACTGCTAGCCAACTCTTCCCAGCAAAGCCAGAACACAGCAGAAAGCCCAGTGTCATCTAAAATTACCCAAAAGTCCAAAATATCTTCCCCAACTGACCACGGTCCACAAGTGGATCCTGTGGTGCTGGAGATGCCACATGTTGGAGGCAATAATGGATGAGGCCCAGCATGAAGTGCTCCCATTTCACCCTTCAGCAATCTGAAATGATTAATCTGGCTTGCTCAGGCAAACAAAACCTCATTCCTGCTGACCAAGGCAGGACTCCTTTCCATTTCAATGGAGGGAGCTTCTCCCTTCATCTACTAAAAATCCCCAATGGTGCCAGCAGCAAAGGCCTACACACTACCCCAGGATGTCGCGGTGTCATGGGTGCTGTCCTGAGAATTACCTATTCTACCCGTGCTGCCCTGTCCTTAAAACACTTGCTGAAACTCCTCCTTCCCCTGAAGTACCATGATACCACCACTCTCCCCTTTAGTCCAGTCAAGACAGCCTGTCCTCTTTGGCTGACGTCTTGACTCTACTGTTGACCATTCATAGATGAGTTCACAATCTCATTTTTCATTAAAGCTCATGGCTCTTATTAGAGTACTTTACCACTCTTTATTGTTTCCTGAACTACACTTTATAGTTTTGTAAAGCCCCAGTAGAAGACTGCCAGGACCTACCAGCTCATCTTCAAAATCATGAGGCTTTCAAAATAATACTAGAATTCTTATTTGTTTGGGGGTTTTGTTTGTTTGTTTGGGGCTTTTGTGTGTGTGTGTGTGTTTTTGTTTGTTTTTGTTTGGTTGTGTTTTTTGGGGGTTTGTTTGTTTGTTTGTTTTTGGTTTTTTTCCAGTTTTGCAAGCCTCCATAGCATCCCAAGTTCCAGGTTTTCCATTTTTTTTTCTTCAAATATCGTAGCCAGAAAAAAAATATTTTTTTTTCAGGTCAATAGAGATTCTTTCAGAACTGTTTAATGGTAACAGTTCAGGACTTAAGAAAAGCATCAACAAATATAAGAGTCATGGTAAAATCACAAGTGTTACTCAACTGAGTCACAAGGCTTAGCAACATCAACCAAATCAGTTTGTCAGTTTGTCACCTTCAAAAGATACCCTGCCGTGCTACCTCTATACAGAATGGTAGATTTTTGTTTTTCCACTGAAGGTTTAGGTCATTCAGACCCAGCTGTAATTGGACTTCAGTATTATAAACCAGCACTTCCTAATAACAAGATAATGAAGGTGGCCATGATTGAGTGGATCTCAATAAGTGGTTATGACCTCCTCCTATGCTGTTTATGAATACCTTCCTATCACGGAAAGAAGGAGAAGAAGAAGGGAATGTATTGGACAGCTGGAAATTTAAAACTAATCTGTAAGAGAGATTCATATACTGCGAAATAATCTGCATGGATGCTTTGCAGGTGAACAAAAATCAACTCAGAATGGATTACACACTACATTTCAGGGAAAACACAGAGCTCTGCTAGCTTCAGAAGTGGGGATGCTAATGCCTTGGGTAGTTTTTTAGCTATGGTATGTGTGACGTAGAACAAAAGCTACAGGCTGCAAAATTGGCGATATCAGAATTTTTCTGTTTTGTGTAGCAGTGGCGAGGCTGCTGCGTTAGTGCCAGAGGCGAGCAAAATTCACCTTTAACTAAGCACACAGCCTTACAATTAAAGTAGAAACCAAAAGATAAAATACTTCCCAAACACCTTTGAAATTAGATGGATGAAAACTACAGACTATTGTCATTCACAAAACCTGCACCCTGTTGTCTCTCAAAGTCCTTCAAAACTGAGGCTGAAAATGTCAGGTTTAGTAAAAAGCCATTACTGTTGAAACTTTTGCAAGATGTCAGCATGCGCAGTACCCCTCATGGATTTATCTTCTTGTGACAGGCGATCTGGCTTTCATTTCCCAAGTCACTTTGTACTGTCCATTTACTATCAGTCAGCCTCCCCATATCAACACCTTTCTGATACACTATAAACTAAAGTACTCAAAAATAAGTAAACACCTTCTCTATTTTGGTAAATAACAGAATAAAATAATGTATTGTCCTCAAGACTCTTGATCAATAAATTAACATGAACAAAACAAACAGAAATTAGTACTCCAGTACTACTCAAATATTTCTGTGACCCAATTCACACTTAATAGTACAGATTCAGTTCTAGCTTTTGGCAATATCTCTGTAATACTAGTGTGCTGTATCATTCACCACATGTAACTTCAGCAGGATTCCAGCTGATTATAAATAACAGACAATGGGGAAAACTGGAAAAATTAGATTTTTCTTCCCTTGAGATACTGTCATTTATAAGGAAGGAGAACACAATTTAAAAAGAACACAAAACAGTTATTCCCAGTATTTCTACAGTTATTTTACATCGCCTTTAATAAACCGAGGAAAGTGAAGAAATAATTTATGTTTTTGAAAATCACAGTATTCTATTGACTGTACTAGGCTCAAAAGCTCAGTTATACAGTAAAACAGTACTTCAAACTATAAAGGGGATCTTTGTGGTTGAGGCACTTACTGAATTCTCTTCTAATATTTTGATTTTATTAGTCAGGTATTAAGTCTAGTAACCACAGGAAGTTAACTACTCTATTTTAGCATTTCTATATTCTGACAATTTTTACTAGCTGAAAACTTCGACACTGCATGATCATCTCATAAACAGCTCTTCATTTTACAAGCAGGATGGGGATTTTAAAATCACTGAAATCTACCACCCTGCCTTGGACGGATTGCTCCAAAGATTATCCACCATTTGTTTTAGAACAGCTAAACAGAGAATTTCAAATCTATATCAAAAACACATACACTACTATTCATGCTTTTAACATCCCTAATAAGCATGTACCTAAAGGGAAACAAATCTTGCTTGGGTTTTGGGTGGGGTTTTTTTGGTTGCTGTTTGTTTGGGGTTTGGTGGTTTTTTTTGTTTTGTTTGTTTGTTTGTTTGTTTTAAATCAAGCACTTCATCCCTAACAAATCAATCACATAAGACTGTAGAGCACTGAAGGGGTATAACCATGTTCTCAAAAAAGATGGCTAGAACTAAAATACAAGTTCAAATGAAACAGGAAGTATCCACTAAAAAAAATAAACCAAAGCTAAAAGAAAAATGCACAGCTCTTGGCTGTTATCTTAGTACTGTTATCAAAAGAATTGGAAAAAATAAATCTGATGAACATAAAAACTTAATGTAATGGGGGCAATGCTGACACCAACTTTTAGTAAGAGTTAAATAAAAAAAAAAATAAATCTGCTTGACAATGGAGGGTGACAAGTACTGAGTACAGTACATACATACCAAAGGCCATTCAAGGTTTCTGCTATCTTTTCCCATAGTCTTGATCCATAAGGAAAACATGAACAATTATCAAGTAAGCACTAGGTAAGAACTGAAAGAATGGTGAAAAGGGTATCTATCCACTTTCCAGCTTCAAGCCAATAAAATCAGATCAAACTTATTTTGCATATGCATTTTATTTCTTTTCATTTTAACCTCATCCTGACCCACATCCATTTTTCTATTCACTTAGAAGCTTTGCAGCACTGTCACACACATGCTAAGCGTAGGGCTTTGCTGACACCTAAACAGCTGCCAAAAGACATTGGGTTCATGACAGGCATCCCATGGGAAAACCATCAAGAAAAGGAAAATAGAGTATTGGAAAGTAATTTATCTGTCATCTATGTGCACAGCTCCTTTACACATAGATATCAGCTGCACCAAAAGACAGACCTATCCTGATGCTCTTGCCATGTTCTCAGGGGAAAAGCTTTCAATCAATAACAACAGTAGGTTTGATAAAGATCGCATCATTTGTCCTCAAAGGTCAGCTTCACCATCTTGGATGGAGCAAAAAACCTCAGGAAGTTTTGCCAAGGAAATAGCTGGAACAAAATACACCCGTTTTATTTGCTGAAATGCTCAGACATCAAACACATCAACTGAACACCATCAGTAACTAATGAACAATTTCACAGGTGTTTTTTAAAAACAGGCTAGCGTCATCTGTAGGCATCACTTAGACTCCAACCTACAGAGAAAGGATAAACAAATGATCACTTTGCAAAAACCTTAAAATTGGTATTTTCAGATGCATATAAAAAAACCCAGGAGGTAGCGAGATAGAGATTTGAACTAGGAAATTCAGGTGCTTTTAACTTGAAGGGTTAATTTCTACTGACAGAGTAGGAGGGTACATTTGGCTCAACTATATTCCCTTTTTATCTGTCACCTACTAACACCAGCAAGACAAGCTGTGTGGCTAGGTTTACTGGAGGTTGCATCTACCTGCAGAGAAGCACACGCAGATCTGTCTTAGAACTCGTGAAAATCTAGGATTAGTTGATCTCTGGTAAAATCTTTGTTGTCTAAGGACCAAAGAAGAGTGGCTTGTGCCAGACACATTACCTGCATACCACTGACATGGTAACCTTCATACCACTGGCAAGGGTAACCACTGCTAATCTTTAACAGTCAAGTAAGCCCTTTACTCGGGGAAGACCTAAAAATCTGGCTGAACCGTCCTTAAAGGGAGAATCAGAACCACACCAGCAATGTTGATGAACAGCAGTAAGCAAAGCCTTTCTTCTCTGCTTGCACTGAAAAAATTGCTGCTGCCGTATTTATATGAAAAAACAGCCCAGTCCTCTGATCTCCTGAAATGTGATGATGCTATTCCTTATTCAGAAAACAAGTGCTATTTTCAGTTTTCCACTGGGAAAAAAACCCACATAGTATTTAAAAAACCCAAACTTCTGGCACCCAGCCATGATGAAAAGCCAAAACTAATACAATTTCCAACAAAACACTGGAACGTACTCTGCAAAACAGCCACAGTCCAGTGCTTATCAACTGTTAGTGGCCTTCCACTACAGCTAATTACATACTGCCGATATTAGCTATCAGTGATTTCAACCCTGGGCAATGGACTGTTGTTCTTTAACTCAGTTTCTAGTTTTTAAGCATTTTTAAGCAGACACATAAAATTAGAATCCTTTTCAGTCTAAAAATTACTTCCTAAACCTACCAAATCCCCCTCTTATGTTTTCATTTCATTCAGGGCATGGTGTAATTCCCTCTGATGAATACAGCGGGCATTAGGAAAATGCCAGAGAGCTTGACATAATAGTTGAACTGACCACAGCTGAACGCAGCAGTGCACAGGTATGCTTTAGAAGGTAAGTGACTGCCAGGATTGAAAGAAACAAATCGAGGGCTTTTTCATTTGTGCATTACACGTGCTACTAAAGAAAGGTGCATCATGTCATCTGTGCTTTGTGAGGATCACAACTGGAAATACTATTTGTAATTAAGTATTTTAAATGTTGGATTCAGGATTAATTTCTTCTGATACCTTTTTACATGTCAAATTAAACCATTCATTGACCTTAACCATCTACTAGTTTAAATGTAGACAGTTATCTATTCATGAATAGAGGCTACCTGAAAGATAATGACAATTACAGTGAATTTAGTTTCACTCACACAGGCAGAGTTCACAGTTCAGAGTTGAAGCTGTAGGACAGTAAATAATTGCACTTAGCCAATAATGCAATGCATGAGACTTATAAAGCAAGAACATCTTTGTGCAAAACATGACCCTAAGCAAACACTAGGAATTATCTGCCCTTCTAACCAATCCCTGCCCACGTTTTGATCAGAAGAATGAAAAACAAAACAAAAAAATCCACCCAAGAACAAGAAAGCTTGCCCACATGTTGTCCAAGGGATGATCAAAATGTGTCCATCCATCAATGTTTCTAAACACAGGCAAGTACTTCAAAAACCAAAATACCTGTAACTTACACAATGCTATAGCCTGTTATTCCACTGAGCTATTCACCATGCTTTCAGGAGTGAGGATGATTATGGAGGAAGCCCCAAAACTTTACTGACTGTAAGTAGTTAATCCAAGAGTATCTACACAACCAATCAATCTATTGTGTAGGTATCTAATCAGCTGGTCTTTCTACAGACAGCTGAGCTGCAGCTGGATGAGGCTGTGTGAACACAGTCCAAAATTACATGTTTAGATAGGCAAAAGTAATTTTCATAATGTAAAAAGAAAAGTGTCTGGGTTGGATAAATCTGTCCAACTGCTACTGCCCGTTGGAGCATAGCTCCCACCGACAGCAACATAAATTGGCAATGCAAAATTCCTGAAGTAAAAGGACCAAAATCTGAATAAAGTTTTCGAGGTTAAAAACTCTTATCTAGACTACAGCCTTTCCTTACTGGCTCAAACCAGGACACTGGCACAGCTAGGCGTTTCTGAATGCTAATGCAAGCATGAAATATAACAGTTCCATAATAAGTATTACTTTACCCTTCTGAGCTCAGTGCTCACTGCAGAGACCTGACAAACATAATGCTGTACCCCATGGAAGCTGCTGTACTTCTGGGCAAGAGAAGTAGATGGTACCCAAATAACAAAGAAAAAATAAATCTTTCAAGAGCACAAGAGGGT
The DNA here is from genome assembly GCA_013397275.1 of Burhinus bistriatus. Taxonomy (NCBI): domain Eukaryota; kingdom Metazoa; phylum Chordata; class Aves; order Charadriiformes; family Burhinidae; genus Burhinus; species Burhinus bistriatus. Next base: position 32,873 of record VYXH01008045.1, read on the forward strand.
ATTAAATAAATTTTAAGTGTGAAACATTGGTTTAGCCTTAGATTCTCCCTGTTCCATCTCAGTTAGTAATGATGTACAGGTTGATTTTGTCACTTCCATCTACGTCCATTTGTTTTTCTAACTGTGCATGCAGAAAAAGTGAGTAATTTGTGTTGAAAGGAAGAAAATCAGATGTACATCATCCCTCTAAGAGAGCTGTCTGAACTTTAAGTGTAACACATTTCCACATACCAGCTGAAAAGTACAGATCTCTTGTGCCCACAGAGTTTGCAGCAAAAAAGTGAAGAAACCCAGATTATTGTAGTTTGCTTTCACTGATAACTAAGCTAAGTCAAATCACTTTCTGCATTACCCTCCTTCCACTGATCACAAGCCAACTGTTTCACCACACTGATGCGCACACGTGGCTGAGCATTTAAACTCAGGGCCTGGTGGCTCAGGATGTGATTTCATGGTCGGTTTGAACAGAGATGAGTGAAGACCACCATCGGAGATAGTGGTTCTTCACCTCCACCCCATCTCTAACTACTCACTTCTACCTGCTGCACTAGCATTCACGGTGGGCCACATCAGTGAAATAATCTGTCTGAAAACTAAATTAGAAGACAGACACGTATTCAGGTAACTGTTCCAGCTCACCCACATCAGCCTGGTGGGAATCCTGCACTGCTGAGGAAAAAACGACTCTTTCATCAGCAGACTCCACTTTTTGGCTAGAAGTGACCACGGAATCTCACCCTTTCATGGGGAGTTCTTAAAACAGGTAAAATTTCTACTTAAATACCAACAGGGCTTATAAAAGCATTCAGGCATCTAAGTTCCATTAAAACAATACTACTTGAAAAGTTTTATATTAAAGAGAGCCATAGGCTATATCATATAACTTAGCCTATGGCTAATTATTATTATATACATAACTACAGTATCTCCACCCCCCCTTTCTGCTTTGGTGTTTCACGAGTAACAATGAGAATTCTGCATAATTTGGAAAGGAAACTTTCAAAAAAGCTGCATCTTCAAGTGTTGCAACTGCACTGCATGAAGACTTCAAAACCGCAGTTAGTTCCACCCAAATACCTCAATAAGATACTACACTGTACCTACAGAAATAAAGTGAGTCTGGAGAAATTAGAACTTGGCAAGAGAACTCTTTTTGGGGTTGGATTTTTTGTTTTGTTTTGTTTTTTGTTTTTTAAATAGCTACTATAGAAAAGGAGTTATAATAGCCTTCTTGTCTAGAACGACAGACACAAGACAGTAGCAAAATGTGTTTTAGAGAATAAACCAACACAGGGTAAAACAAAATAAAACAAGAGACCCTAAATGCCTGCTTCCACTTTTTCCTCTTGAAGAAACCATCAAAATGCTGATCCTTGCCTGAATTGTCATGAGGTGTCATGATGATGGTGAGGAAAAAGTCAATGCTGCACAGTCATACGTGATGGGAACAGCATACCCTATCCTTACAAAAGGACTCATTACACACATTCATTAAATATACCCTACTGCTCTGCTTGAAAGCATTACACCTGCAGCAGAGCCTATGTTCTAGGAACTGCTGCCAGCAAAAAGGCCATCTTCACTTGCCTTATTAGCTCCAACTGCAGTGTCCTGTTTTTACATGAATGTGCTGACAGACAAAACATCACTAAAATCCTGCCTCCCCTTGACTCAATGACAAAAATTCCGTTAGTTTAACCACACAGAGATTTAACGCAAGTTAATTACAAATGCCTGAAAAAACAGCGGGGGGGAAGTCAGAAGAGCCAAGTGCTGTTGATGTAAACTCAGCAGAGCTGCTTTGCATACAAGTAAACGTACAATTAGTTAAAAACCAAACCCAAATAAGCAAGAAGAAAGCAAATGAAAAATAACAGCAGCTCACCTTTTGAGGGGGTGGTCCATGGTCATCCAAATAAGTGGAATTTCCTACAAAAAGAAGAAGAATGGAGATAAACAAAAGTCATCCAATGCAACTTCAAAACTTGCCAATTCATGGAACCAGTGTATCTCTATCCCACTGGTTCTGTGGCATCAAATAATTCAAGAAAAATAAATACCCTCTGCTTTAATTTTTGATTAACAAGAGAAAACCAAAACTAATTTCTTTTGGCTACATTTTTGAGGAAAGATTAGATGCACATTGTCATTTTAGGAAAAAACGAAATGGGCCAAGGCAGCTTTAATTAAATAATCATTGCATTCAATTATTTGCATGACAAAAGCTGTGAGATGCATCCTTGTACATTTTAAGCAAGTGAGCACAGTTAACCTCAAAAAGATTTCTTAAATAATAAAGTATCAAAGGCCTTCCTCAGACTTTGGTCTGATGAAGTTGACAAGCATTCACTGATCTCTCTTCTAACAGGGATTCTCTCCAACCTCTGAGCTACTTTTTTGTTTAATGGTATCAATTGAATGGGAGCTGTATTCTGATGTAATTACACCTGCCCTTGCAACATGCTCTTTTAATTCAGACAAAAAGCTTCAGAAAAAAAAGCCTGACTTCTAAAATTTTTAAGTGCTCCCTTCTTAGTTAGCTACAATAAAAAAGGCAACAATTTCAGACTTTTCACCCATTACTTACAAACACACACTGATATATAAAATACACCCTCCCGTACACACCCATAGGCAGGAAGAAGTTTGTGTGTGAGTGAGTGTGATGAATTTCCATGTACAATAAAAAGTTAGGGTCACTTTGCAGAAGTATTTTGCTTTCTGTTTTCTCTATGTTATTCTAGCATAGGTTATGAAGTGATGAAAACTTGAGTCAGAAGGCTTCCAACTCATCTAAAGGTAAGTCCCAATATCCCAAACTCTTTCTTGTACAGATGTATGTACCTTGATCTTGCAAGAGTTCACACAACTACAAAAGCCTGAACAGTAACTTTTTGATGATCATTTGAAATCATGAATCATCTTCTGAAGCATACCAGAAACTCATCCTTCTACACACGTGACACAAACACCCACCCTTCAAAAAACCCAGTTGATTATCTTAATGCCATAGATAATATGGCTGATTCCCTATCTTCAGGATAATTTCTATTATCCATTCCTCTGATACGATTCTAATTGCCAGGGAATTAGTTCAGTTCCCAGACTGCTAACAGAGTTGTGTATGGCTTTCCAATAAAATAGCAACTCCATACACAGTGAGATGGACTTGAGAAGAAGCATTTCAGGAAAATCCAGAGTTACACCTGGAAGGGGGGCAAAGGTCTGTTAGTGCCCCTCCTTTCACATTCATTCAGGATTTAACTTACCTGTAGGATCAGGCTGTTACTATGTAGTTCATAACAAAACTTTCTCCGCTTTGTAACTAATTAAGCTGAAGGACTGCCACTGTTGTTGATAAAAATAACTCTAATGGTTTTCTTATTGTATCAGGAAAATTGTTTCATTTTGATCCATGCTAAAACAAGTGATGTTTGCTAAGAAGCATTTTTGCTGTCTAAACAAGTTAACAAATTAGAAAGAGCATAAACTTTATATGAAAACTACTAATTTGTTAAAAAGAGTCATATTTGAGTTTTATAACATATTAAGAAGGATGTATCAATAGACATATATATTTCTTGTCTCCTCAAAACATAGGCAGTTTATGCTTACCCAAATAAAAAGGAGTATTAACTATGTATATATTAACTCTATCTTTAGCAATCAGCCATCACGGCCCATTTTGCTGTAGAGAAGAATTTGAATTACCACCTTCTCTTAAGAAAATAGATCATTACAGTCATAGTTTATACAGTATCTTATACAGCAGCGTCAAGAGTGTCTGAACTATATTACGGAAATCTTTTTGATGTATTCTTTAAAATTAAGGAGCCAGTAACAAACAATTTCACCTTTCTGTGTCAGTAATCTATGTTCTTAGTATGCATGCTGCATTTTCCTTCCTTTGTAACATTTTAGTGATTAAAATTACATCAGAATATCCCTGGCTTTGAACATGCATCCTGTAGGTTTGATTTGTGCTCTCAAAATGTTTTTGGTTTGTTGGGTGGGGGGTTTTTGTTTCTTTGTTTGGTGGTTTTTTGTTTGTTTGGGGTTTTTTTGTTGTTGTTGGTTTTTTTTTGTTTGTTTGTTTGTTTTTTTACAGCACAGTCTAGTTACTACTATATGCACTTAAAAGACAACAGTACAATTTTGGCCCATTTTATAAAGGTCTTTTTCATGGCAGTTGCTTGCTCAAATCCAGAAGCAACTAACGGTGATAGAAACTAATTGTCCAACAGAAATTGCCTGAAGGAAAGCTGCAGCCATTGCCCCTTCCCTTACGCTGCCCAAAATGGCATGTGCTGAGCTAGTTCCCTTCCCCTGCCCGATTTCCTACTTCTGCTCCTCAGGCATATGAGCACTAGCGCCGATCTCAGCATCCACAGCATGCCACATCAATTCAATAGTCTGAATTCTTTTGGGTTCAAGTTTAAAATGAGTATTTGTTTTCAGTAATAAAAGCAAAACCTTTTGCTGTATGAGTCATACCATACCATAAGTAAAAAACACTAAAAAAACACCACAAATCCAGCTGCAATGGAGTGGAGCTGGCAGGCTCTGGGGTACACCAGCCAGTTCGTCAACCTCGCAAAGTCCTACATGTGCTCTCAGTGTATCATAGAACTGGGCTTGCTTCCATTCCGCTTGCTGAACAGGGGCCACACTACAGGAGCCTTAATGCACACAGAAATATCCTGAAAAATGTGCACCTAGGTCAGAATATTTCTGCAGAAAACCTGCAGGAAAGATGACAAATTTCTAACACAAGAAGAGGCCATGAAAAGCATATTAAACATGACTCCACAGTTGACTATTTACAAATTTTATGACCTTAAGACAGGCTGCTGCTTTCACATGTATGGCCACTTTTCAGAGAATACACACCAGACTAGATTAGCTTAAAAACAAAAGAAAAATTCAGCATTATAACTATTGCAACAATGGAGAGATACCAAGTAAAGCCAATCTGTGAATTATTGTCTCCTAAGAGATGACAAAGTAGTACAAAAAGGAGGGCCACACAGTAAAAATCAGGGACTTAGGAATGAATACCATAAACACTGAAACCACTGTTCATAATCCCAAGTGTTTGCTGTAACTACATCAACACGACAAACTTATCTAAGATGCACACTTGAGCTGATGGAACACAGTCTCCTCCAGTCTCTGTCAGAAAAAAAAAAATAAAAAAAATATTTCAGCTTTATTACAGAATATGGTGAATATGTGGAAGCAGTCCAAGTTTTTCCATAATTTATTATCTTTGAGGTTAAGTGAATCAGCTGTATGCAAAATCTTTGGGGAAACCTTGTGGTTATGTTCCTTTTTTCTTGGAATCACTGAAGTGTGGGGGTTTTGCTTGAAGCAAGCCAAGTTTATACAGAGAAAGATGGTCAGTCACCAGGATTAAGGACAAATATTACTGTGTCCAGTTCAGAACAACAGAAAACAAGAATAACTAAAATCCCAGAAAAAACCTTTCCAAAAAATGACCAGGGAGTATAGGAAGAGGTGGTAAATGGGCTTATGTATGAACTGAAGACCCTTTGATAGCAACCGAAACAGGATCACTCCATTTGAACAATTTAGATAGTATGCGGAAAGAATTGAGTAGACATGAAGGGAGAAAGCCAACATGGAAAATGTGTAGTTTGAATTATTTTCCTGGAGTAGGATTTTCCCTTGGTGGGAATCACAAGCAATAGTCTGAGGGAGCTGGGATCTAGCTACTGCCAAATTTACTGTGTCTTGTGAAAATCCTGGTTTGTTCTTTTCACTTGGTCACCCTCTCAAAATTCCAGGCACCAATACAACCTCTACTGGCATACCACCCCTTAGATCATCTGACATCTATAGGGAAGGAACTGTTTAATAGTTGTCTGATGAGTCTTCTGGTCTGGAAATCAAGGCTTTAAAGAACAACTACCCCATCAGCACTCCTAATCATTAAGAACTGCACCTTCAAAATAAGTGAAAGAGCCAGTGAGTAACTGCCCAGTGCCAGTTATCATTTTATTCTATGCAATTTCCTCGCTCTTTTCTTGCCACCATGAAAAATTTCCCGCTACGGAAAACCCTGGGGAAGCTCTACCGGTAGGAGCATTAATTCGAACAGGATGCCCGTGGCTGGCAGCATGTACCCAGGCCAGACAGGACTGCCAGAAACAATAGACTGGGGGTGGTTTCTGCAGCTTATTCTCAGCCTCCTGCATTTTATAGGTGTCCTTGTTGTTTTTTTCCCCTTCTTTATTTTTTTTCCTCCCAGCAGAGCAGTGGACATCATTACAAATTTCGTAAGATTTTTACACATCTGAAATAATAAGATATTCTTAGTCATCATGTCATGGAGCCCTTAAAGGAAGGGGGCTAGGGACTACAACTTGAAAACAAGCAGTTTAGCAGAATGACATTGTCCAGGTCAAATCCAACCTAAAAGGAAAACCCTGCTATTGCTGAGGTCAGCAGACCCATACCAGCATAAACAGAAGGAACTTTTTCAGAGGTGTGCAGAAAAGATTAACATAGCAAAACCCCACTGACCAGTCTGCACTAGAATACAAAATGACTTACTGCAATTTCTTCCATCGTATGTAAAAGGCTCTGAACCTACAACTACTTTTCTCTGTGCAAGACTAACATCCTGACAAAATTTTCATTTCGACCATGAAAAAAAAAAGTAGAGTAAGCATTATTTAAAAAAACCAAACCAAACATTCCGAAATTGATTTTTCTGCTTCCTTTCTTGCCTTTCAAAGCATTTTGGTTATTCCTCATTTTTAAAATCATAAATACCAAAATAACCCCACCCCAAACCGATACATTTAATTCACTCTACATTACTGCACGCAATGACGCAAAGAAGCTAGAACGTGATAAAAATACCTATTTGGCTTTATTACACAGTCAACTGAACCCTGGAAACTTCATTAAGATGTAATTCAGATTTGTTTACCTACCAGTTTTATACTTCTAACAAAATTAGGAGAAAAACTGGCACACATCAGCACAGTTTTGGAAAAAGTACTAGTAATTCTGCATATGTAATATATGTATAAAAGTACCACTGGAATACAGATACAGGTTTGGATAACTGTAGGTTCTAAACCAATGCAGAATATACATCAGAAAAAGATTCTAAATGAAGAAAAACAACTTTATGAAAACAAAGAATACTAATCAGTTTGTCCAAATCTTTTAGTGTTTATATTCATGCGCTTGCCTTTTACCATACTCAAGACTAGAATGTTAACTTGTTCCATAGATCAATTTCTTAGGAAAAATGTCCACATTAACTGTATTTGTTACACTCAAACACACTGAAGTTTATAGTTATAATTAATAAATAAGAAATTCAAAATTTTCAATAGTTATTATTATAAAACAATAATAATCAAAGTTCTGATACGACCCCATCTATCCAAATTATATGATCTACAGCAAGCACTACGATGGAAATATCACAGACATTGGGTTTATCAGTGATATTCCTGGTGCTCTTTGCTTTTGCTTCTACCTTCTAATGACAGAATTTCCAGCCTGTAATTCTACAAGATGAAAGGCCCATTTCAATGAATGTTTAGAAATGTTGACTAGATGAAACCGAATCTGTACATTTGATAATGAAAATCCTTGGCTAAAACTGCTCTCAAATAGGGAGAAAAATCTTTCCATCTCACAAACTCACAAAGACAGACCTAGGTGGTCTGACATCAGAAAGTTCGTAATCTTCCTACTACAAGCACCCACGTTGTGTATTTGTCCAATATACATACCAAGCAGTTTAATATTTTGCTCCAAGACTCTAGCTGGGAGACTTTTCCTAACCCCCAATTGTTAGACATTTGCATCTAATCTTCACTCTGGAAGTCTTCCATGACCAGTTCACACCAACTTTTTTCTAGTACTGGCCTTTAGCACCCAGAAGTCTTCATAGCCCATTATATACTGGCCCCAGCCCAAAATACCAACAAACAGCAGTCTTATCCTCTGCATTGCTAGTTCTCAGCCCCTTTCTACTCCTCTGAGATCCTCCTTGCCCTTCTCTGAGATCTTTGCAGGTTCAGTCATCCTTACTGCACCCGACGGTGGCACACCACCTGGCCCAGTTACCCCTGGTGAGAGGCTGACCGCTGTCTTCCTGGCTTTGGCACGTGCAGCAGAGGGGTGCAGGCAGGACAGGGGAAGGTGCACACTAGGCATGGCCCCCCTCCTGCAAAGAGAGGAGACACCAGAAGGCAAAGCTACTTCAACACCACAGATCCTCTCCGAATTGTGTGGTTAAGCCTTGCTTCAACACACCATATACAGAAAGGTAACAAGCATTTCAAGATGTACAGACAGATGTTCATTTTATTATTTGTTTTGTCAATAAACTGCTTTATTACCACTAGGGGTAGGGAGAGGGGAAAAAAAAATAAAAAAATCAAGCCAGGTAATAAACCCAGCCCAAACAGGTATTTTCCTACACTCAAAGGAAAAGCAGATATGCAGCTCTCTATCAAGACAGTGCAGAGAAAAACTAATGACCAAAAAAACAAGGTGTAATTAAGCCAAACTATTTCAATCTTATTTGAATGTGTTTTGCTACCAGAACAAAGACCGCAACCTGTCTCTGGAGCCAGATAGTTCTTTATGAAATGCACTTCAAAGCCTCATTAATCTGTTCTTCATCTTCACTCTACTTTTCGGCTGGTTCTCAAATTCTGCTTTCCAGTATCACATAGCAAGTGGACACTGATTAAATACGGGGTCTTTTTTTTTTTTTTTT
>VYXH01008045.1:47519-76770 GCA_013397275.1 Burhinus bistriatus
TTTTTTTTTTTAAAAAAAAAAGCTTATGTTTTAGAGCCTTGCATCTTGAAAGAGGCCATTTTCAGAGGGCAAATGCTCAGATTTTTCTGAAGCCAGGTACCTAAAAATTAAGGAACCTAGCATCTCCAGACATAGAAACAATGGTCTGCAGTGTAAAAATCGTCAGGATAGACAGAGCACCTGCAGTACTGATATTAGTTACTCACAGAGAATTTAACACGTCTGTGGATTGTCCTGACCTCTGATCCAAAGACAGAGCTGTACTTTTTGATGAATACTGAACTCTCCTTCGAATGGACTGTTGTGGGAAAAGGATTCTATTTCAAACACCACCCAAAAATCAGTATACTGCCAACACCAAATTTGTTTCAATCTGAATGCAGCCTTCACACTGTAAAGGAGTGCATTCGACTGAACTGCACTGCCACAGCAGCAGGTACACCATACTCAATTTACTGCCCTGCTATGAAGGTGAAACAACCTTTTGGCAACAGCTGTAGTAGATTGCTCAGGGTTTCAGTGTCTGTGGCCTGACAACACTCTAGACTTTGGGACATGCGTCAGGACTTTTGTGGTGTTATTTTCCCCTCTAGCCCTCAAAAATTCATCTCAGACTTCCTACCACAAGGCATTTTGTTTCAGATCTTGACATCCTTATGGATCTGCTATCAGCAGCTCTCATGCTATGGTCAGCCAGAGTGTCAGCTCCTCAGCTCCCCTAACTCCAAACAAAATACAGCTGTGAAAATACCTCCTCTCTGCTGCCCCTGCAACTTCACACAAGCTGTTTAAGAGGTCTCTGCTGTTTTCTTCTTGTTTCCCACAGCAGTTTCCACTGTATTACATTATTTACCAATCAAGGGCCCTCCAGAACTTATTTTTGTCAAACACTAAGAAACAATGTAACTAGCTGCCTTCTCAAAAATAGTACTTTTTTTTTCCACTCAAACCAAATAGTTAAGAAAAAAAAAATTAAAAAAATCAGCCTGAGACAGACTTCTGGCACTGAAAATATACCAGCCCCACCTGTTGAAAATTAGGAAGCTGAAAATGGGACCTTACGGAGGTAAAACCAGGGTAGAAACCTTGACAAAATGCTGTGGCACTGGGATTATCAATACTCGTATTTCAGAAGACACCAGTGTATTTACGCAGGCTGAAATGTGAGGTCGCAGCCAAGGCACACGCAATGAAGTGCTTCAAATGACTCAACTGGGCCCAGAGCTCCTACTCCCATGCCAGGCAGCTTTCCTCCCTTCTTTGCAATCCTTCCTTAAACTAAGACAAAACAGTGTCACCTCAAACATGGCTAACAGCAATGTTTTCTTCAGAGTCATCTTAAAACCAAAACCATTGTTTGACATGTTTTGTAAGAGTCTTTATAGAATTCAACAGATCTAAAAGCCCTGCAAACAGTTACTTTAGTACATTAGTTATTGAAAAGCCATTAGAGCAACTGATGAAATAAATTTTACACCAGTAACGCTTACAGGATTGAGCCTTCAGATTAGCACCTCTTTGGAAAGAGGATACAGCCTTCTGACATGCTTATGTAGGGCCCAGCACTCACTAACTTCACAATTAACTAAAACACATCAAGTTTCCAACATCCCTCAGAGTTTTTTATTCATTTAAGTCCAGGACTTTACATACCCTTACATTTTGTACTCTTTCTTCGGGATGTAAACAAACATTGCATTTAGCTCCTAAGAAACCCTAAAATATGCTGCCATTTTAGTTCATGGAAACTTAAAGGAAGAGGCATAAATACAGTGCCGTCAGCAGCAACACGTGGCCAGTGAGCAGAAACAGGATTTTGCACAGGCAGCTATACAAGGCTCATATAAAACTACAAAATTTTACAGCAAGACAGAGACTCCCACATACCACCCTGAGTGGAAACCCAGGTAGTTGAATTGCTTTTGTTTTCTTTTTAAAACAAATGGCCTGCTGCATGAATCACAGCAGGAAACCAATGCACTCACCCCCCAAAATAAAACCAAAAAGCCTAAAGCTCAACAGCAGAATCAGGAAGGCCAGCTTTGCCCTCATATATCATTTTTGGTTTCCATTTGTTCATTGCTTCTCTCGTTCCCCCTCACCTGCTATTTTAGAAGTGTGTCTTTATTGTAATGGAATCATAGATTATTCTACATATAATCTCCATGGGAAGAGAAGCAACTTTGCACTTGATTTATCATGTCATATTAAGCTACCGCATTTCTCCTTGGGCTGGGAAGGATGCCAGCAGGCTCAGCATACCCTCTTCCACCCCCTTCAGTCAAGGAAAAGATTTCAAGGCCTTCTGCTTCTTTCCAGCACTCAACAAACTGTAGCTCTGATGATATTCTCCCTTTTTATAACGTAGCTGAATGACAGGATACATTTTCACCATGTATTCTCATGGCACTTGCTGAATGTTTCGTCAAATTTTAAGTACCATGACTGAAAGCTATTAACTAAGAGAAGTCATCCCTTATGAATTCCCCAGGAGAAGAAAAAACAAACAAACAGAAACATAGATATCAGCACCTCGACACTGACATTGCAAAGTCTCAGCCCAACGCTGCAGCCTCCTGGGCTACTCTGGCAGCTGGGCTGCTGCAGGTACACGGACCCAAGGAAAAGCCCAGATCCCATGCAAAATGCCAGCCTCGCTTCAAGAGATTGGGCCACATCCTCAACCTCTTCCACCACCACTGCTCAATCTGGCAGTGCTACCAGCAACAGCGGGACCACTTGTTTTAAGTTAAACCTCTACAGAGTCTGAGAAACAGTGTTCACAACTGCCAACGTCCACAGCTCCTGGGAATTGCGAGCCTTGGTTTAGATAGTAGAATCATACAATAATTTAGGTTGGAAAAGACTTTTGAGATCATTGAGTCCAACCATAAACCTAGCACTGACAAGTCCAACACTGAAGTATGTCCCTAAATGCCACGTCTACCTGTCTTTTAAATATCTCCAGGGATAGTGACTCAATCACTTCCCTGGGCAGCCTGTTCCAGTGCTTGACAACCCTTTTGGTGAAGAAATTTTTCCTAATATCCATCCTAAACCTCCCCTGGTGCAACTTCAGGCCATTTCCTCTTGTCCTATTGCTTATTACTCGGGAGAAGAGACTGATCCCCCACCTCGCTACAACCTCCTTTCAGGTAGTTGTAGAGAGTGATAAGATCTCCCCTCAGCCTCCTTTTCTCCAGTCTAAACTACCCCACTTCCCTCAGCTGCTCCTCATCAGACTTGTGCTCTAGACCCCTCACCAGCTTCATTGATCTTTGGACACGTAATTTGGACACATTTGAATGTAAACACATTCAAAGTTATTGTCACAGCTAACACTCAAAAAGGGCAGTGTGGATGAGTCCCAAGAAACGTGGAGCAAAACATTACAGCACCAGGTGGATCCCTCTCCTCTTTTACCATAAATGAACTGGAAAACAAATACTAGTAATTGAACAGTTGTTAAGGAGTTTTTGGACTTCTGTAGTTGTTTCTCCAACTCGTGGACCCAACAGAGCCGACCCAATACATTGACCAACATCATACCATTGCTGGGGCTAAGGCAGACGATGCAGGAGACGCAAACAGGTTATATCATCACATTAGATAATGGTGCTGTAGCCACAAAGGACAAGAAAAAAAGCCAAAAAGACAAAACCAAACCACCATTTAACTAGGCACTCCTGATGTTCATTTCTCAACCATTCTACAGAACAGACACTCGGGTCATCAGAACCCAAATGAACTTTTAAAATAATTTCTGCTGCAAGCCAGTGCTTAAGTCAGTGGAAACTTCTAGCTGCTTAAGTTTTGGCTACACAGAATAGTTTCTCCTCTGAAGGAATGAGGGATTTCCTGCACAGACCTGAGCTGTTATAAGGTGGACACTTCTGACACTTCGCTTTGCATGCAATATTCCGACAATATTAACACAAAAATACCGGACAGTCATGGCACCCTTTCCAAAGCATACATGCATCCATAAGTGCACAACATGGAAATAAAAAGCGACTCTGAAGCTTGAAGAACTTTAATGTGTTTATATCGCTCTATATGACACTGCGAGTCAGCAATGGCTTCGCCCAGACAGAATAGGACAGCAATGTATGTCAGAAGTGGTTAGGGTAGGGTGGGAAATGTGATTTCATAGTATAACTAAGATCTAGGAATAATTTAGTCACTCAAAGATCACAAAAGGGAAAGCAGTTTTACTTCTCCCAGCTGCTGACCAATATCCCGGAGAGCTACGGTTTCTGTTAAAACGATCACAGAGAAACAGGCATTTTACAGTTTCAAAATTTGTTTTCAGTACAGAAATAAGTGAAGGCAGTTCACACTTTTCAGGAAACTCATAAAGGCAGCACAGAAATGTCAGAAACACAGTTATGATGTCTTCAGTGATTAGAAAATTTCTGCCATTAAAAAAGGAAGAATATCTTCACATCTAACATAACATTGTTTTCACACAGCTGACATTATAGTCTTTTTTTATTTCTTTGCAATCTGGCACGCAAGCTGTTTTTGACTTGACTTCTGTTGTTAGTATGCTATTTAGTACTCAGAACATTATGCAATTCCGGCATTTTAACTATTTTTCTGCAATTATGCCAGTTCTCTATTTTTCCACAACTGACCTGTTATTTACTGTCAACATAATTTTTCTAGATTGTTCTGAAATGTATCTCTGCCTTTACTGGCTTTTACAATACCTTTATTTCAGAGTCGTCTGCAAATATAATCAAAATGTTACCTCTCCACTTTCTAAGCATTAAAGCAGGCGTTGCACGGAAACAGAGTACTGATCCTTAATAGACACCTGCCTTAAACATGTACATGTGCCATTATAGCTTAGCACCATGGTATATGAAATACATTACACTCATTACTATTATTCTCATCAATAAAGAATATGTGCTAATGGAGAGTGCAGGTTAAATGAAGTAAAGAAGATTTGCTTCTATAAAACATTATCAGGTTTCTGATTATAATTGCAGTGTTGCACTCTAGCACACCCTACATGACACACAACCACATCCAGCAACCAGACTCCTTTCCAAACCAGCAGCATCCTCAGCACCACAAGAGACCATGGCGACCAGCACAAGGTCATCCCTCTGCCTTCTGCAAACCTGCCCAGAGCTGTACCTGGGCACAAATGTGGCACCTGCATCACTGAGCCCCCAGTGCCACCCTGCAGCACCCATGCTGATGCCCTGGCAGCAGCCTCCCTCCACCTTGCCCAGCCATGGCGGCCAGACCCGAGCCACACCTCAGTGGTGCCACTTTCCCTTCCGAGCGGGTCCGGGAATTGTCACACCACCCACTCTGCAAATGGCTTTCAACACAGCCTCTGAGCACTGAACCACTGCAGCAAAACTGTTGTTCCCAGCATGCAGCAGTCACCCTCCGGCTTCTCCACGCTTTGTGTAAAGCACTTGAACAGTAACGTTTTTATGGCTGATAGCAAACTGCGTGACACTACGCACGATGGTGTTTTTAAACTTGAACTAGTTTATGACTGAATCAGCAAATGCAGCTTTGAATGCTCCAAAGCTACAATGTGGCATATATGAAATTATTCATTGAGATACAATTCTTTGCTCTATTTTCATTTCTAGCAGCCCTGACTTGAAACCACAGATTTTGGAAGCAGGACCCCCAATAAGCTGGTTACTTCAGAGACTTCTTGTTAAGTGTTAAAGCGACAAAAGGAGACACAGGAATTACAAGCTGTTTTGAGGTACTTTTTTTTTCTGTTTCTATGGAAACTGACACCTGTTTGCTTTCTCTTCCTACTGCTGCTTTTAGAAAAACTCAAGTACATTCACACTTTCATTTCATCTCTTGCTTTTACTTTAGCAGAAATCCCCATTCTGCAAAATACTTAAAATAAAATAGTAATACTCCTGGTGTGACGAGAGCACCCCAGACCGAACAGTGGGAGAGCTGTGCTACTGCTGCTGATTCGCTTCTTCCTAAACTACTCCTGATTCAGTCATTCACCTGATCAGCAACAACAGGGGGAAACAGCACAGACAAAGAAAACATTCAAAGCAACAGTTGAATAACCCACTACTACTCAATGGTATTTGAGATTTTCCCAAGTTAAACAGAAGGCCAGGTAAATTGCTCTTCCAGTATACTCCATATGTTTACATTTCCTGTAAACACTTTAACCATGACAATTCTGCACCTTCTTCAAATGTTAGGAATGCCATTTTAATGCAACAACAACAAAGAAAAGCCCCAAACCACAACCCCAACCATACAATATTTAAGAATGACAGCTTTCGCTCAAGTGCAACACTTCACTTGCGACACAAATCAGACTAAACCTCCTGACAGTCTCTTACCGCAAGTCATGACAAGCGTACAATGCAAGCCAGGTGGGCATCAATTCAGCCTTACAGTCCCACCAGCACTTCAGCTGCCACCCTACTCAACACGGAAACTGAAGTCCCCTGCTGAGCTGAGCCATCACACTCTCCTCCAAAGGACCTGTTACAGCTTCCCCACCGGCTCCTGTGAGAGCCAAATCCCGCATGGCCCCATCTGGCAGCCCCACAGCAGTGTTTTGCAAGCCTGGCCATGAGGGACCCTTGTGCAAGGCCACCATAGAAAACTTCACGTTCCTCACGCTCACAGGCACCCAGCAGGAATTTCTGCCTCACACAGAGGCACCACGGTCTTATAGTAACTCTCAGACCTGCAGCCACAGTGACTTTGCCACCGCCACACAGGCAGTCACAGGAGTAACTAATCTGAGGAAGGCTCTTCAGGGCAAGCCCTCTTGCTAGTAGGGCAGGCCGAGGTACACACACCACTGAAGGGCATTCGCACGCATCTAATACTTGTACACATGTACACAACAGCTGCTGGAGTTCTGGAGCAGTCCACAAAACAATCTCCCCACGCA
The DNA here is from genome assembly GCA_013397275.1 of Burhinus bistriatus. Classification (NCBI taxonomy): domain Eukaryota; kingdom Metazoa; phylum Chordata; class Aves; order Charadriiformes; family Burhinidae; genus Burhinus; species Burhinus bistriatus. The sequence continues at coordinate 54,439 of VYXH01008045.1, forward strand.
CAGGGCAGACAAGCATTCTGCCTGAACCACAGCTGGTGCCATTTGTGCACCTAAAGCTTCCAGAAATCTGACCAAAACATTTTTCTTTTGGTGTCCAGAAGACAAGGAATACTCAGTTTGCAATCACCTGCAAACACAATGACCTAACCAAGCTGCCCACCGGAACGCCTGCTGCAGAGGCAAGAACAAATGCCAGCCTCCAGCAGGAGGCTTTCCTCTCCCACCCTGCCACTTTCTACCTTATTTGGGACCAGCCTTACACTGGCACCTGATGAAGCCAAGGGCAGCCTACCTCCCTGCATCACTGACGCAATACAGAGTCCTGCACCTATTCTCCAGCTTCTCTACTTATGCTCCTTGGCATCTATTACTGACACATTCAATATATGCTGTCTCCTGATTTTCCTTCCTTGGTCCTTGGCAGTGGTCGTGACGGCACACCATGCTGCCCAGTGACTGCCTGGCGGGCACAGGAGACCTCCTGCTCTCATTGACCTTCCCAGGTTCACAACAGAACAACCAATTAAGAAGGGTGACTGCTTTGCATGAAAATGGTGAGGGAAACATCACCAATATTTTAACTACCAGATGCCTGCAGCTTCACACGGCACTATTACAACTAAACACACGCACTTTTATTCACCTCCTTCCCACAGCCAAACCATTATTTTTATAATGTGATATCATTTCTGGCATTGAGTCATGTTAAAAACAAGGTTAATGTGAATTTTTATAAATGACATTATTTTCTGCAATCTAAAGACTGCAGAATGTATGAACAACTTCGAGCATTTTCCTTCTGAAGTCTTATAATTTACAAAGACTCGTAAAAACATTGAACATCTATTTTGAAACAGACTCTCAAGCTAGACCAGAAATTACAGCTGGAAACACCACCTCTTTTTTTACTGAGCAGAAAAAAAGGAAAGCAAGACAAAAGCTTGATACTGCAACATCTAGTTTTCAGTACACGTAAGAAAACAAAAATCATACAACAAGAAACAAAGAAATTAAAAATAAAAAACTCCTTCATGCTGAACCAAAAAGTATCCTATTTTTATGTTTAATTGAATGCTCTCCAGACAAGACATCTGAATTCAATTAACAGAAGTTTTGTTTTGGGGTTGTATTTTTTTTTTGGTGGTTTTGTTTTGTTATTTTAAGTTCTGAAAATTTAACTATGTGAACTCATTATTGCTGAATGTCAGGATCACGGGATGGTAAAAGCATAATCCAAGTTTTGGATAGCTCCTTAGGAAAATTTGTGTGCAAAATAAACATGGAATGTGATCATATTGAAATATTGCAGTGAGATATGCAGTCGTCATGCCATTATTAATTCATACATTCTGAATTTCAGTAGTTGTTTATCCTCAAAACCTTGAGCATACAGATGATGTGTTAATTTGTTCCCAACTGCCTCATTTTAATGACTTTTCTTCAGAAGATAGATTATGGTTCTTTTTATTCCTGGTAATATAAAGGCCACTCAAATCAATAAACTTGAAAAATGCATGTAATTAAGAATTCTTTTTTGCCTAGTATTTCCGGATATTGTTTTGCACCTAGTATGTGGAGATGGATACACAGAAAGTTCTGATGCAACAACACAGAAATAGTCAGTAGCTTCTTTCTGCTGTCACTGATGACAATCTGGGTTTCTCTGGAACGACAGCCCTGCTATCAACTTTTCAATTTTTATTTGAAGTATGCCTCATAGACAACCTATAGGCTCGTCTTGACCTACAGGAGACTTCCTTTGCCTTCCTTTAAGAGGTGTAATTGGCCACCCAAACTTACACAACTCCCCCTCCAAAACCTGCCACAATCCTGAGGGATCCTGTTTCCACCCGGGACAGAGCATTGCTGTTACAAGACACTGAGGAGCAGAGTGGTCTACTAGGTCTGCAAGAACATGCACTGAAAGCTATGATATCCTGAGCACCCACAAAAACCCACAGCAGTACTAGACACAGCACATGGGAAAAAGATGGACTAGTCTTGCTAAAAGCTACTAAAACGGAGGCAGGCTGCTACTACCAATGAAAGAGAGAAGCAGTTTGAGGAAGGGGAGGTGGATTTTAGCTGCTGATACAGTCAAGTCATTCAATACAGATAATATATCAGTTTCAGACATTTTCAGACACTGATCAGTTTGTTAATAGATCACAACAGACTCTTCTCCCAGCCTCTTTAGAGGTGCTACCCTGGCTGACGTGCTATATAATATTCTGCATCATGAGATCCTTCCTCATCCAGAGGCTGTACATACAGAGATGTCTCAGGCTGTTGTGCTGTGCACAGAAGCACAGGAACCATGACTACTCTTTTCTTACAAAAAGAAAAAAAATTCACCATTCTCCTTTCTAATGTGTGACAAAAACATACCAAAAGATTTATTTGCACCAGATCCACCTTCTTTTCCAGAAGTATTTGTTCAAAAACAAGAGCTGAGAAAGAAGTACAGATCTCAGCAAGCAGAGGGCGAGAGCAAGAAGCCTTCCAGCACTGTCCATGTGAATACTTTCCTTTGCACAGCTTGAGCCCATTAGCTTCTTTTGTTGTCTCTACATTGTCCAATAAAAGTAACTAAATCCAGCCTCATTTGTAGTACCCATTATTTAAATGCAGGCATTTATACCTCTTTTTCTTCCAGTTTTAACACAGCAACTTTCCTTGGATTAATAAACTGGTCGTCCTATTAGATCTCCAGCTTTATGGAACAAAATGCTGGGTTATTACAAGGGTGGGGATGTGCATCTTGTGACCTGTGAGTCCTCTGTGAAATTGTAAACACATCACAAAGTCTGCAACAAAATACTAAAACCACACAACAATATCACAATACCCATCAGCCATGGTAAACCCAACCCTAACTTTAAGGCATTATTTTTTCTCCAAAGTAGTAAATGTTGGTTTCAAAATGAACAGATTCAAAATTTGAAAAACTCGTTCGTGCACCGTAACTAAAGCACACATATTCGAATGAGATGATCAAGCACTACAGAACATCATTAACTTTCACGTAAAGCTAGGAAGAGACACTATACCATATCTTTTAGGGTGTTGTGTGAGAAGCATCAACTCTCTTAAGTTGTTTCTAAGTTCAGAAAATCATTTCTGTGCCTCAGGTCATGCAGTTGCAAATGACAAAACATTTCTTTCCAAATTGTTACCTATTACATCTGACTTAACAGCACATTCACAAGAACCAGTATGTTTGGTTTTGTAAAACCATTCTATATATAAAATTAGCTTGTTCAGTGACATTCTGGTGGTGATCCCAAGCAAAAGCACTCTTGTAGTCTATTTTCCAAGCAAATTACCAGCTCACAGCTAACATTGGTAACGCTGGGCATATGCATGTTACTCCTGACACATGAAAGCCTAGGACTCACTGCAATACCAAGGAAGAGCAGCTGGGACTATTCAGTTATGACAGAGGGCTAGTTTCTTACTTTTCCTGCTGTGTTACACTAAGGAACATAGGTGGAAAGACTCATCACTCAGCATATTTAGTCCTGTTGTTCAAAACATTAAGAACAGCAGCATAAAAGGCTCAGCTACCGTTAGAAGAAAAGACTGACTGCCATCCATTTGAAGAGAGCACAAGTACTTCGAGGCCAATGCAGCTACAGGGCACTAACACTGATGTTGGTATTTGGCACTGGTTTAGAACTGTCTGGAAATATGCAATGTTTTGGGGAGGTATATAATATTAAACTAGACATCTGCTCTTAAACCACAAGAATTCACATGCTTTGCTTTTTGATTTCCAACTTCACTTTTTCAGGAGGTCAAACTCCAAATTCAATCTGATGCTAACCCTCTTGCTGTTTTCTACAAAAAGATCAGGACAGAGATCCAAGAAAAGCACAAGCAAAGCGTTCTTCTGGCATGTAGGAAAATTTCCCAGGAGCAGCTACAATTGTTTCGCTGGTCGCTTGGCTCCGCTTCTGGGACAGTCCCGCTCCACTGCCGCCATCAGCTGCAAGACCTGGCTGGCTGGTGCGGCCAAAGGCAGCCCTCCCTTGCTGGCCATGCTCTGCAGCGCCTCTGCCAGCCTCCCTGGCTCTTGCTGCCTCCTCCCCAGCCCACTTCCCCTCTCTGCCTGTATCTGCAAAATGCAACCCAGCTCCATCAGGTTTGGTCTCAGTGAAGCATCCTCCCTTGCCCCCTTGTCTCCCAAGTCATGTTGCGCCCGCAACCTTTCTTCCTCCCTTGCAGTCCAAAGGGATGATGATTTTGAAGAGGGATCATGTGGGAGAAAAAACAGATAGGAAACCATTCTTGTTGAAAAACTTGCTCAGTGAAAACTTACACAGCTTGTTTGGAGAGCTCAAGGGGAACTCCTTTTCACGACAGCTTTGTAGGTCTACTTGTGACAAAGTCTGCTAGAGCCCAGGAGTTCTCTCTCTCTCGCTCCCACACAAGCTACTTGTTCAAGGCCATGTCAGGAGTAAACTATTATCCGCAGTTGTTTACATTACCAAGTCTCGCAGCGCCTGTATTTTGTAAAGGGACAAGTATCCAGCTCAAGCACGCAGAGTTTAACCCTTGGGCAAATTATGTAGAGTGAACAAACATGGTCAAAAATGCCACATAAAGTTCAGATTCTTTCCTGAAATCAGAAAGCATCTCCCTTCTCTCCCCTCCCAAAGGCCAGAGGAGGTTATTCTCATATCACAGTCCTGTATAACAGGTTACGAAATTTTACCCCTCAATTACTGCCCAGTTCTTCCACCCATAGAGTATTTACAAAGTATTTACAGAGTTGGCCTGCTTTCAGTGACAGCTGCCATTTTTGAAGGCAGAAGAAAAACAGTTAACACTGCGCAAGACAGCTCAAGTCCATTTTGACAAAGACTGTTACAGCCACTTTTATTTCAAAACTAAAGTGCCACAATGAGGTTGTTAAAAACTGACTTATTTTTGGAGTGCTGAGTATTACAACTCTAGCATTCACCGAAGAAATCAGCAGAACGCTTTCATTCTTTTTTTCAGGAAAGACATATCTTTGAGTCCTTGCCACAAGAAATGTTTTTGTCCTACGTTTTTTTAGAACCTCCCAGAACATTTTCCTCCTCCCTTAATTAAAAAATGTGGGGTTTTTCCATAGCTTCTACACAAACAGCATAGGAAAGCCAAAATGTTTCTCATAACATAACTTCTAATGAAGAACTTGCTACTGATACTGACCTTGTTACAGACAGATTCTCTGCAACAGATTGTTCTCTTCACATGTCTTATGGTTGTCCCCAGTTCTCCACATAATCTCATTATCGTTGCTATTTCCAGTTCAAATTTATCTAACTGCAGCTTCCAGCTATTGCTTCCTGTTATGACTTTCTCACATATTGTCATTTCCTTGGTATTTTCTCAGTGCAAAGGTACTTGACTGCTGTGATCAAGTTATGTTCCAGTCTTCTTTATGCTGAACCAATACAGAGTTTCACATTGCAAGGTATTCTTCCAGTCCTAAAATAATTTTTGCATTTTTTTGCTCCTACTCTCTCCAATTTGTTTTTTCCTTCTAAAAACCGTGGCTGTTCAAAACTATACTACACACAGAGTTAAATGTTGTCTCACTGCTCTTCTGTTCACATGTATCAGGAGCAAATCATTCCTTTATTACCACAGCATCAGTCTGAAGGACATGTTGATACACAGCAAACAGAAAATTATCTGTAATACAAGCTTAAACTTGAATATTGACCGACACAATTGAGTAATTTAATGTATTTAAGTATTTGCAAGATTTCTAAATCTGGATGGCAAAACCACTATACTAGTGATGTAGCAACTGCTGCTTAGGCCAGATATTTAAATATATAAAATACTGGTCTGTCTCTGCAAGACTGAGAGGATTTTCCAGATTTTAACAACCAAAACAAGTTTTACTCCTTAAATGACTATACTTGATACTAGCAACACTAACAGCCAAAAAAAGCTGAACAGGACAATGCCGTTTATTAAATAGAGTTTATAAGTATTACTTGTCCAACTCATTTTCAGGATTAGTCTTTAAAAATTCTGCCATTAACATATGGATTGGGACTAATTTCTATTTGGTCACGGACACAATACTTAACATCAAAAATTTTAGTCAAAATGACAGCCGGTACTGGCTGATTCTAAACAGACACCAGCAACATACCTGCATAGCGAGTTAATAATAGCTATGATTTAAAACTGCTATTTTGCCAATAGCCATTGCACCATACCTCATGTCAGTCACTGTCATTAAATATTTCTGAAGTGAATTAGCACATCTACATTCCAAAAATTAAGTCTACAGCAGAAGTCAAAGTGTGACTTGTAATGAAATCTGTTATCACCTTTGGTCATGCTTTGTATGAAAATGATGTTTTACTGAAGGACCGGATGTATCTCCCCCCCCATATATATATATTTATATTTCTGCAGAATTTATCTTCATGATTTTTGAAGAGTCTTCCTTTCTTACAGAGAAAATATTTGACCAGACATAGCCAAAAAGGCTACAATGTCTTAAACCCCAAAGAACTTTATTTGTTGTATAGAATTTTTTTGAGCTTTCTGTAGATTTTCTTCCCCCTCTTTTTTCCATAAGTAGAGGCAACTTCCTACACTATCATGATATTTTAGACAGATGTACACAGAAGTGCACAGGCACTTCCTGCCTTCGCCTGGACTTAGCTTTTAAAACGAGGCAAGAAATACAAATACTTAGCATCTGCCCTTTCAACACATAAACAACAAAGATGATGCCAAGAGAATTTTTAGAAGGTTCTTAGTTCTTCCAGTTCCCCCTTTGTATTTAAGTATCACAGAAGATTTTATATTTCAGATTATTCTTAAATACAGATCAAGTGAATCTGAACTAGCAATTTCACGTCTAAATCTCTCCCAATGTTAGCATATGCCTCGGCAAGCCCCAGTTCCTCACTGATCTGCTGACAGACCTTTAAATCTTGAAGCTCTGCTAGTACCAGAAACAAGAAAAATATTTTTTCCAGAGGTCTCCAGTAGTTCTTTTTTGCATTCCATTTCCATTAGAAGTTTTTTCTTCAGAACAGCATTTCTTTCCTGCATCTGTTGAACCACCCTCATGTTGACAAATTCTTCTCATAATAAATGATGAGCATCATTAGAGCTGGCCATAAAGCTGGTGGAAAGCAAGAACACACTTACACATATTCATTTCCAGATTTTGCCAAAACATGCACTGATGACAACACATGAAACTGTGGACACCTCTGTGACCCACAGTGGGTGGTGCAGACAGCAAAGCCACACCTGGAAACAGGAAGAGCATTTCACCTTGACAGCGGGCCAGCACTCTGGCTAAAACGCTATAGAGCCAGGGTGCACCGGGGAGTGCTGCACTGCCGACGCGATGGCCTTGTCTGGTGACACACTGCTGCTGCCCTGGTCCCGTACACTGGTAACGGCTGCCCTCGCCAGGCATGGACATCTCTGCGCACTCTGTGGTGTCCCAGCACTGCAGGTGTGGCCTTGTACCACCACTTGGGTCTGACCAGAGGAGACTGCCACGTGGCCTTCAGCTGGTCTCCCTCAGCCTTGCAGCAATGGCAGCTGGGCACAGACAGTTAGCTGCACCTACGACCAACAGCGGCACTCACCCCCTGTCCTAAGGTCCCATTTCCACTTGCTTAGAAACTGAAAGAGCTTTGACCATTTTGACCAGAGTTTTCCACATCAAACCTTCGACTTGTGCTGTAGGCTTTCAGGAGGTAACACCTGATGTATGCAAAAAGGAAGTCTTCTCTTATCAAATATGCAAGCAATAGCAATGAATGACTACCTGAGGGAGAAAGTACTTGTTTACCTCATCGTGAAGAATTGCCAGTGGCAGAGGGTATAAATCTTACTGAGGTGTGCACGTGCTTCATGACAGCAAGCCAGGAAATACTGTTCAGTGTAGTACCCTACTGACTCCGTGGATTAAATAAGGGGATTGCATACAAGCTGCAGGGCAAAGAAAACAGGACCTCTGAGATACTGGAGGAGAGAAATATTGAGTACATCTGCAGAGCTAAGAAATCCTGCTCTCACAAACTAGTCATCTCAGCTAGCAAACATTTTTAAGGTAAAGTTCCTTTTTTTTTCTTCCCCAGTTGTAATTGTTACCTAATAAAAACAAATCTTAGTCCTCATTCCAAAATGGTCAGCTTCATCAATCCTGTAGCAGAAATGGAACATTTTTTCACCACTTGAACCCAGAATGGTTCCAGTATTTCTGCCCGAATATGGCAGAAGTGCCACTGATGCACAAACACATACCTTCTACCTGACATCAATACTCAGTAAAGCACTGTGGATTTCACCCCCTTCATTTTCAAGGCAACCCTCTCTGATACAGTATCCACAGTTAAGACAGTACAAGATATGAGACATCATAACTTTCAGATTTGCAAATAAAAATAATTTCAATACTTACTCATTTGCATTTTTGTTTTCTTAATATAAGCATTCCTGTCTCTGAAGTCTAACAAGAATGTGTGTACACATGAAGCATCTAGCAGAGAAAGTAAAACTTAGAACCAAACAGTATCTAAATCTGCGCTACAGCCCTGAGCACCCAGTTTCTAACAGTTATAAATGTGCGTACCTTTTTAAAGAAACTGCAGACATATCTATAACAAGACCAGCAACTCAAAGGCAGTAACCAGAAGCCAGTGTGACAAACGTACCCAGCTCCTGCCCACCACAGCAATTTCCAGCCTGTGTTGAGGGGCTCTCACTGCCTCAAGAGCTGACTGAAGCGCACGCAGAAAACTCTCAGCATCCCCCAGACAAGGGACTTCAGATATTTGTGGTGAAAATATCAAAAGGCTCAACTTGTCTTCACTTGCAAACCTACCAATCACTTCTCTAAGACTTTTTTTTTTTTTTTNAAAGGTCATTTCTTTCTCTACTTCAACTGATCATTCTTCCTCTCTCATCTTTTGGCTTACACAAGAAAGGATGGGACAAACATAAAGGCTTCTCTTTCCTCTATTTCTCAGGTTATTAACTACCATCTCCTTTTCCATCCCTCCAAACAGAAAGTGTCTGTTTTATAACTATTCCTAACCCATTTCCAATGTCTAAAAACCCTCCCATGCCTCCCCAGAGCCTGTACCTCTAGAATAGTAGTGGCCATGAGATCACCACCACCACAGCCCTCAAAACAACTCTGTCACTGTGAGTAAAATTACTCCTGTAAACAGAGTGTAGGCATGAGGTATGGGAAAGGAAGGAAGGTATTACACCTCCTGAGAGGACCTGCCACAACTGCAAGTATCACATTCTCCGCTGCTTAGTCTCCTGGCATCTCCTTCCACATCTGTGTGAACTCTCCTGCAACAGCCAATTCAACCCCCTCTTCCCCCCACCTGCCAAATACAAGAGTTTGACTGCATTATTATTGAGATAAGTATTCCCTAAATAAAGGATTCAAATTATTCTTCCTCCTACGAAACATGAACTGAAGTAATATCTTTCATTATTATACAATACCTATGTTTTAGGCAAGTTATCTGAATCTACAGTAAGACCTCCAAGCACATGCATGAAATCCCACAGCCTGGGGATTCCAGCATGTGACACAGGTTATTGCCTCTTTGTTGCTATCATAATGCTCTTACTCAATCGCCTAACTATGAAAAGCCCAACATGTGTCTCTCATCTTTTTGTATATCTTCAAACCCCTTTGACCCACTTCACAAACAACTGCAACCAGCACACTAATAGCAGAAAAGCTTTCTGCCAGTTTCATACAGTAATAATTTCCAGAGAAACAGCAGTAAAGGTAATTGCACTCAAAGCCCTCCCATCTTCTGGAACACGCCACTTGAAACAAGAAAAACTAATTATGAAGAAATAACAACTTTCAAAGAGAACAAATCTTGTTTCAAGTGAGGCGGCCTTCATCTGTGTTACAGAAGCATCACCTCTGATGCAGATTCACCACTGTTTAAATCCTTCTCCCTGAATGTAAGGAAGCAAGAATGCAAAAGCAGAAGTTGCATAGGCTCAAATACTTTAGAGATTGTTCCAACACGGACTAAATCTCTACGGTGGTCTCTACCTACTGGGGTACCAATTTCTGCAAAAATTAGTAACTCCACATATAATAATTTTTAAACATTAATTTGTACGTGTCATGAATACAGATATGGAAACCTTTAGGGTTTTTTAGCACAGAAAAGCGCTACCTGGTCTGAGGGAGGACTATTTAATGTGAGGGAGCAGGATTTAGGATCACAGGCTCTTTCCAAGGACAAGCAGAGGATAAATGCTAAAAAACTCAACTGTTTTCCATCATTCCCTGTAATTGAATGAGTTATACAGAGAGACCCAAACAGCCACTCCTATTAGCCATTGTAAAGGCTGGATTTGCAGACTATGGCCATGATAAAGATACTCCTCGTTCCAGCAAAATCAAACATACAGCCAAAGACAGGAAGACTGTACCTAGGGCAAACTAAACATAATACTGTTTTTTCCTATGCAATGATTGCTGCGCTCACCAGAACTGAGATATAGCATGGCCAGAACACCAGAAAGCTCTCAGGTCACATTTACACTGCCCAGTGAAGTCCTGCAGGAGACATTCAACTAGTCCTGGAAACAAGTCACACTGATAGTGCATCAGTCTCATTGCATTAGCACAGTACTCTGCTGGAGCTCATTATCCTGGTTAGCACATGAATTACTAAATTAACTAAAGAAAACTTAAGGATCGACTACAGATTATTCTCAGATTCTTCTCATCTTCAGTAGAACTGTAGCATTCTGCCACTCCATTAAGCTTTTTACATGACAAACATACTTGCTCCTATTCAGACCAGTATAGTCATGTTTCTTCCCTTTCCTGAATGACAGTGGATCTCCTTGGAGACCTTAAAACCCAGGATCTTGCTATTACTTTCTCTCACTTTCACTGCATGCCTAAATCTTCCTTGCAACATGGTATGAACCACACAGCTTTACAATATTTCTGTCTGAACTTGCAAGTTTAGACACCCACAGTGCCTACAAGTACTGGAACAAAGCTTTCCATCCAGCTTCATCAATCAAAACAAAATTATCCATTTCCCCATGAGCTAAAACTGCATAGTCAGTCACCACGGCCTAAGGAAGGCTGTCTTGGCAATTCCTCAAAATACATGTTGAGTTTGAGATGTATCTAATCCCCCGAGTCATATGGCATACACATGACAATACAAGATCTAAAAACCAGAAGATCCTATCCTGAATTTCCTACTGTTTCAGTCATGTTTGTTAACCTTAAGCATCAAAGATCAACAGGTTTTGATTCAGATGTAGCCCAAGATGTTTGCTCTCCAGCCTTCTTCAGTTTAGTCTTCTTACTTCTGCATTGCGATAGGAAACTAAATGCAACAAAACCCACTATCTTCCTCTGTCTGTCCTACCAGTTAATTAGTAAAGCAGTGACTCTCCCTGGTTCTTACGGTTTAAGCTGTGGAGACATCTCCTCTGTCTTGTATTCCTGAAATTCTGTTGTGTAATACAATCAGTTCATATAGCTCCCCATTAAACCCTCTAAGCAAAATTTAAATACAAGGGAAAAGTCTCTAGACTAAATATTTTTCCAGTTACCATTTTCCATTAAGCTTATGACACATTTTGAGCAATGCTTCCTCATGACTGTCTCTCAGAAAGGACTGCCTCTGTTTAATTTCTTGATATCCTACAGCATCTTAATACTTAACAGGCCATTTTTTGCAAATAAACTATACTTTTCATAAGGTTAGGGGAAGAGGCAAGAAGCTGACTTGTCCTCCAGTGCTGTACTGAGTAGCAAAAATGTCAGTCGGGTTTCTTCGGGAAGAGATGTAACACTTTTCTCAGCTCTGAGAAGTATTGTGAAAGTTACTGGAATTCTACTTCAATGCAACTTCAAATAAAATAGTTTGAAGTATGACACAGTGTCATTTTTCACAGTTTGCTTAGCTCTACCAGTTTCAGGCTAGAATAAAATGAAGAATTTCAGATACAAGATGGCTGGCCTGTCCTGCATTGCTTAGCAAAGACAACTACATATTAAGCCACTTCAGATGGAAATACATTTACCCAGAAGTGTCAGCAAAATCCACCAATGCTAAGGAAGCCCACTGTGGGGCAGGATCACTCTTCCAATTTCTATTCCACCTTGAGTCTCGATCCACCACCCATTGTGTTAAGACAGGCACTCAATGGCTATCCATGCACAGCAACAGTTGAGAAGATGATCAGAGAGAATAAAAAAGGCCATGGTATTAATACACACTATCCTCCCTTTACTTTGTGGACCTGCTTTACTCCGCTTAGCCTCTCAGAGGGAATCCCGGCATGGAGCTCTACTGCACTGCAGCAGCAGAACACAAAGGCAACACTAATCTAAACCCAAGGCATCAGACTAAAACCAAACTCAAATCCCCTCCAGCCCTCATCAGTGAGGGGGAACTGCACAGAACTGAATTGGGAATCCACTCACTGGAACTCCTGGCAAATGAGGACTGGATTTCCAGAGGCTAAGTACACCAAGCGCCATCCATCACACAGGATATATGTACAGGTTCCATTGCAATTACACTCTCACAAAGAAGTTGCTTCTTGAATTCTGTATCTTCCAAAAAACATTTGTCTGACATTCACTTTCACACACATCCATGACCAGGTTAGGAATACCAACTGTTCATGTACGCTACTACTTCTTTCAAAATGGCCTGAACTGACTTCCTAACAAAATTCTGTGCATCAGGTAAGACACTACCAGCTGCTATAACCACCTGTTCAGGACTGAGAGCAGGAGCACCTGATCAGACAAATCTGCAACTCAGCTTCAGTAGTACTGAGCAGATTCCTTGGGTACTTCAAAACCCTTAGTGCACTTCTCGGCATCTAGACAACTTTTTTGTTGTTTAACAGATACAAAAAATTGCTGTGAGAAAGCAAACCCAATATACTTCATGCATTTTAGAAAGTTTTCAAACAGCACACATTACTTTCCAAGTAGCCCATTACCATGTTACCAATTGCTTAATTCAATAGGAGGAACAAGAGGAGATACAGCCACTCCAGGGCTACAGCCCGATTAGGGCAATTCAGGCCAATCTTCCCCAAAACCTATTTGCAAGTCTTTTTAGGAGGGCTTTCTTGCCCCAGCATGAAACTTGTCCTAATTCTCCCTCTACCTCCAAATTCAGGGGCAAACGCTGCCTATTTTCAGCACAAGAAAACATCAGAAAGCTTTGCTTTGCAAGAAAACACTCAGGTACTTTGGCAACCTTGGAAAACTTCAAGAGAGAAAACAGACCACCCATACGTTAAAGCTCCACACGAAGTTATCTTGCAGATGTGCAGTCCTTCTTTTGCTTAATAGATCAGATCTCACAGGTTTCATGACGTAGAAACATCTGTCCTCACTGTGACAGTTCATTTGCTTTAGCAGACATACAAAAATATAGGAGGCGTCAGAGGTCAACTGTTAGAAGTATATCACATTTTTAAATGACGGTAAGATGGATACTTTGATATCCCACATAAATGACCCCATGTGTTTTTCAGAAAACCGAGTCTTCTGGCGGCAGCCAATAGTATCCAGAGTCAGATGCATTATATCTGGCACATGGAAAGGGAAAGGTAAGTAGCTTACACTTAACACACTAAGATTTTACTTGTCATATTTATTCATAAAATAAAACAACAAATTCATAGATCTCATAGTAACTGCTGAAATGGCTCTATACAGCCAAGACGACTTTTCAGCACACTATGGTACAAAACTTTTCAATCCTATCTCTAAACCCAAATCACATACATACAAACTGCCATGACAGAAAAGAATTACTCACATTAAGTTAGTTCAGCAATCTTACTCTTTATCATGATCTTGTCAGGTTGCAGACAACAAAACTAAACTCCCTTCAACAAAGATTTGTCAAAAATATCACTTTAATATGTTTTAAATTGAGTAAGATAAAATATTAAATACCTGGAGTTCAGTGATTTATTAGATTTTTTTTTTTCAATAAGAAGTAACAATGTTGGGAATTTCCAAATATTTGACGTTACTACTCAAGAAATAAGTAACTAATGACTTGACAAGTCTTTTAAGATCCAGTCAGAAAAATCACCCCTACATGAACCTCATCCTTTTATCTTGAATTTGGCCTCCTGTGAGCTCTACCAGGGTCCTGGAAGGAATACACTAGACCTTAAACATAAGCTGCCACAAAGCATCTTCAGGTATGGGGCAGAACAGATACATGAAACAGAGAGGAAAAGTACCAGTAACAGTTATCCAGTTCTAATCATTAATCTTACAGTGTTTCCTACCATCCATCTCAGACTTACATAATTTCCAATTGTGTATTCATATTTTACAAATACATTTGAAGTTATAAGGAACTGAAATGGCAAATTCAGATGGAAGGGCTTGTTTGATCTTAGTCTGATACTTGAAGAAATAGAGAATTGTTAGTTTCACATAATGACTGTAAATCAACACCAAACCAAAACACAACAGAATTTGGCCCTCTGCTCTGAACTTAATCATTTCTACCTGAGAAAGACAGCAAATAAGTTTGTAACTGTATAATAAGAACTGAAACTTGCACAAACCTTACTTTGGACATATTGCAGTCTATAATCAGAATGGCATAATTTTGGTAATTACTCTGGGACAAAGGTTAGGACAGCTACAATGAAGCTTCCTGGCAACACAAAGCTGGAAGAACTGTCAGCAGAGGAGGATTACAACTTGGTCTATGGAGAACTGTAGTGATGCTGAGGATTAGAATAACAGAAATGAGATGAAACTAAATAGTGTGAAACCACACACTGAGGGACACTCCCTAATAGGACAGGAGCTTTTCACCTGGAAACAGTAGATATCGCTTAACGTGTCCATATGTATAAAAAGATGACAATTAATGTTAAGAAAGGCAAACAAGAGCATAGTGTGCATCAGGAAAGTTATGTCCAGTGGAGGAAAGGAAGTAGTGACACCAGTGAACAAAGTCTTGCATGCGACTATATATGACATACCGTGTACCATTCTTGTCCATTTTGTTCCAGAAAGAGTAATTCACCCTGTAACAGGTGCAAGAAGCATTACTAGCACCATCAGAGGAAAGGAGGGAGTCCTGCCAGAAACTAAAACTGCTGTTTTTCTTCATGTGAAAGGGCTACATTAGCTTTTACAGGCTCAGACGAACAAGAGCTATTTAAACTACAGAAGGACTATGGCACAAGAACAAAGATGAATAAAAATGCCAGAGTGAAGAGTTTCAGCTGGAAATGAGAGGAATTTTCTAAACATCAGAGCAGTGTTGTTTGGTAACAAGCTTTCTGAAGGAATACAAAAGTAAGCAAACCTAACTAGTTTTAAAATGGATTATAGGAGGTAGTTGCTTACAATAGCAGGGGATTGCATTGTAGGGTCCTTCCGGCCTGTACTCCTAGCTTTGATTTCTGTATTCCGTAGCTCACAACTCTCTAGCTCTTCTCAAGAGAAAGAAAAGAACACTTGAGATTTCTTCAGGTAGCATTCTGCAATTTTCTCCTTGCGATTTGGCAGCCTCACAACCTAGCTGATATTATCAGTTATTTTTTCCCTAGTATAGCTGGTGTCCATAAAAGCGTCCACACAACCATTTATGAACAAACCTGTAATCTCTATTTGTTTATGGATTCATGCATATTCTTAGAAGAAAACACAAGGGCAGGGATTTCCACTGCTGGGCAACACCCACCCCCTCCAACTCCCTCCATAATCTCGTGTTGTTGCCAGAGTATGCAAATTGGGATCAGGAACTCTCCAAAAGGAGGTAAGCTTTCAAAGCGACCCTGGAGGCAGAGAGACCATGAAGGAGAAAGTGCCCTGAAGCAAGACGTCCAAGAATGGTGCTCAGCCCTTAGCTCATGTTTCTATAGCTAGATCTTTAAGGCTGCCTCAGTACATTGTCTTAAAACCATCCCTCTGCAGTTTCAAACCTATTTGCAAGCTCTGTCATGTAAAAAATTAGTGATCCATGGTTAGAAAAAAATATTTGCTAAGAAGAAGGGCAGAGTTCTCACCTCACTAACCATAGGAGTTGAAAGACCTGCACCTAAAAGTTTCAATACTATTACTGTTGCTACCTGTGTTCACAGCTTACTGCTCCAGCGACATGTCTAAACAGAGTGGGGATTCAGCACAAGATCATCCCCCACACAAATCCAGTCCTTCACCTTACAGCCCAATCAACACACAGAGGCATCAATTGCTACTAAATGCACCATGGAGCCACAGCTACCCGAGAGCTAGAAACACTCATCTTTATTTCAATAAAACCTACTTCAGATACTTCCAAAGCATTTACCACCAATTTTTTCTCTCTTTAACTTGCACTTCCTCTTTATTCTTTTCAATCTGTACCAAATGATACATGCTGATCTGCATTAAAAAAAAAAAAAAACGCTTGTAACAAGAAAACATTACAAGCTACACCACTTCTAATAACTGGGCTTAATCCACAAACACTCAATAGGGGAACTGAATTTCTTTACTGCAGACTTCTGGCAAATGGCAGCTTCCGCACTCTGATGGCCAGCAGCCCCATGAGAGGGGTGGAATGTCTCTTCAAACACGGCATCTCATTTATGCTGCTGAACATACAAATCAAATTTGGAAATGGTTCAGCATCAGATTTTTTTTTGGCTTATTTACAACTTTCCACTGTTGACAATGCAACAAGAGCTAACAAATGGGAAAAAATCCACCCTCATATTTTCAGCAAATTATGCCACATCATCTTGAAGTTTCAGTTGAATTTTAAAATTCAGGTGTAAGAGATAAAGTCAACAACTCTTAAACAGGCAGGTTTGCTGATATGTGCTATTAAAAGCTGCTTATTTTAGTCCAACTCAGACAACACCAAAAGAGTAGGTTTGATTATGTTCAGAGTCTTTCCAGTAATTACACATCCAGAACCACCACAGTGTGACTTACTATTCAAAAACAAACAGCTTAGCCCATATGCTTATCGAAAGGGAAAATAAAGGTAAGCTATTTTAAACAACATACCAAATATATCCAGTAGTAGAGGCATATACAGAATGTGGCTTGTCTCCCCCATCCCAAGCCTCTAATCGTGTTCTCCTCTGCTGAATTCTTGCCACAAAAATTCCTAAAATGTCAGCAGCTCTAACATACAGGAAAACATTGAAACAAAACATCTTAACCACAGTATTGCAAAGGTTCTTGGCATCTGGGGAAGATGCACATGACAGAGTAGTGTTTTCACTCTTAGCTTTATACTACAAATGTTTCCATAAACCTACTGCTTGATGCACATATTTTCAACGCTTCCATATAATGCACTAAAGAAACGTCTGATATCTGCAAAGTTCAAAAGACAAAGACAGCACTCCTGGGGAACTTGGCAGTGCTCAAATCAAGAAGTTTGCTGCAATCAGTTTTCAACAGACCTAAAAATCATCTCCAAAATCTAATCAAGTGTATCATCTCCAGCTTTCGTAAATACCATTCTCTAAGATTTGCAGAACGGGCTCCGTCATTTAAAATAACTAATTTCTTGATTTTCAAATTCCCAGTTTTATTATCATCACACAAAGCAAACTTTTACTTTCCTCATTCAAGTGTTAACACAATTTGAAGCAGCATGATGAAACCAGCTAGACAGATGGGATCTGGTATCATAATCAAGGCCAGAGTGTCCCTTTTGACAGGCAGGAGATTAATTGTTTAGAAAATTCACAAGTGCAGCCTCCCAAGATTTACATCTAAATCTAAAGACAAAGTTAAGGATAAACATCAGTAAATATAGTTTACATATTCTTAATTCAGCCAATACACAGTCTATTTCTGTAGCTCACAAAGTCAGTCAGTGAATTTGCTCAGTTTGTTGATCAGTTTGCCAGTGATAACTCCATGAGTTAGGATGGGGACAGAGAACATGCCATGGGTGTGTTTCAGGACCAGTGCAGGCATCCAGGTGTTGCACAAAACAGCACCCCCGTCAGTCTCCGTACCCCCATGGCCTTGTCCACAGCTTCTAGATTCACTGCAATACACGACAACTTATTCCAACACACCCCAAAAAAAGCTAACGTAGAGCTACAGGGTACTGGTCCAAACGCAGCCAGTGCCATTGCGAGAGGTAGTGGTTGGCCATCTAGCCCCTCAGTCAGAGCCCAGAGCAGACTAGGAACCTTGCAGAGGTGGGATTCATGCTTTCTGGAGGAAGGCAAGGATTTTGTATGTAGCTTATGTCCCCTGTCGGTAAGACTGAATCAACGCCTTCTGCTCAATAAGCCACAGAACCCTTGTGCATTTACTCCCACAACCTTCACGCCGTTTTCAATGTTGATGGTAGCATTCAACTGCTTAAGAGCTACATGCAGCCTACAATGGCATCTCCTGTCATTCTGCAACGGTCAGCATGGACGATTCAATATCCATCCAACTAGTATTTCTCAGCTAACATAATTCAATACTTTAACAGATAATACTGACTACACTATTCCTAAGTAAGTCACTGGCAATACCAGAATACCACAACTCCAGTGGGGTGACTTCCTCCGCCCAACACACACCATTGGCATACCCCAAGGGAAGCTAGCTTTCCTTTACACCCCTCATTCCACCTTCCAGCTCTACAGGAGACGTTCACCAGCCAACATGACCAGGACGCGGCCTGCAATTAAGAGGAGACATGGCTACGGCATGTCCAAAACAATATTCTCCTGCATCTGCTCTGTTTATTTTGGTTTTTAAACATTCATAATTTTTTCCAGCTGTTCAGTATTACTAGAAGCTTTAATACAAAAATCTGTATTACATTCTTGATATCATTTCACAAACCTAAAGAGAGCTTTCTAATTTGTCAAAGATGTGCCTATCCCAGGATGCATTAGACTTCCAGAGCGTCAGAAGAAAACAACTGAGCGTATGCTAAAACCCAAGTACAGACCAAATGCACAAATTACTACAGCTCCAGAACTCTGAAGCAACAGAAAAAAAATTGTGAATTAAAGCTAAAATGTTACAGTTTCTGGAAAACCTTCAAAGCTTTATCTTGCTGCTACCAATGTTCTCTTTTCTTCAACCCTGCTTGTGTGCTGCCACTGCCACCACCACACTTGGCATTATAACATTTTTAAATGCTTTTCACAGAAAACAAACTAGAAGTGGCCAGTAAGTGTCAGGCTTCCCCCCACCCCCCTCCCGCCTTGCAACTAGAATAAGAAGAAAAAAGTGACTCACCTTTGTTCTTAAGAGAAGCATCTTCTGTATTTATGGAATAAATCTCATACAAGCTATAAAACTAAATCCAAATCAGTAGTTTTGTGCCTTCCATAACTGTTTTTTTCTTCTATTCCTAAACTATGAAATGCTGCAAAAAGAATTTTATTGCAAACACCAAAGATGGTGTTAATTAAATACAAGTTTACTTTGGGTATTCGTTTTGTTCCAAACTACCTAATGTGACCCCACAAGAATCACTTAGGACACTATCAAGTGAAAACACACTTTCTACTAAGTATATTAATGTAACGTAATGTTCACAGAAGCTGTTACTAAACTCAAATGCCCGTTTTGCCACGTCCTTTAAAAGATTTGTTACCAAGGGCCATAGCACTATTTCTCCATCTATTGGGATCATTTAAGTTGGTACGCCGGACGAATTCTGCTCAAAACTACCCTCAGTGATGAGAAGCACCATTCTGACCACAGGGTGCCCCACGGCCAGGTGAGGTGCTGGACCCCAGGGCAGCGAGACCAGGGACAAATTCTGCCTGCCACCTTCCCAGCGAAGAAAGACTTTCCAGGAGCAAGGCACCAGTGAAGGAGCAGACAAACAGATCCTGGCTGCATGTTAGTGCCCATGTCAAAAACCAATGTAAAACCTTACTTTGTATACTTGGCAACTGCAGCACGCAAGTTTCTAAAAACAGCAAACAACTTGCAATTGTCTTGCCCTTGAAAATTACCAGGTTTTACGCAGAAAACAAAACACCATATGCTCCTGGGAGAAGTAAACCCTACTCCCTCAGTAAACCAGAACTTTGTAACATGAACCCCGAAACAAGTTACCACTTTGGAAATTAGGACAATCTACACATTTTTTTTCCTGTATGACAAATCATATTCATGTTACCTAGAAAATGGCAGTGTCACACCCTTTCTAAAATACAGCACATTGGCTAAAACGTAACAGGACATAAATGCTCTTTTGGCTTGGAGTAACTAAAGCATTGTTTATTTTTGTGGAGTTCAAAAATAAGATACTGTATGCTGTGGCATCTGGAACAAAACACACAATTGCGACGGCGACAAAATACTGTCAGTTCTCAGTAATAACTGATGGACATAATACCATATAAACACTTGGAATCGCTGAAAGCAGTCATTAGAAGTCAGATTTTATGGCAGTACTGAATCTATATTCACTAGAAGATGGTTAGTCAAGGGTTTCTAGTTTGTAAAAAACTTCCTCCCACATGAAAAGCTCTACGTACCCTTTGGTGAGATACAGAGTGATATTTGGCACACCAGTATGCACACAAAAAGCTGCATGAACGCACACCTTCATACTCGTCACTCTTTATACTCACCACTTTAATTTTTTCTGATATGTAGTTTCCCTAATTTTAGTCACAACTTACACTCTTTTATTTTAAATATGCCACGTGCAGATTCAGCTGCAGTCTTAACTAAAATGCAACACACACTATTTGCTCCTTAACAAAGGGGTCACACTTCCTGCAACACAGAAGCCTATCAAGTAGAAATATTTTATTAGGCCACTGCCACCTATTTCTAGATGATATTCCTCATAATCCAGGTGAACCAAGCATAAGGCATTTTTGACCAACATGCGCCCACCAAGTAGCTTCAGAGAAGCTGCTTGCAGAATACCGGACCTACAATCCCTATCCAACAAATACCGCCTGTCACAGAAATGTGTAAGAAATGCTAGAAGCAAAAAGTTAAGAAAAAATGGGATGGAGTTACTCTTAAACCAACATGTTGTTACCTTTTTTTCTCCCCCCTCAGTCGAGAAATTTTTAACCCTACAGATAATCTAGAAAAGCCCACTTCCATATGTAAAATTACTCAAAAAATATATAATTCTAGCCTGAAACCAAACACCAGAGGAGCAGAGTTGGGCACTGCTGCCTTTGAGCTATGCTATTTTTCAGAGTGCAGCTGTTCCCTCTCTCGGTTCTGTTTGTACATTAGCTGGCAGCTATAGACGGCTGCATTTTTCTGAGAGAGAAGGGTTTTGATGCAGGTCCAACAGTAAGCAGTGGTTATTTGTTCTCTTTAGGTGGTGGGGTTTTCTTAAATGTTAGCAGCAAATGTCAGCTATGTGATGACAATTACAACATATTTCAAAATATATATTGATATTCATTTTCAGAAAGTCAGATTCAAATGCACATCCAAATTCTTTCTTTAAGAGAACAGCAAAAGAGACATTCAGAAATTCCTGCAATTTCAAACGTTCTTCCTTGAAGCTTAAAACACTGCTAACTTTCTGGAATACCATCTGAGTCCTGGTTGTTCCTAGGCACTTGTTCAGTGGTACAGAGAATGACACGCTGACAGAATAAACCGAAAAAAGTAATTTCTCATTCCTCCCTACAGCTATGAAAGTTACCTTCTGTAAAGTCTTGTCTATCTAAAACAAAGTTTGTATTTCATGAAGTTTACTTTGTATTTAATAATAACGAACATGGTCTCCTAGACTGTTTCCTCTTTCTGGTCTCAAACATTCTTAAAATATTTGCGCTGGGTTTTTAGTGTCAGTTTCTGATAGGCACTGTTTCTACAACCTTGCTCTGATTATCTATATTTTTAACTTGAAAACTTCTCGCTTCAGTTTGTAATGAAATTACAATCCAACTGGGGCATAACTTAAAAAAAAAAAAAAAAAAAAAAAAAGAATCTCCTACATGTAAGAACAAGAAATCACACAATCATTTTTCCCAACAGTAAAATTCATGGAATGGTTTACGTTGGAAGGGACCTTAAACATCATCTAGTTCCAACCCCCTTGCCATGGGCAAGGACACCTCGTACCAGACCACATTGCTCAAAGCCTCATTCAACACTTCCAGGGATGGGGCATCCACAGATTCTCTTAGAATCACAGAATCATAGAATCATTTAGGTTGGAAAAGACCTTTAAGATCATCTAGTCCAACCATTGACCCTACTCTACCAGGTCTGCCACTAAACCATGTCTCTAAGCACCACATCTACACAACTTTTAAACACATCTAGGGATGGAGACTCAACCACCTCCCTGGGCAGCCTGTTCCAAT
>VYXH01008045.1:87168-97437 GCA_013397275.1 Burhinus bistriatus
GGGGGGACGACGCAGGGGGGGGACGACGCGGGGGGGAAGTGGCCACACTGCATGTTATCTCCTGCAATTACTATGAAATAAGTAAAGTCAAAACAACACTAATCAATTACCATAGGCATTCACAAAATTACTGTGTCATCTGAAATTGAAGCTGAAACTGGTATACTGTGAGACAAACTCTCAAATGCTTTCTGAAACAACATCATAAGGCTTGGTTTCATCTCACATATCTCCATCAGCCCCAACCCCTTCAGGTCTCATGTCCGCTTCAACACAAGTCACTTCCATGGAGCAAAAGTGTACAACTTCATATTCTGAATAGATGATTAAAAAAAAAAAAAATATATTCAGAAAAACAATGCAAGTACTAATCTGCACAAGAATTCCCAAAGTTTAGGAGATCTTACAAGGTAAAAAGACATAGAGCTGGAATTTAGATTTAATGAGCAAGCTTTCAATTTTGGGCTGAAATACGGTGTAAAAATCTTTGAGATGATCAGAGTTTCCTTCAAAGTAACCAGCCATTGTGATCAAACCCTGAGCACCAACAGTGACTTCACGATAGTCCCTAGTAGCAATAAGGCAAAAGGTATGAAACATTCTCTTATTTGGTACAAATTTATTGTATGTATTCTAGAAACACCTAACATCAAACTACAAGGACAGTTGTATGGAGCACCTTCTCCCCTCAAATGTCCAAGACTTCCCAAATTGAAAAAAGATGGAAATGATGAGTCAAATCCCCTTGACTAGCAGCTTTTAATCCAGCCACTGGCAGCTCATCTCACAGATGTGTCGCTCGCTAGCAGTTTGGTGACCTTGTATGAGTACAATGTCATGTTGGCATCCTCTCTCTGGGGCAGATACATTAAACTGAACTAACCATCCACTTGACCAGTAGAGGCTTTTAAAATAAACATTCTCAGGGATGCTAAAACATACTGTTTACGTATGGCAGAGATGCACTGCTTCTTTACGCAAACCGCCATGGGCTCCATGATCTCCATCCCAGTCTCCTGATCACTTCTACCCTGAATCATGAAGTGTGATAAGAAGGCGGCTTTGGTAAGCATCCAAATGTCTGTTTCTAAAGCATTAGTACTCAGAAACCATAATACAAACCTAATCATTGTGCTTCCACGCTTACAAACAAAACCATACATACTATTTTCCACACAAGAGCGTCTACTTACCTCAGTGCAGCTCTAAAGAGCAAGAGAGTAAAATAAATTTCAGTCAAATAATTGCTCTCCACTTCCTATCCATCCCTCCAGTCTCCAAACATCCTCTAACCCAGATTCTAAAACAAAGAAAAACAAATGCCTCATTATATAAACATAAGTTATGTTTGAAAATCTACTTGCCTGCTCACCAATAATGATGGGGAAACTTTCCTTGGTGAAAAGTCTGTGTCATCATTTTCCACAGCTTCCACTTGAAAGTTAAAAAAAAAAAACAAACCAAACCAAAACAAAAACCCAACCCACAAGCTTTTAGCTTATGCTTTTGAGCCACTGCTGCACCGGTCAGATTAGGTCTTACAGGCAAGGACCTCGGCTGCCCAGGGAAAGGCAGCAGTGGCTAAGGCAGCAGCAGTGTACTCAAGCCTGGTGTTCCCTTCCAAGTTAATGGCAACAGGCTACAGATAACTGACATCTCTGAAAAGGGCTGATCCTACTTGCATCGTATGTTTACCATAAACTGTAATGACCTGGAAGTGGCTCTCTCCCCTCAGGGAAAAGATAGGAAAAACAGATAAATAGCCAACAGTGATATGAATCTTACAGCAAGATCCAAAGAGCAACCTAATTTTCACCAACTTCAAACGGATTCTCATCCCTTTCTTGCCCCTGTGGTAAGAATAAGCAGCCCCTGGACCTTTGCAAGCCCTGGCTCCAAAACTTACTGCTCCAAAAGCACAACAGCACAGAAAGGGGGCTGGGAGATGCACCCCCTTCCACCCAATTCTTCAGGAAAGACAATCCAATTAGAAAGGGCTATAAATGCATCCTTAAAAACTATCTGCCCTGAATAACAATGCGGTAGTTTATTTTGTTAAGTGTGTTCATACACACTCGCATGAGCACACAGAGTGGCTATTCACCCCCTTGGCTGTACTCATAACAGCGGAAGCACACAGGGCTTCCTTTCACAGCGCTGCAATTTAAAACACCGCTCGCAGGGGGTCAGCAGCAGGTGCAAAGTCACAACTTCCAAAAAAACCCTATAAACAGACTATTTACTCCAGTCCAGGATGAAAATGTAAACTCTTACATCTCACCTGCAAACTTGTCTTTGCACAGAGGGACAGCTATGAGACTAAAATAACCAGCAGCAGTCTTCTTGGATGGGTTACAGGAGCCAGAAACTAACAACTTGCAAGTACTTTCACAGGAGGCTAAGACAACAACCCAGAAAGAAGGGCTCTCTTAAGTGCCCAAAATTTATGTCCAAAATAATGGGGTGATTATCATACAAAAAAAAAATTTCCAGTTTCTTGCTAGACACAAAAGACATTAGAAACTCTCTCTTGTTATTAATATATGAATTTAAATGATGGGATCAGAAGAGGAGGATGGGGGAGAAAGAATCGATTACAAATTGGAAACAGGGGGTAGAAGAGGATACTGGAAAAACATATGAAAAATAAACGCATTGGTTTTTTTCTTTTTATCCCATTGTATTTGCTGTTTCAAGCTTTTGTGTCAGAACAGTCCTAGGATCTTATTTGACCTGTTCAACCATTTTACAGTGTTGCCACCAAAGTCACATCAAAATCAAGTCCCTCCGTTATACCTTCATCATATGTTCTACAACTTTTGACAATATAGACCTATACTTAAATAACAAATGAAAAACTTCCACTTACTGTCACTGCTGATTTTAACACGCGCTATTGAGTTCAAAATAGTTTTATCAGGAATCACTACAGTAGAGCTAGCGCAGATGTTAATCTCAGATCTTTTACTAGAGTTAAGGAAAAAAAAATTAGCCTTTATTTTCCCCACAGTGTTGAAGCTTTTGTATGAGTTACTTTTGCTAGAGAGTCTCCCTTTTTGGCAGCCTTTAATGCTCATCATTCTTTGTCAAACCCTAAGCAAAAGCAATCTTCCTCCTCCCTAATTTCATATGAAAATATGAGAACCACTGCATCAACCACTTTTTTCCTCTCATGACAGCCACAGTTCATTTTGGCTGAGTATTCTCTGTTAGAGCACAAAGTGCTTGCCATTCACTTTGAGTGAACGAAGCTTCAAGAAACAGTATTTTTACTTTCATTTTTGCAAATGAAGTCTAAGCAGCACCACCGGAAACAAGAAATAAGTGACCCGGTTACATTCTCCTGGATATGAAGTCTTCTATATGAGAACACATATAAAAATTTATGCCCTTTGATGAGACTCTGGAAACCAGTTATAGCAATAACTCCTGTAGTAAAACTGTACAGAGACTGTGTTAATGACCAGTGGTGATACCCTTGAAAGTGAAGCAGCTGGACCACTGACTGCCTTAGCCTACACAGGAGCTCCCTTCTAACACTGTGTTATCTCTTTGACATGGCCAAAATCCCTCCAAGACAATAGGATTTTATTAAAAGTATCTTTTTCCTTTACGTATTTCTACAGCTATGATCACTGTAATATCTGACAATATCATATTCTGTTACACATTTATCTTCAAAATGTCCTTTGGACAAAAGAGGATTAAATGAAGACAGAATTAACACACAACTTGTTCAGCAGCACATGAACTTTATCAGGGCAGGGAACTGAAGCCTCCCTTATGTCCCCAAGCCCAAGCAGAGTACCCCATTTAACCAGTAGACTTGCCCTCACAAAGGTGTATATACCCCACTGTCATATAACCTGAAAGTAAACCAAAACCAAACACATTTTTGAAAAAGCTGTAGTAATATTCCCTCTCATCAGAAACTGATTCCTTGTCAATAAAGTTGACAAAATGAAACAGAAAAACGTACACATTGCATGTATACAATACTTGATTCCCAGACTGGAGTCTGATTTTGAAAACAGAAAATACATCTTAGAGTAAATGCTGTCCAATTTTTAGAATATCATCACCACACATTCACACAGTCTTAAACATTTTTTGCTACAACTTCACTGTACACAGTGTTTTATGGCCGGCCAGGATAATGTAGTCCAGTGACCACTTTATCTTTTTGAAAGGAAAAGGCTCAAGTCGGTCATAAAACGAGGTGCATTCTGGTTCTCCATAGAGTACTCCTTGACAGCATCATGCGTTAGGTAGAGCTTTGCTAATCTTACAATCAGACAAGCTGTGAGTGATGAGGAAGCCATGCAGCCTTTTAACAAAAGCTTCTTGGAGATGAGGCATATCTTTTGTCTTCCAAAAAAGCTCACTTATAACTTGAAAGCTTAGCAACATAAGTAGTCCAAACATATTTTATATATCACAATCATAGTAGCAAAATGAGGACAGAAAAGTTAATTAAGAAAGATATAGCTACAGACTTGTCATTTTGGTTCAGACCACCTCTTTTCAAGGCTTTAGGAAGCAGCTTCTAAACTGTCCTTTCAGCTCCTTACAAAGGTAATGAATTTTAAAATGTAATAAATTCCAAGTGCAATGGAATTAAATAATCCACTGGAAAGCCAGAGAAAAATCAAAATGCATTAAAGTACAGAAAAGCTCTTTTGAGAACACTACACATTCTTGAAAACAAAAACAAAAATCGTCAATAAGAACATAACCAGGGCCTTGTTAAAAGTACATTCACTTCAAACCCAGGTATGGTGTCACCATACAGTAAGTCTCATCCGTAGACCTGACTGTCTTTCCTTTAGTGTATTTCTCCTACTCACACACCTAAAGGGCCTTCAGAACTGTAAAGGATTCAAGATCCATGTGCAGAACAAAACTGGATGAGACAACTCATTTTGGCCACAAAAAGCAGCCTACTGTCTACCTATAATGCAGCATGCTACGTGCTTTTATTGTTTCAAAAAGCTTGCCCTGAAGAATTCTGTGCTTTCCATCCCACTACCCCAAAACACCCTGCTGAAATAAAGCCAATTCATACAACCTCAATTAAAAAAAAGTTTCACTTTGTGTTTAGTTTTAAATATTTTTGAGATTTTTGTTAGAACATCCCTAAAAACTCAAATCTCTTTCTGTTTCTTCTATGTACCAGAATTATGGTTATATTCCCTCATGTGTCCAAAATAAACATAACTGTTGTGACAACTTTAAGCCTACCGAGCACTCCTGGCCAAAATACCTGAGAGTTTCCAGTGGCAGGANAAAGCTTAGCAACATAAGTAGTCCAAACATATTTTATATATCACAATCATAGTAGCAAAATGAGGACAGAAAAGTTAATTAAGAAAGATATAGCTACAGACTTGTCATTTTGGTTCAGACCACCTCTTTTCAAGGCTTTAGGAAGCAGCTTCTAAACTGTCCTTTCAGCTCCTTACAAAGGTAATGAATTTTAAAATGTAATAAATTCCAAGTGCAATGGAATTAAATAATCCACTGGAAAGCCAGAGAAAAATCAAAATGCATTAAAGTACAGAAAAGCTCTTTTGAGAACACTACACATTCTTGAAAACAAAAACAAAAATCGTCAATAAGAACATAACCAGGGCCTTGTTAAAAGTACATTCACTTCAAACCCAGGTATGGTGTCACCATACAGTAAGTCTCATCCGTAGACCTGACTGTCTTTCCTTTAGTGTATTTCTCCTACTCACACACCTAAAGGGCCTTCAGAACTGTAAAGGATTCAAGATCCATGTGCAGAACAAAACTGGATGAGACAACTCATTTTGGCCACAAAAAGCAGCCTACTGTCTACCTATAATGCAGCATGCTACGTGCTTTTATTGTTTCAAAAAGCTTGCCCTGAAGAATTCTGTGCTTTCCATCCTTTTAGATATAAATGCAGTATTACCAGAATAAATAAATAAACAAACCCAACTGTTCTTCCCCCGCCTTCTACAGTTTAGGAATAAAATTTGTATACAAAACACTGTCAATCACTTTCATTGTTTGCTTTTGATAGTCAGTTTTTCTTTTTTGTCCCTCTCTTAACATGTTAACTGGAAAAAGCCATATACTTCGGGGGGGGGNTTATGGTTATATTCCCTCATGTGTCCAAAATAAACATAACTGTTGTGACAACTTTAAGCCTACCGAGCACTCCTGGCCAAAATACCTGAGAGTTTCCAGTGGCAGGAAAAGTGAGAGCAGAGAGCAACTTAGGGATTGTTTGAAGAACACAACTGGCCACTTAAGTCTTTTGTCTTGCATAGGAAACCACAGCACAGGCAACTTCCACATGCAATCAAATCAGCGTACTTTTTGGTAGGCTCCTGGGGAGTTCAACGGGGGAAATGCTTTAATTGACATGAACAACAACAAGTTTGTACTGCAAATACTGAAGATCAAAAGATTTTTTATTTGTTATTATTTTATCGGCCATTAGAGGGTTGCTACCAACCCTTGGAAATACTCATTTCTGTATTTTGAAGCATGTCTATATCACAAGCCAAAGCAGGGAAGAATAAGGCAATGCAAAACCACAGCAGTTGCAGGGGAATGGAGTCCCCAGTGCATTCCCCAAAAGCCACAGGGCTGTCCAAGATTTATGATTTCTGTCTTACTCATCTAAGGGAAGACTCTTCTCACTTCCTCCCACTGCTGGAGTTGGTTTTTGATTAGTGAGCCAGGATTACCTTGGCAGAATCAACAAGCAAGACCTCATAGATGTTGTGCAAATCCCAATACTCCAGTTTATTACTGGAAAGCCTGGCAGTTTTTAAACTTTCAGGTTTTTTGGAGCTCATAGATAGTCCAGGACTGGTATGCACTCCCATACAGCAAATGTAAGCCTAATGGCAACAGCTGTGCTTTTAAATATCTTCCACTGACTCTTTAGAAATAAGCCACTGATGTATATGCCTCCACCGATTACATGCTGAAAACTGGGGCTCTACATCTATCCTGATGGGACAACTACAGCGTGGAACTTGAGCTGTGTTCCTGTGAATCACAGCCAGAACAGACAGCAGAAACCACTAGCTTGCCACAGACCTTTCCATCCTCTGAACTATTATGAGCTTTAAGTCAGACAGGATAAAAACCGAAGCACCGCCTCGTATCTACTAATCTACTCTCATTTGCTCCATGCGACTCTGTTAGAGTTTTACAAGAGAAGAGAAGGCAATGCAAAGTGGAAATAATGAATATAGCTACCTTCTTCCCTATGAGCTGCCATAATGTTTTTCCAACATATTATTCCCCATCAATATGGCAATCAAACAAAAAGAGAGATGTATATGGACAGGACACCAGAGAAGCTAGTCCAGGAGGAAAAAAAATTATTAATAGTCCAAATACTCTGAAAACATGCTCATCCCCACCACCACAGGAAACTTCATAGAACTAGCAAATCTTCACACTTAATTAATTTGAAAATAAACTTATTCCTCCTCCTCCTCAGTGTATGATGTAGCCATAAGAACAAACCCAGTGTTTTCACACTGCCTAGAATTTCTTTTATGCACACACCTGCCTGATACAGGTGTGATTTCTATCCTGATCACTATTGAAGTTTTGTGTTGTTACTTAGGAACATCCTTTCAAGTTCTGTAGTAGAAAACATCCAAGCATTCCCTCCAGAGTAACATAACTAACCACGAGCAACGCACTGAAACTTGCAATGCAAATAAAAAATGCAAAGCCAGACAACATGACCCCTCCCCATATTGTGGAGGCCACAAAGTACTTAAAAAAAGAAATCAATTTTCCCTTTCGTCTAGTCCTTCTTCGTTCTCGTAGATTTAAATGCAGTAAGGGTGGCTGCAAAATTCACACATTGCAAACGAACTGCTCCTTTCTGCTTGGGGATTTAACACCATAAATTGTGGGTTGGAAGGACTGGAAGGAAAGAGTTGCTTGTACACTGGATCTGTGGCTTCAGGGGAAAAAAAAGTTTAATATTTTTAATGTCATGAGACTTGACTAGTCCAACTGTTGTATGAAACACACATGCAAATATGTAGGGCTTTGGTAGTTAGCTGGACTGGATGTTCAGTATCTACTCCTCCAAACACTTCTGTTAGTCCCCTGGAAAACAAGCAGACTACCTGCTTACAAAAAAATTGTTCAGAATTTGCAGACCTTGCCAGTTGGGTACCCCAAGGAGTATGCACCATTGTCGCAAAACCTACACTTAGTACAAAAAAAAAAAAAAAAAAGCCTTCAGCAGTGTCATCCACATGGATCCCCTTTGACAGCTCAAGTGAAACTGTACACCAAGGAAATGTAAAATAACTTTAGAAAGTAGCATGCAAGCATGCAGCTTAGCATCCAGGCAAAATGTGTCCCACTTCTCTGCAGGGGCAGCAGCACAGCTTGCTTAGTGGGTACTAGGACTCCAGCCATAAAGACTCTGCGTCCCTCTCAGCCACTGGCCTGCAGTAGGATGCTAGACAAGTCCTTGTCTTCTCAACATCCCAGGTGACCCAGGCACAGAGAGGAAATTCCTATACTAATTGACATAACAAGTACAGAATTTTGTTAATGGACAGATATTAATAGATCTGTCTAGTTTCTCCTGAGAGGAGCCAACACTTTTAAAAAAAAAAAAAAAAAAAAAAAACCCAAANAAAAAAAAAAAAAGCAAACCCCAAACCATTTTCAAAGACAACCGCACTCCTTCCCCAGAGGCTCATCATGTTCAGGCACACACAATAAAGGCTTTTCTGCACTTGCACAAAAATGATCACAACCCATTCACCAAGACGCAGTGGTTTCCAAGCCTTTCATCTGCAGGTCTCAGAAGATTTTCCAGCAGACACACAACTACTGCCTAGAGTGGTTAGTGTAGCAGATCCTAGTTTTATTTCTCAGATCCCTCAAAAGCAGTCAAAAGGCCACAAAAGGGAGAAGCTGCATAAATCAGTGTTTCTCACAGTCTATCTCCACACAAGCCAAGCAACATTCACCCCAATGAAGATTAAAATAAAAAAAGAAGAATTGACATCAACTTCGTTTTGAGAAACAGAGATCAGTGCTTGATCCAATTAAAGAGTCAATCAATTGTAACAAAATCTGCTTCCACCTTGGTGGAAAAATCTGTCCTTTTCCTCTTCAATGGAGAAATTTCTTCCTAATTGTAACATTAATGGAAGAAAAAAGAAGTCATTAAAATCCAAGCCTAAAAGGCAATATCTTCTCCTGTTCTCATTTGCATTTTCACTTACGGTTTTCCTGCAGTTACAGTAGAATCACAGAATAACATGAACTGGAAGGGACTTCTGTTCACCTGGTCCTATCCCCACCCCCAAAGCAGGGAAAAATTGAATTGGGTTGCTCAGGGCCACGTCCAGTTAAGTTCTGAATATCTGCAAGGACATCCCAACCTCCCTTGGTAGCCTGTTCCAATGTTTGACCACCCTCACAATGAAAATTTTTTTTTCTTAATATCTCATTGGAATTTCCCTCATTGCTTCTTGTCCTACTGCTGTGCATCTCCCAGAAGAGCCTGGCTGTGTCCTCTCCAGACCGCCTCATTGGTTAACTGAAGACATGGGATAGTTTTCCCTTTAAGAAAAGCAACACACACAGAGCTGTATTCCCAAGATGTTCATACAATATGTACACACAGATATGGATTTTCGGCTTATTCTTCTGAAATACGAGAACTGTATTTTTGTTTGCAACTTAACACTGCCTCTTACGGACTGCCCTTCAGCAGCATGTACCACTAAAGGCTTACCTTCACAGACAAGTAACACTGAGTAGCTAATGTGGTAAAAACTCACATCGCAAATTATTCTGTAGTAATCCTCCCATATGGAGAAACCCTTAGTTTTTGTTCCCTATTCGAACAGTCCTGCCAGCGTGAGGTACTTGCATGACCTCACGATACACTCTGCTTTTCACAACTTCTCTGTTAAGCAGGGAAGCGACATTTAGCGATGTCGAAACGGGGCACAAAGAAAAACCACGTGCAAACTTGCCAACGTGAGGATGAGGACTACAGGCCACAGCGTGGGGGCTCGTACCTGCTCTGCCGGGGCACCTCCTTCGGGGTCACGCAGGCTGTGGCAAAGCACCGGAGCCAGCTCAACCAAGCGCTTGAGCGCCGCTGCTCTGAGCCCGCCAGCACACCTTTCTCTCCAGAAGCAAACCCAGCTGCACACGGATGGATGCTTGGTTCACGAAGTGGATGTTTTCGCTTTGGTTGGGGGGGGGGGGGGTTGGTTTGGGGTTTTT
>VYXH01008045.1:99342-166621 GCA_013397275.1 Burhinus bistriatus
GAGCTAACCCACCTGCCCCGGCCCGCCTCTGCCGCCGCCGGCTGCCCCTCGGGGCCGCCGGGGTGCGCGGGGAGGGAGGCCGGTACCCGTGGGGCAGGGGCTGGGGCGGGGCTTCTCGCCGTCCCCGGCCGCAGGGGGCTGCCCTCGCAGCCGGCCCCGCGGGGAGCAGCGGTCGGGCCTGACGTGCCCTGAACACCGCCATGGTCCCCCGCCCGTGCCTGGCCTGCCTGGGGCAGGCCTCGGGACACCTCTCCGGTACCTGGGCCAGGGGGCTCGTCCCGCTGGGGCCCCAGGGGCCTGCACATGCTGCGTTAGGACTGCCGTTTCTTTCCTTACAGTGATGATCGCAGTAGAAAGGTTTAATATTATGGTGATTTAGACAAGTCTAACGCGGCACTGAGATCCCACACCTCTCTACACGTTCGGGGAGGAAGAGGGGGATCGCCCTTCTCATTGTGGCTTTGCTGGGATGATCAAAGCGGGGTTGTTGTCCACTGGGGACAAGACTTTAGACAAGTACAGAAATTAGAAAATTAAGATTGCTCATGCAACCTTAGTTTGACCCCCTTGCACATATGGCTTATGATAAAGCCTCTAATTACTCGATCATGCTATTTTTCCTAGAGAACCGCTTCCCACCATGCGTAGGGCGAGTGACACTCACTCAGCACTGAGCTGTTTAATAGCTTCATCCTCTTTATACAACATATGTCCCCAATATGTCCTGATGGCTTATTTGGAGCTATTCTTGTCCTTGGGCATTGTTTGAAGTAGAAATACATTTCATTCCCTCATGTGGCTCCATTGCC
The DNA here is from genome assembly GCA_013397275.1 of Burhinus bistriatus. Lineage (NCBI taxonomy): Eukaryota > Metazoa > Chordata > Aves > Charadriiformes > Burhinidae > Burhinus > Burhinus bistriatus. The sequence goes on from VYXH01008045.1 coordinate 100,152, forward strand.
AGCACAGCAGTGGAGAGAGGAGGGCTTGGGGTGGTACTGCCAGTTCACCATTTCGTTTTATGGACCTGGCTGGAATGTGGGAGCTTCCCCAAGGTCCTGCTCATGGGGTCGCACGAGGCTCTTCATTTCTAAGCAATTGCAAGTTCTATCCGCTGTGGTTTGGGAGAAAACTAGGAAATCATGACCGAAGTGCAACTCGCCAGGTCAGAAATTAAAAAGCAATCACCCTTTTCCTTTTAAGGCTTAAAAAATGCATCCTGATTTAGGGGGCCTGACTCATAATCTTTGCATGCTTGCAGCTGGAAATTTTGCTCAGGAGACTGAATTCAGCTGGTTTTGCCACTTATTGAAGACTTGGGTGAATGCCTGAATCTTACCTACGCTTACTGGCTTCGCTTTGTTGCTGGCATCCAGCAGCAAAGGGCGTCTGCTGAAATATGGAAAGGAATCTTGCTGGTGTGCACAAGAGCACAAAGCTAGAATCTGACAATAAATAACCAATCCCATTGTATTCCTTGATAAAAAATATCCATATACTAGCTGAAAGAACAGACCTTCTTTGATAGTTTGGAGAGGAGTCTCTCAGGTTTTAGTTACAGAATTCTACAGCATCACTGCACAGATCCTTCACAATCTTACACAAAACCTGGAGCAAAGGCAAAGTTGGGAATGACACCTCATTTTTTAAAAAAGTAATATGATACAAAAAATAATTCAAGACACAGCAAGAGGTAAACCTTTAGGACTGCAGTTCACTTGAAAACAGAAATATCCAACAGCTTTCACCAGATAAAGTAATAAGTAAGTGTAATTGCACAGTTAGACTACCACTTCTTAATTCTCATAAATGTTGCTTTGAAACACTTAGGAAGTATTGGGGGCTTATTTAATGTACGCTGCTGCCTTGGATGTTTTGTGTTGCGCTGCTGCCATGGATGTTTTACATTGTTTTATATTCTTTTGAATACTTCTGTATCTACTGGCTTGTTTGTAACGACAACACAGCAGATGTGTTTGGTGGTGCTGGTTGCTGTTGCACATGCAAAACTGGTAAGCACTTACATTGAACATTTGAGAAAAATGGATGCTTTGATGAGAAGACAGACAACACCTGTAAGGTGAATCAATAAATCTTTATTTTTCTGGTTGCAAAGAATGTCTTTGATCTGTAGGAAGAGATTTTTTTTAAAAAAAAGAAAAGATGGAAAAACAGACCGATCAATGGAGTAAAACTTAAGTGGGAAGAGTGTACCGTTGAGAGAGTTCTTGCCATATTTCTAAGCATCGACAGGTAAAAAATTCTCTTGGGAGGAAGAAGAAATAGAAATTTTTGTTGCTGGAACATATACTTAAATGTATAAATTAGCTGTAAAATCAGACTTAGGTTATGCTGTCAGTTAAAATGCCAAAAATGAAACTAGGACAACAAGCAGGAAATTAAATACTATTACTTTGTACTATAGCTTGATACAGTGCAACTGTTTCCCTATTTTTAATTCCCCTGTTACTCATCTACTTTAATGAAAACAGTATGATTCTGCATGCACAGTATAAAACATATATACATCCTTAACTTATTACATTCCTGTTCACACAAAAAAAAAACCCCAAAAAATCCAAAACACAAACCCCACATTAAAGGAATATTACAGTTGAAAGGCCAAGTGTTAAGACTTTAGGATAATCCAAAGGTAAGATTTTTCAGATAAACTTGTTTTGACTTGTAGAGGGTATGACTTACAATTTAGCCTTTAATTGTGTGATGATACTGTTGCTCAGAGGACCGCTGCCTTATACAGTGTGTGGGACAGACACTGTTCACTGTACGTGTGGATTTTCAGTTTATTTTTAATCTCTTTGTCCAACATATGTCCTCGGGCTTTGTTTAAAGCTATTTAAATCCTGCTTGTAATGTGGAATTATTAACGTCATAGCAGGCTTTTCTACAGCATTCATTGTTACAGTACCTTGAGCATATGATGAATGCTTATGAATTACTTTCATGAGATGTAGCTAATGTCACCATTTTACTGATTGGGAAATGAGACACAGAGAGATGAAGGTTAAATGCGTCTATTAATTTTGGTCGCCAGCCTTGAGATGACTGGGGTTTGCCTTGGTGAAATAGTTAGCATTATGCAGCACTTTGTATGTTCAAAGCATAGCTCCCTTTGGCTTCAGATGCAGTTGTGAATGCTAACTACTTCTACAAATCAGACCCCAGGCTCTCAAACAGAACACCAAGCATAAAAAGAGCACTTGGTGGCCACCTGTAGTTCAAGTAATCTGCTTGAGATCCTATAGGAGTGCTGTGGTGCTAGCAGACACAGAATCAATCATTTTCAGAGCGGTATTCACTGTGGCAGTCCTCATCCCCTGCCTGCCTCGACCTTGTCTTTTTTTTCCTCCTCTCCTAGATCTAGTCTCAGCTCCAGGATCTTTGCTCAAATTTGTTTCCTTCCATGACATCATCTAGTCTAGGTCCAGCTTTTGCTCAGACTGAATCCCCCTCCCATCTGCAATGGTTCTAGCAAGAAGGACTTTGCGAGCACAGAGGAGCTTTCCCGGGGCTGGAAGAGGATGCTCCATACAATCAAAGGAGCAGAGAACAGAGCTGCCCAAAATTTCAAAGTGGGTCCATAATGATGCTGTGGTAGAGATTCCTGAGCTGATTCATAACTCAATGAATGGGTTCAGAAACAAGTTCAATGAGTGAGATAAAGAGCGCATGGAGTTTGTGTGTCTGGCAGTTCTTGTTAGAGATACTCGTTTGGCCATGTCAGCATGGGTTACCCCCTGGTTAGTTGGTTCTGCTGCTCAGTCAGTCTGGATGTAACATCTTGCCAACTGGGCTGTGCACTCGTGATTCTGAGTCTACGTCACTAGTATTTTGTTTGGGAATGTCTGCACTAGGCTCCTGGGGTGCTGCAGCTCTCTTTTACTGAGCCCACATAAACTGAGGTTACACAGAGATCTCTAGTCTTCCATGGGAATAGCAAAACCACACACCTAAAAAACAAAAAGCCAATGTTGCAAGGAACAGATGCACTATGATTTCACACTTTTGCAGTGGTAGGATTTTGTTTCTAACATAGGCAAAACATCTTTCCCTTATTCCTAGAAACATCTGAACATTATTTGATGAAATTTGCTAAATAAATTCTCTAAATTAATTCTCATTAAGCAAAATTCCCCAGCTGGGGATATTTCAGAATAGCCAGTTTGTGCAGGTATAAGCAACTAGAAAGGGATAAGATATAGCCTGGGCCTTAATTTTCGTAAGATGGTTAGGATAGAGAAAATTCAGATGTAAGGCTTCACTAAGTAAAGGTTCACTTGTATAACAGAATAACATAATGTAATGTCATCTGAGAAGCACCCATGAAAGATTGCAGCTTTAGATTCCTCCAGCACTCTCAGAAAGGGTTGAGAGCATAACAGAGTAATTGATGGCAACTGTGCAGGCTTTATTTTGCTGTGTTCAGCAACGGTTGGTAGTTTGATGGAGATCAAATAAGGGTGCACCATACCCTTTCATTTCATGCATATAGAATGCTTGCAAGTTTCGTCTGCCTTGACTGAACTGGAGTTGCAGCCCTGTGCTGGCTGGCTGTATTCATTTCTGTGCTTTGTGGAAGGTTCAGGAATATATCCCCGGGAAAAATATCTGTAAATATCTGAAGACAGGGAAATGAACTTGTGTGCCAGATGGACACAACTTAGTGACACTCTGATGGAGCAAGGTCACTTCAGAAGAGGTGTTTATAATATGTAATTGAAATGGTATTTGGAATTACATGAGCATGTTCTATGTGTGTTGGATGTATCAAAAGGTATTTATGTTAGTTCCTGGGCATTGCTGGCTATGTCCCGAAAAGTGCTACTCACAGCACTATCCTAACTCCTGATATCACTGTTTTTATTTGTTTGCCTGATTTTCTCAGAAAATGGGTAACAAGAGAATTCAACCAGGACACTTTCCTTTTTAATCAGCATGCATATCATTCAGAAGAGGCAATAGGATGTTGTATAATGTATAGTCTTGCTGATCAATCCTTTCCTCTCATAAATATCCACTCAGAACCCCCCAACTGAGTTCCCTTTGACTTTGTGTCCTCTTTGTATTGATTTTCTAATAGCAGTCTAATCCCTGCATTTGTCTGCAGAAACCACTAATAGAAAGGCAGAAGTTGCTATGTGTAAACATGAGTTTTCAGACAGCAGACCCATTAAAAACTACATTTGTTTAGACAGTAAACAGAGTAACACCATATGATGTACTGGACAGATTTAGACATGTAAAGATGGAGACAGTCACATGGGAAAATACAGTACTGGTGCTAATTAGGCAATAATTAAAGTAGTGCTATGCCATTGTAATACCAGGGAGCAGCAGAGCCAGGTTAGCACAGGGCTCTCAGCAGGATTAGCCAGGGTGGGCAGAGAGCCATCCTGGCACTGGTTTACCTCGCCCAGTCCCAGGGCCATTTTACAGCTCCCCATAGTGCACCACATTCTGTAACATAAGGAAAAACTTTGGGGAGAGGTAAGCTAATACACCCAGAGGTGCATTGGTGTTGCAGCTGGGGATGTCACAGGAGGATGAAACAGACTTTGTCAGCCTGTAAAGAAACCTCAATGCACATCTCTGAAATCACTCTTGACATTAATGTTCTAACTCCTAATGTTCTACTGATAGTAACACCACCACCGCTGTCTTACCAAATAAGGCAGACCTACAACTGAGGTCTCTCTTCCCTGCAGGTGAGGGCTCCAACCAGTGGGAGAAGACTCTCCAACGTATTTGGTTTTTGGGTTTAGGGTTTTTGCAGGGGGGAAGGTGAGAGAGAAGGAAGGAAAAAAACCAAAGTGACAAGAAGTGGGAAGCAGATTCATATGAAGGACTGGAAAAAAATGGTGCACCAAAGCTGAAGACAGAGAAGATCCTACACCTAGTGTGGTATGCAAGGTGGGGGGTATGTTTTGTACTTACAGGGGAGAAGAAGGAAATTCCTTCCTAGTGGGGTGGGGTGGTGCATTTAATCCTTAGCAGCCTCAGACTCCAGATGGGATTTTCAAAAGCAGCTGTCTGAACAACTGGGGGTCTAAATCCCTCAGTAAATTTGTCCCTGTGTTTTAGCAGCTCATCTCAGATCTTATATATGAAACAATTCACAAGCTGAAAGTTACTTTACTGAATTATTCGTAGGCAGACTGCATGTAATCAAAGTATTTCAGAAAAACTGTTCCCATAGTGAAAAGCCAGCAAATGTCAAGCTCTTTAGCATGGATCCCTCACTTGGTAAAGTGGTATTAACCAAAAAAATAGAGTTATGTGTTGGCTGCATTTTTATAATCTGCCACAGTGTCCTGGTTTGAGGTAAAACACCAATTTTCGGTTCAGTAATTTTACTTTTTAGCTATGCCTCTTCTAACTAACTGAACTCTCTGAAAATTAACAGCATATTGTGGAGATACTGCTCATTCTCAAAGTGATAGGACCTGATTATTTATACAAAGGAACGGTATGCAGAGAGGCTCTTGCTTATACTTACTGCTATAACAACCAAGATCATCTAGCTTTGTTACGTGCCCCGTTGGAGGGTCGGAAGTGGAAAAGCGTAGAGGGGTCGCACCTGTGGGGAGGAGCAGACAGGCCAGGTGACCCAAAACTGACCAACAGGGTATTCCATCCCATCTGCCTCATGCTCAGTATAAAAGCTGAGGGATCAAAGGATGTTATGGTTTGAGAAACCCACAACAATTTATTGTCATTTAGGCAATTATTCTATCACCTGATGACCCCTCCCCACCCAGGAAGGGGAATCAGGAAAAAACAAGGAAACCCAGGGGCTGAAATATAAACAGATTTAATAGAATAAGACTAGATAATTAACATTGATAACACTAAAGAACCAATATTGATCCTGATATCAATACAAAGTGTACAAAGCTTATACTCAGGCAATTCTATTGGTAGGAAGATGTGCGCTCCTAGCAGTGGACAACAAATGTCGGACACTGCGAGTGCTACGGGTTCGTGAGGAAGGGAGAGCCTCAGGGGTCTGGCACTGGTGCAAGAAGTTCTCTGGATTGCCACTATCAACAGAGAGAGAACCTTGCAGCAAACTTTCTAATTTATGTTGAATGTGACGTTCATAACATGAAATAATCCTGTTGGCCAGCTTGGGTCAAGTGCTCAGGTCTCGCTCCTCCTCATCCCAGCACCTGGCAAGCTCAAAAACTCTGAGACCTTGAAACCCACACACCATAGCTGGCTATAAAGTAAATATTTTCACAAATTCAGACACTAGAGTCTTCTAAAAGTACAGTTTTCCCAAGTATTAGAAGAGAAGTTAGCCCTGTGTCACTCAAACTAGGACATTGGGTCAGCCTCTTTCTTTAATGGACAGTGTCCAAGGAGGACTCTCTTCATCTGCCTTTGATCTTGATCTGTGCATTCCTGAATCCAGATCCGGAATCCAGCTCCTATCCATTGCTGAGTCCAGTCTGGACTTTGCCTGTGCCTGCTGGTGATGCGGTTGTCATCCTGGGAGCTTGATACACTTTTGTATATATTGTATATATTTCATTATTTTTTATTATTATTATTGTATTAATTTACTAATATTTTCATTAGTTTCTTCTAAACTCATAAGTCTCTTTCTCTCTCTCCCTCCTCTTCTTGGAGAGAGAGGTGGGGGAGAGCACCTGTGGTTCGCTTCAGTGGCCAGTCCAGCCTAAACCATGACACACAGGAGTGTCATCACATATGTTAGGTCAAATTTTGGAAAAAGCAATGTACAAAAAAGGGACTGACCCACAAAATAAAGTTTACTATAAAGTCTGTAAATCAGGTCACATCATCTAACCTCCTACATGAGTGGTGGCCCCACAGTGCATGTGCTGCATGAAACTGCCTTTGCTCTTCCTGCAGCTACCAATGCCCTGATGCTTCCAAGCCTAAGACAGAATAAACCGTATTTCAGATGGTACAAACTTTACTCATGAGCTACAGCACAGGGAATGTCCCTCAGAACTCTTTGCCTTTGCTGTGTAGGTAACTTGATCTTCTAGGCACTCAGTTTTATCAGCAAACTTTTAACTGCAGGGTAGTGACACATCACTGAGAACTGATCAAAATTTAAAAACCTCAAGCCAGCGGAGTAATATTCAAATTGCTAGAACAATAGCCAATAATTCTCCACTTATATGAGGGTCTGGAAAAGAGTGGTGTACCAAAGGCGAAGACACTGTCCTGTATACAAGTATGTACACACGCATATATGAGCAACTCTAGGTGTAAAATGCTGATTTACACTAGTTCAGGCAGCTTATTGCAGCAGCCCAGAGACTTCTTTTTCTAACTTAGTTTTGACTCACTTCCCAGACAGTTTCATATATAACCTTGGCTTCCTATCATTTCCTTGACACATGCACATATAAATCTGAAAGTTTTTAAGTTATATGTAAAGTTTCATTTTGATTCTATATAGTCAGATTAGGAGTTTTATTCAGTGTCATCTTGCAGAATAACTGTGGGAAATATGGAACTTTTTAATTTTTTAATTCAGTAAGAATATCTCACATTTAAATAATTTATTCTTGTTACTCTTGCAGTTTCATGTTGCTATTAAAATGTGGAATACGCAAAGCAGCAAGTAGCTCTGCATATCATAAACTATTTCCCCCCACTTTTAAATTAGATTCTTTGGCAACAGTATTTCTAGAATGCACTAAGCATTTCTTTTAAACCTATACAAAATACATCTGGAAGATAATGCCTATGCAAATGTCTGTGAAAAAGGAGGCTATATATATCAATTATTTATGACCTCAAAAGTACAGCAATAAAATATATAAAATGAATATAAAAGGATGCAATGCAATTAACATAGTCATGAGTGTTTACACAAAAATAGCAGCCAAGCATTTGCAGAGGAGAAATAATGTCATTCATTTATAATGAATTAAGGCAAATAAATCAAAGGCTCCTTGCTCAATTTATTGAGTTTTACCCACCATCAAGGCTTCCTCTGGACCAATTTGATTTTTCTGCAGTCTTTGTCCAGAGCCACGTGACTGGAGCAAAACTATGAATTGCTTTAAGCACTCCCAGATGCTGGGGCTGTCATTCTTAGATCATGCTATTTCCAATTCTTGTGGAAAAAGAAAGCATGTATTCTCATTATACTGGGCCTTCAACTGAGTAATCTGATTGAGAGACTTGAGTTTAAAGACCAGAGCAACAATTACAATCAACTGGTCTGATTTCTGTTGCTTGATGAAATAAAAATTGCCTCTGTTACTGCTGCTGATATTATTTTGTCTCTGCTATATTTTACTTCCCTGCCTCTTGCTGCAGCAACCTTAGCTGTTTCAGTGGAGTGCGTGAGAGCTGCTGATTGAGCTAAGCCAGACTTTAACATCACACCTTGTAAAGGCAGCTCCTATTGCCCTTATGGGAGGCTCTTTCAAAAGATGTCACCTTTTTTTCCTCTCTCTTTTTATCTCAAATTAACACAAGCAGGCTCAACCGTATGTCATTTGCGTTTAAGAGAACATTACACTGTGTCTTTTGAAGATCTGCTTAAAGTGTTGTTGCCTTTTCATATTCAAACAGCATAAAGCTAAAAGGCTGTATGTTTGTAACTTTATGAAAAACGTTTGTTAATTTACTGTAAAAGAAAGGTCATATTGCCTTCTCCCCAGCCTTGCCTTTTTATTTCACAAGGACATTTATCCATGGACAGAAGACTGTTGCAAGGGCTGTGTGTGACAGTCCCTGCTTACACCCTCAGATGAGTTACAGACCTCTTACATTTGTAGAATCTTATGTTGGCCGAAGGATGGGAGATGACAGATGTGCATCTGGGTAGGAAATCTCACCCTGAATTGCATAATGGAAACCCCCAAATACATATGGAGGTCATGTGGTGTGTAAATCTCTCTTCCCTTTAGGATAGATAACAAGAGAAAGGTGGCAGGAGAAGGCTATTGCTCCAAAATCTGCACATTGCACCAGCTGTATCTCCACTCCTCTGGAATTCAGCCTAGGTTCCTTGGGCCAAGCATGGCGTGGTGAAGAATTATTCCTCTTACAATCATCTGTGTCTGATCTCAGGTCAGGAAAAAACTACAGCACTGTACTGCAAATGTATGAAATGCAAGTGCTGTGGAAGAAATTATGATACAGGGTCAAAAGTGTGATTCCCCCACTGAATTCAGAGATTTGATTGGCTTGTTGGTCTCTGCAAGAGCTGAATTTCACTCCAAGAGGATATTTTAACAATTACTTTAATTGTTATTTGTTTGAGTGTTACACCATCAGCATCCATATAGTTATGGATCATAATAGTTAGAGGATAAACTGCACCTTTTATCCTCATTCAAATTCCCCTTCCAAGTGACAGCCTTGTACCTCTAACTCTTCTCAAGATGGAAAGCTAAAATTTTCCCACTCTTGATTACTGCATATATTGCTCACATAAATGGCCAAAATGTCTCTGTCTTCACAAATGTGCTATGTTTGTTCAAGCCAGGGGAGGTAAGTGCAAACCTGAACACTGATGTTTTGAAAATTCTCCTTTTAACCAGAAACATAAATATTAGATGGAAATTGATCATGATTAGACCAAGCCCTCAGCCAAAACCAAAGGAGAAAGTTTGTTCTAGAAAAATAGGGACATCAGAAGTCTGTTGGTTTTGTGGTTTGTTTGTTTTGTGTGTTGTTTTTTTTTTGTTTGTTTGTTTTTTTTTAAACAATTCCTGATGCTTTAAATCTAAGTATCAGAAATGGGGAAATGGCTTCATTTTTAGCCTTTAGACTCACCCAAGACGTGATCCCCCACAAGGACAAGTGACTGTGTATTGTGTACGTATACAATGGACTAACTGTTAGACTAATGGGGGGCTGCAGGAGGTTTCTGAGGCCCCTTCATTAAACTAATTACAAACATTCATCTCATTACAGAGGATATGTTCTCTCCTATGTCACTTTTGCAACTCACTGTATTTTCTCTTTTTAAAGTCTTTTCAGTTGTGTTCTCTGAATTCTTAAGGGAATATCAGATGAGTAAAAGACTTTTATTACCTATTGATTATAAATCAAATTTTCTAATACTAATAGGCAGCTGAGGTTCTTGTAACTGCAACTCTTCTTATATTACAGCTGACACATTTCAACTTCTCTGAGCTTGTGGACATGGAAGTCTAAATCCATTTTCGATGTGGTTTGGGTGCACAAGAACTACAAGCCCAGATATTTCCCATAGTGTTGAAACAGCAGGCTGTAAGTTTTACTTATATATCACTTCTTGTATATCTAAAACCAGGAATGCTGAGGATTCAGTGCCTGAGTCTAGTGTGCCAACTACAGCATGAGGCAATTAAATAAGAGATTTGGTCTGGTGGTCTCCATGCTCTTTAGACAGCCTTTTTGGAATATTTCCAGCTTACAGTTTCCCTCCCTGATCCTGTATCTTTTGCCTTCTGAAGCCCAGCTTTATTGCCCTGTATACTGAAAGTCAGGACTTCTGTTGCCCTCAAGTTGTAAGGAAGCAACATGCCTTCCTCTCCTAACAGCCACATCTGTCTCCTGATGATATTCAGAAAGACAAAATCTTGGGTGGCACAATTAATTAATTAATCTTCTCATGTAAATTTCTTTCTAGCCTCTGCAAAAATGAACTACCAAATGCCCACATAGTATGAGCCTCCAGGTCTTTGCTTTATTTGCAAATATTTGAAAGGATATCCCCTTCCTACAAGTCTATAGAAAAGTGAAAGCCGGCTTACGAGCTTTATAGGCTGCTTTCCCAAACCACTACACTTTCCCTTTCCTCAGGGAACCCGTTTGCTGTTGGGGCAGAGCCACAACTCACCTGAAGACAGTCCCACATATTTCCTGTATCTCAATAAGGCGGGTGTTCCTTCCACTGGGTTTTGTTTGATAAATGAAAGGTGGCAAAATGAAAATCCAAATCATTCCCCCACACTACCTGCAACCCCTAGGATGCCTCTACTTCTCATCTCCTAGATCTGCTTTAAAGATGTTTTCCAACAGATGGAATAGGTTTGCTCTAGCAAAACCTATAACTAAGCAACAAAAACTAGGAGGGGGTGACGGTAGGCATTTTACTGGAGTTTTATAGCTGGGAAAACTCTGAGAAGCAAAAAAAATCAATATAATTTCAGAAGAGTTTGGATAACATTGCTTAATGGTGGGACTTAGTAAATGGGAAACGGTAAAGGCACATGAGTACCCCACGTGCTGTTTTTCTGCATAGCTCAAGACTTTTGTAAATTAAAGCAGGGCTGGAAGATCCCAAAGAAGTTTGGCAGAGAGACTGTGAAACATTTTATAACATTTACATCATTGTCTTATGTTTTTCAAGGGAAATTACTCAGTGTGATTTCTACTGTGAGTAGAAATCTACTCCCTCCTGTGGCACGGCATGCTAACTTGCAGAGGCAAGGATTAGCTGATGATAGCAAGATGAGAATTCCCAAAATTTGTCCAGTGTCTCCTTATTTAAACTCTAACTGTCCTTTACTAGGTGAATATGAAAATGTGTTAATGCTTTGTGGATGTCTGTGGTGAGAAGCTGAGATGGGATGCTGAAGATACCATGTACAACTCAGTTTTTTGCTTTAGAGAGGCTGCCAGATATTTGCACTTTGAGCATGCTTTGTAACAGTCTCCAAAAGGAATAAGCACATACCTGCTCTGGCATTGCGTCCAACTAGAAGGGATTGTTAAAGAAGTTGCTTCAGGGACAGCAATGCTTCAAAGAAAAGTTTTTGAGAAAGTTAAGATGCAAAAAATATCAGAAGTCTTGAAGTGTGCAGAACACATCTGTAACAACAACAAAATGGGACAAGCTGTATTCTTGCATGCAGATATAGTTCTACTTGAATGAAAGCAAACTATAGGAAGGAGATGCTAGACAGGAGAAGAATGAAAAAAAAAAAAGAAAATTACACTAGGGAAATTTCCAAATTCAGAACCCCAAAAAATTTTCCATTGCCACTATTTTCAAACAGTCTGCATTTTGGTAAATGTGAAATATGCATAATGTCACTTTATCTTTTAAAGAAGACATTGCCTAGCAAATAAACCTAAACTGCCACTGCAGAGTTGGGTTTTGAGCTGTGACTACGCTGTGATGCAACATGTTCCTTTTGCACTTAAAAATAGTAGTACAAGTCTTGTCAGGAATGAAAAATTGGATCTTACATTGAAAGCAAGTGGTGCATTAAGAGGTAAGGTAAAGCCTATAGGAATTCCGCTGTGTTTTCTTTATGTTATGCTCTAGAAAGTGAGAAGAAACTGCTGTCATTGAAACTGTCAAGTCCTGTTGGGATTTGGCTGGCTGTGAAATGAAGAATGCAAATACCTGAGAAGAGGAAAGTGTTTTAAGAAATTGCAAATGCATCATGTTCAGAATATGTGCAATTTTTGCAAAAGTCAGACACACACAATATGATGCTGTCCCCAACCATGGCTGGCAGAGCAGTAAATGTGCTGCAAAGGCAGCTGTAGAGTATGTTCTGATTAAAAAAAGGACCACATATGGAGACCACCTTGCTGTACCTTAGTGCTGCTTTTTAATTTTCAGTTAAAACCACTCTTTAAAATAGTTTGAACTTTGTATTTGTTGTTATGTGGACTTTCCAAGCATGTATGTATTACATTCTCTTATTACAGGGGTAGAATCTGCAGCGGTCCCTCATGCTGACATTTTAATCACTAGTACTTACTATTGAAGAACTTCTTACAGGCAGAACTGATTTGTAAAGTCAAATCTTACATTATTGACGGGGTTTGACATCTTACATAAGTAACTAGTTTACTATACACCATAGGTCATTGATTTTTTCCGTGGGAAAAAAAAGGTTAGACTGAAACTTGCATCTGTTATTTTCTTCCAATGGATCATTCTGTCCGCTATAAACATTCCTTTTTTTAATCCATTGTCATTTCCATGCGAGAAATTTTATTACCTAGATAAACGTGTCATGGACTTGCAGTCTGGTTATCAAGATATTTCTCTTTTTAGAAGTGCAGTTTTTGTTCCTAAATGTGATTGAAGTAGTTAGCCCCCGAAACCTATCTGAAAAAAGGATGCTTTATATCTTCTCATTTCAGCCTTTCGATAAAAATCAATATTCTCTTCCCATATGAATTACAACTAGCTTACTAAATAACTTACCATGTATAACAAGTTTTTCTTACTTCTTACTGTTATTAATAATAGAAGCAAAAAGGGAAGAGAAAAAGACAATAATGGTTTATGTCATCTGTTCATTGTACAATCTGAATGTGGCTGAATGACTGGATGGATTTTTTTAACTCAAGTTGCAAAATTAGTGTTTTGGAAGCCAAGCAGTTTTATACATGGTGGACATATAAATATTAGGCATTGCATTTTAATTCCCTCTAACCTACAAAAAGGTAGCTTGTTTATCCCCTTTTAGTTTATCAATTCTCCCTTTCAGATAATGCATAGTTAGTTAAATATAATCTAGCTGATTGAAGATGTATCAGCTTATAGGAGTACAATTCCTTTGGTGTTTTGATGTTACAGATATACCTCTCATGTAAAAGGGTTCTGAACATAGGAAGAATGAATAAATTAACAGGTGATAAGCAAACCTTGTCTTGTCCATTAGTCAGGGATGCAGATTAAACTGTAATACTTAGCTTTGACATGGGGCCTTTCCTGTGGGGGTTAAAAGTGATTTAGAAACACTAACTGTTCCTTTAAAAGTTTAGAAAACCTAGGTTTGTGCTTACAGAACAGGCAGGCTGCTCTTGGCAAGGTTTCAGATGCCCATTTCCTTAATCCAAAGCTGGGTGCAGACCTTCTTCCTCAGTGACCTGTCAGGTGCTGTGGGCACTGCTGACTCTGCCTGAAGCCAGATCCTCTCTGGCTTCCGCAAATGTCTGTGGTTCCTTCCTCTCCCTCCTGCCCACTCCTTTGGAGGAGCCTTGCTGTCCCCCCCCCCAACTTTCCCTGGACACTGTTATTCTCGTCTCCCCCCCACACCTTATTTCTGGGCAATATGAACTATGAACACAAACACAATTATTGTCAGTTTGCTGTCTTGCAGATTCACTTCAGCTCCATCTCCTGTCCAAGCTAATGCTGTAGCCCATCTCCCTTGCACTTCATGGATCTTTAGCTGTTAATACAGTAGAAAAAGAACTCAATCTTCCTCTACATGTTCTTTTCTATCTTATTCTTCGTACATTTGGCCATCCTGCCAATCTCTCCTGACATCTGGGTGTTACCTCTGAGTTCAACAAACCAGGCTATATCTAAACATTGCCAATTCACAAAAACCTACTCTGCCGACCCATTCAGTCAGCTTAAACTGCTCTGGGCACTTATTTGGCATTTCCATTTTGGTAATATTTATTTCTCTGTCCTGTGATCACAGCTTAAGCAGAACATGAGATGAGGCATTAACTGTGGAGTTAAGTCCATTTTTGTCCCTTTGGAAATATAAGCTAATGAGAGACAAGGAAAGCAATAACTTTTGGAAAGAAGACCAAAAATTAAGTCTGTTAAAACAAAATACTAATTTTTAGACTTTTACTTTTAGTCATAGGGCAAGCAGGACTCTGCCACAAGGGCCTTCCCTTTGCATGGGTCAGAGCTCCATGTGAAGACCCAGGGTCCCATCAGCATTCAGCAGTCCTAATGAAACGCTCAGGTGGAGTACAGTTGGCTCATCTCACAAGCTTCATGGCCCAATTACTGTTTTTAACCCTGGTCAGAGTTCTTGTGCATAATGCTGTTGATCTTTCCCGGTCACACTGTCAAAGCATAGCATTTGGGAGATATATGCCTTTTTGTAGCCAAGATCTGAGTCAGTACATTTTTAAATGTTCTTTTGCCCTAAGTGTGGGGTTTTTCTGATCCTACTGAACCCTCAAATTTAAAACCCTGGATAGTGTAACAGTGTGAGAAGGTGACTGAAACCGGTATATATTAATGAACAAATTGAACAGCAAAGGCAGAAGTGAAAATCAGCAACAATAACAAAAGTAAAAAGGATGCTTATCTATGCACTTCCTACAGAATAGACATTTCAAGGGACAGAAGCAAGCTGTGGATATGATATGGACTAAGATAGATAGCTGTCCTGGACAGCTAAAAGCTTTGGACATTTTAAAAGCTTTGATCTTAGTCTAAGGTGATCTGAAATGAGAAGGACTCATAGAATAAAAGAGGACAATCAAGGACACCAAAGTTAAGCAGGGGAGAGTATAGCAGAGGAGATGATGTGCTGAATGACAAATTGAAAGTCACCAGTGGTTAACAGAAGATCTTCAAAAGTAAGTGACTGAGACAGCTGGGCTAGGCAGCCTGCAATAAGCATAGCAGGACTAGAAAGATAAGAGTGTAGATTACAGGTACATAAGTAGATTGGAAGAAAATAAAGCTGCTATTCTCTGTACTGTGCATTTGCACATTTTTTCTTCTACATTTAGGAGGTATTCAAATTTTGTCAGGGAGCACTACGCTTCTCAGCTCCATAGTTAGGAACCAGCAAAGCCTAATGGCATCGCAGTTGTGATTCAGCAAGGCCCACACTTGAGTGTGTTCAGGTATCAAGAACTAAATGGATTCCAAAAAACATGTGTACACATTTTGCTGAATAGATATCCATCTGATTACTTCAAAAACTTCTCTCACATATACTGTAACATAAAAAGCCAATAGGCTTTAATTACAGAGGTAGGAAAAGTTTTCGTCCCTTTGAGTAAGCTTAAAGGTGGCATGGACTGCCTCCAGGAACAATCCCAGCCAATTATGGAATCTGAGGGACATAACAGAAAAAGGCTGTGCTGTAGTTGTGGTTTCTGCAATTACCTGCAGTGAAACAAAACTTTATGCAACGGGTACAGCTATATATCATTCACTTTTTGCTTCTGCAGCCAAGATCATAAACATGAAAAACACTTTTGAAAAAGGAAGGCATGTTTTTGCTCATGTAAAACACCTTTCTTTCCAAGTTACTGTGGTGAAGATTGAGTGTCAAGAGATTCCCCCCTCAAATGTAAAGCAATTTTCTAGGACTATGTAGGGGGTGAGAAGGGGTAGAAATGATGCATTCAGACAACAGTTGGCTAAACCATTGCTCGGAAGTCTTACAGCATGAGGATCTCTATATCATTTGTAACCTCAGGAAAGAACAGCATTAGAAAACAAAAAAGGGATTTTATTTACATATACAGTAGCTAGAGTGCTGTGTTTTGTTTCCTAATGCTCTTGAATGAGGGGGGTAAGTCCACAAGCAACCTTCGTAGGTCATTTCATACATTCACCTCTCCCAGCGTAGAACTGGCTGTGCCTAGACTGCCCTGACAGATGTTTGTAGTTAAACTGAAGAGATGCTCTTAAAACCTCCGACAACAAACAACCTACCACCTCAGCGGGCTCCAGTCCTTTGCTGTTCTGACTGGTGATGTCTCAGCTACGCAGTTTGAGGTCGTTATTTTTTGTCCTATTCACAGAGGCCAGGGACAACAGTTTTATTCCCTTTTTTTCCTGGTGGCCTCTAGCATTTCTGGGGATTGTTATTACCATTTTTCTAAGTCACCTTTTCTCCAAGCTAAACAAACCAAATTCTTGTGACTGTTGTCACTATTTACATATTTCCTCAAGCTCCACTTGCTGCTGTTGCCATCCATGACTCTTCAGTTGTTCACTACCCCTTTTATATGTACCCGATTTATATGTAATGCTGAAAAGTAAGGGCAGTGCTATGGTTTGATCTCTGACCAGGGCACGCAGTTCTACCTTTTGCCATTTAAGTCTGCTCTCTAGGACCCAAACTTCTCATTTTCACAGAAAATGGGAATGGCAAAGTGATGAAGCCAGAGTCCTAATTAAGAGAATTATCTTTGAAAGTTGGACACCAACCAATAATCTTCTAACTAGCGTTTTCCCTGAAACATGACAAAAGAATTCTAAATTCTTTTCACTTCAAGATACAAGGTTATTAATCATAGTTCTCACTTCTTAGACAACCTTTCTTTTTCCCTACAACAAATGACAGGCTATGTAAACCTTTAACTTAAGCTATTCTTTAACTAAGCTATTCTTTTCTAAGAATATTAATTAGTTAATTTGAAAATGGGAAGGGGGGGATTACTTTCTGTAACATCTGAGTGATTCAGGAGCTTAATTATCTCTGAGTAAATTAGATCAGTTTTTTGAAATCTGCTTTTGAAAATGTGGCCCAGACTTAAATCACAATGTAAAAGCAGAAATAAAATGTTTATTTTTAATGTATGTTTACATTGTTTAACATGTGTTTACATATTTTATGTATGTTTACCTCCTAATGCTTCTTTGTATGTCCTGCTCCAGTTTCAATTTGTTTTGGTTTTATTTATTTATTTTTTTAGAGACAGATATTCCCCAGATGTATTTTATTCCTCTTGATCATTAAAGCCATATTAAATGTACATAGTTTTTGAAAGTTGCAAGAGTCGTCTCTGTTTCTCTTTTCCCAAGACAATAGCATCCTATGGCACAAACAAACAGCCCTAACATAAGCTGGGAAGCAAAATTCCTCCTGCAGCCTGTTTTCCCTCATTATAGTCTACCTCTGCAAGGACAGAAATTGTAGCTCCTGGCCTCTGCTGAGATTCATTGAGTACACCTCTACTGCTAAATTAAAAAAAAAAAACAAAACAAAAAAGGCCGTGCAGCAAGCCTTAGCACCACAGCTCAGATGAGTTATATTGCTCAGTTGCTAGCGAGCTCCCTGTTGTGGGCTACACATGATAGTCTTCTCCAGGAGAAAGACTGGGTGCATTTTTGGAAATATTTCACTCCATGGATTGTTCCTGAAGGGCAATATGGGCACGGCTGCCCAAAGTTTGGCTCCCTCCACCTTGAACAGTTTTCTGACATTATTCTAGCAAGCTTTGTACTACAACATGTTTCCCACTTGACCCCATGGCATGTGACAATATCCTCAGTTTCATGCTGTAAAACCATCAATATTGTGGGCTGTAATGCAGCCCAGATTGTTTCAGATGTTCTGAAATGGATAAAAAGCCCAAATCCAATACTCCACAAAACCTAACTATCACATCCTAGGGCCTCAGTGCAGCAGATGAGGCCCCAAGGAGGCGCAGGGCAGAGCACTCTGCAGGACACACAGACTCTTTCTGCTCAGAGGAGAGCCAGGCACTGGGAGGACCGACAGCACCCATCTTGCACCATTTGACCAGGTATTGCTTCCTGCCATGGTTTTTTTAGCAGTACAGACGTACCCCATGAGGCTTGCTCAGAAGCAGCTAGAAGAGTTATTTGATTGTAAATACAATTTCACACACATAATCCTCTCAGTACTTCTAGGGGAAAAGTATGTCACAGTATGCACAGTTTGTGGGTGTAGTTTAAACTGGATTGTAACAAATATATGACTTCAAGCTGGAAGATGGTAGATTTAGAATAGATATTAGGAAGAAGTTTTTCACTATGAGGGTGGTGAGGCACTGGAACAGGTTTCCCAGGGAAGTTGTGGATGCCCCATCCCTGGAAGCATTTAAAGTCAGGTTGGATGAGGCTGTGAGCGACCTGGTCTAGTGGGAAGTGTCTTTGCCCATGACAGAGGGGTTGGAACTAGACGATCTTTCAGGTCCCTTCCAACCTAAACCATTCTATGATTCTATGAAATATCCATTTTCTTGCCACAGAAATGGACTGACAATAACTTTCTTGGAGCTCTCAGGTGCCAGATAGACATGCAAAGAGGCTTTGTTTCCAGTAATGATTTCTGTCAGCCTGTACAGCACACAGAGAAAATGGGACATGAGGGCCCAGCTCACTGTCATGCATGGGTGAGTGTCCTACCCAGGGACCTACTGGGCTGGAGCAGACAGTCATACCGTCTTTAAAGGTGCTCCACTTTGCATAAAGACTTGAAGAGCCCCAGGCTCAGGAGTAGAGACCAGCAGCCTCCGAAGGAGGGAGCTTTGCAGAAAAACAGCAGATCCCAGTTTAAATTGATTGAGGCGAGAGGAAGACTCAACACTCATCTCCTACACCTTGCATGGGAGGGCCATGCTTGCCTGTAAATCAGGTGCTGTAGTGTTAAGACCACTATATCCTTCTGTAAATTTCACTACAAATGAGAAATTGTTTGGCAGTGGATTCAGGGATGGGCAAACAGATTTTAAACTGGCAAACTTTCTGCCAGATGATTAGGTTGTATACATGCCTTGTTATGGATAAACATACAGAATTGTGAATCACATCAAGAGTATAAAGATAGAAAATACATTTATTACTGCAGGGAAATAAACTGCTCAGCTGGGTGAGTTGTCCCAAAATTACACAATTTCTCTTGTTATGTAATGTAAAACACTTTCTGTTCTACCAGAAACATAGACCTTTATTTACAAAACTTCAGTTTTCAAATCCCTTGCAAGCAGCTTTAACTCATACCTGAACAGACCAAGCAGGAGCATGCCTGTAAGGCTTGTGCAAACACATTCTGCTATTTAATTCCGTTAAGATGTAAACAAAAGCCATACCCCTCAGGATATAAGAATGTAAGAAACAGCAATAAATATTTCACACAGATGGAAATAAACAATCAGGAGGAGTTGAGAGATGATAGCTGGCATTAGCTTACTGTGTGCTATGTAGATAAATACCAATCTGAACTTAAGTATGACAGGGAGAAAGCAAGAAGGTGGAAGGAAGAAGGGCATGTTCAACTGAATTCTTGTGCTTCTGAAATTTCTTGTGCTGCATTCACACAGGACTTTATGTCGTTATTAAATTTGTTATCAAGCTGGTGCTCTGAAGTCTCACATCCCATTTAAAATAAAATTATGTTCCTGAGAGTCATGCCTGTGAATAAATCCTTGAAGACATGAATCAAACAGAACTGATTCAGTCTTATCTTCAAGAGACCAAAGACAATCAAAAGAATAATTTCCAATTGGTCTGAACAGTTCATCCCCCTACAATACTGGCTCTGAAATCTGAAGATGACAGGCTAAATGTTTACATTATTAACTCTTTCACTGCTGATCATTTTAGTAGAAAGTTAGCTAATATAGAAAATATATTTAAAGACAAGACTATGTTTATGTTCCAACTAAAGCACTGAATCAGCCTGATTGTACAATCAAACTGATTGTACTTGGTATGTCTGAACAGAAGTAAAGCTCACAAAAATATGTTCATAAATTATTCTTTTCTGAATATTTGTGATGAGCTTAACAATTTTTCAAGGCCATCTAGAGAAAAAAATCTAGAGTCAGGAGCTGAAAATTGATTCACCTATCCCAAAATGAAAGGTGACTTTTTTTTAAAAAGGTTTATTATTATTTGGTCAGTACTGTTGTGGGAATCAGCTGGTCCATGGTTTTCAACACAGTCAATATCAGTCAAAATAGTCTTTAACCCATTTCTCCCCAGCTGGGCTGGGCCTCTCTTTCCCAAATTATGGTGGTATGCACGGAAGACAGAAAGCAGACTTTGCCCACGAAAACAGCAGAAAAGCCCCACCAAACTAAAACCCACACCCAGAGCACTTCAGTCTTCACATCAACAGTCTAGGCAGGTGAGCGCAAGCGTAACATCTTGTTGTCATTGACCCAGAATTACAAATGTAGAATAGTAGGTAAATGTTTAGGGGTTTATGTCAAAAAAACATTGATATGAGAGAGGGCCAGATGAGATATTAAGGAGGGAATGCAGAAGTGAAAAGTTTCCACCTGGAATTTTGAACCAGCAGCAACAGTGCGAGTGGTCAAGACCAACACCTGAAGACCCAGTAATGCAGGCGTAAGAGCTGTTCTTAGACCTTCACTTTTTAGGGAAGGAAAGCTTTAGATGGCTGGAACTTTTGTGGACAGCAATCCCTCTTGCTTGACTGCCAGGCTCCTAACACTTCATCCCACAGCAGCACCGCGCGTGGTTTTCTCCAGAGGGCATCCAGAACCTGAAAGGGTTGGAGCCAGGACTAGCTAGCTCCATTGTCCCCTCCAACTCAGAGATTTCAGTGCCAACATTTACATCTATATTATTGCTTTCAAAACTTCTAAGACATTTTGTTCTCGTGGAAATGTAGGGACAAAAAAAGACAAAAAAAGAAAAACAAAAAAAAAAGGCTAGGGTGGACATTACCACTCTTAGTTATGCAAATTTTTCAGTAATCTCTCTTGAATTGCTGTGGAGGTCAGCAGCTCAGTTTTACTGTTTCACTCTGAAAATGGCACCTTTCAGCACCGAGACAGGGCATGTGCTCTGTTCTGAACGGGAAATGACATCTAGTGAGTCACTGGCAGAAGCACGGTGCTTACATGTTTTTCTGATGCCTCCTGCCCAGCTACTGCTTGCATCTGCAGTTCTTTAGCTGATGAGACTTGACATCACCACTTAAAAAGGCTGGCAAACTCCACACAGTTTTTCACTGTGTGATTTTGACCATCTGGATACAGCATCCTTATTTTATTTCTTTTTTTGAAATACCTCTTTTCATGAATTCCCAGGAAATGGAGTTTCACTCTTCTGCTTGATTCAAGCTGACAAAATCATCTGTTGTTTTCTTCCAACTGGTTAAGCTTTTTCCTTCGAATCCTTTTGGCTTTGGGACAGAGCATTCATCCCAGATTTTAGTGGATCTCTCCTCAGTAATCTATAACCTGCCTTTGAAATAAGTTTCCAACACTTTCTCTGCAGACTACCTCCTTCCTACGTAGACGGTTTAATAAAAAAGAATGCAAAAGCATTTTTTGTTTACCTAACCTAAGTTGTCACATACTTTCTGAATGGAACACCCAGCCCTATTGCTTACAATGCCAAAAGTAACTGTAAATGAATTTGGTATTAGCACTTAAGCCTTAAAAGACCATTTTCATTGCTAAAAACACCATGAGGAACATTATGTCTCTTGACAACAGATGTTTTAGTATATACTGAGAGCTTCAGTGATGAAGAAAATGCAAAGACATACCAAGAAGCAGTAAGGCGTACAAGGGACGTGGAGCTTAGATAAATTGCCTGGGTCACTAATTGAAAATTATCCAAACTTAAAGTGCCAAACTACATGTAGGAATGCATATGTATGTTACACATATAGTATATATATTCTATACTGGATTATGCCATCTCCTTTCTAATGAAAAAATTGCTAGAGTTACAAATGTGTGCTTGACCCCTATGTCAGCTTTTTGTTTCCATGTATCATTGATTTTTTTAATTTCTTTTTTAAAGTCTGCCTCAAGTTTTGAATGGGGGTGAGAGAAAGACTCAGCCACAATAAAACAGAAAGATCCTTTTCTGAAAAGGATCTAAATGTAAACCAGGCTGACAGATAGTACTCACAGCAACTCTGTTTGTCATCCTACTTCGTAGATTTTCCTGCATTATTTTCCTTAAATCTAGCATGCTGCTAGTTATCCTGAACCTTTATCTGCTTTTCCACTAGGAGAAAACCAAATTCAACAATCAAATTTTGTGTTGACTTTACTGGCGGTTTCCTGAACCTGTCTTTGAATCTGGCTTTACTCCTACCCAGCATACAAAACACTGCAACCTCAGTGGTATTCATCTCAATTAATCCAAATGAGATATACCCTGCAGATGTTTTGGCTTTTTACCAGGATGTTTAATCAACAATATATCTGAGTAGGTTCATTTTCAAATATTGGACATGGTGATCTGGATTTGCATTGCAATATTGCTCCATATTCTCTCGTTATCTAGATACAGCAGTACTAGAGATGAAGGACCTCTTCTCAGGGGACCTGAATATAAGGTTTTTCCTGAGCTGGGAGTCTGTTTCTGCACCTCTTCTTTCACTGAGTATATAAAGCATTTACTCAGGTAACGGGGAGAGAAGAGTGGCCTCCAGCAAATGTTGGATCATGTAGGAACCCCAAGGGAATTCTTGCAGCATTTACAGTATAGAACTGGTGGTCAAGAAAGGTTAACGGTGGACACTTGCAAACATCAATCTGAAAATATCATGATTAGCATTTCAGTCTCTACATTTAGACTCAGGTGCTCAAGTACACCACAGGATAAAGATCTTGGATTAAATATCTTGTTCAGTTTGCTATACTGTATGGTATCTTGCATATGTCATTAACGTGTGAATATGGTTTGTCAAACTCTATTATATCCAGCACACAACTATAAGCATTACAGAAACTATGCATTAGATGTGCAAATCGAGTAACGTGCAGACATTTCATTGCTTGAGTTCTACCCTGTGAAATCAGGGCAACAGGTCAGGACAACAACATTTAGTGGATATGTATGTTGATCTATATATTCAAAAATTCATAAATTCCCAGAGGGCTTGAGTCTGGTATTGAGATGAAAAGTTGGTGTGATCATAATAGACAGTTCAGTACATTTAGAAGAGTAGCAGTCAACACCCTAAAGACTAAATTCCTGTGGTTTTCCGTATCTACATTATGGATGGTGTCATTCCCTCCAATTGCCCCACAAATACAGCACTGCTTTGCTTTGGAAAGGCCCTGGGCAAGAGTCCTGGGCAAATTTACCAGCACAACACAGAGACTTGGGAGAATGACACAGAGACAACCGAGTAGCTCAGGTCAGGACTCAGCTGGGAGCTGTTACACCCACTGCAGACCTAGACCAGAGCCAAAAAGCTTGCCCAGTGCTCTGGGACTGGACACCTTTGCTGTGCTTTTCTCAGTTCTCCAGCTCTGGGGAGGCTCCTGGTGTGGAGCATGGTGTGACCCTCTGGGGCCCATCAGGGTAGGATGCTGAGTGCTCCAGCAGGAGACCCCTTTGGGGATACAGGCAGTGTCACAGCACAGAGAGACCCGAGCAGCTCTGTACCCCAACCATGGGGCCAGGCCAGGCACCAGGGTGCCTGCTTGTAGGGCTCATCACCCACAGTTCAGTGCCAGCCATCCTCCTAACAGAGCCTCCTGGATGCCTGCCTGTGCCAAATGCTCTCGCTATTATTCATGCTTTTTCAACACGCCAGTCTCTCTGACTCTGGGTGGGGTAGAGGTAACTGTGTTCGGAAATCACTTAGATGTAGTACATGTAATGTAATGGTGCACAAACACAGTGTCTTGCATTCTTCTGTCAGGCCCTGGTGGAAGGAAAGGACCATGAAGTGCACTAGAAAACACCTAATTGTTCAAATGGATAATGACTAAAGATTCAAGAAAATCTAAGCCAAGATGTGTACATTTCATATCTTAATACTAGAAAAATGTTATATGTCTTCTGTATTCTTATGAAAGCATTTTTTCACAGTACAGAAAATTAGTAAAATACTCTTTCATAGAAATAACTAAATGAAAGCTGTTGTGTGTTGGCTTATTGAGTGCGCGTATCTGAAATATTCAGTGAACGATACAGAAAATTCACTAGGTCTGTTCCTCATTCCATAAAAAGAGGTGCTTGAAATGTCATAAAGTTCATGAAACATGATGATATGTGTCAGATGAGTGACCTTGGTGGTCTTCAGTAGAGACTGCACTCTCCTGAAGTGGGAAAGAAACCTTTGATACTCTTGGCTGTTTTTGACCAGATTATATGCTGAACAAGACTGTTAGAGTTGAAAGCGAGGGTAGAAGATGGCATCATTTTTACACAGTTCTTTACTCAACAGGCCCATATGGGAGAAGGGATTTGTTTCTCTTTTTTTTTTTTTTTTTTTTTAAAAAAAAAAAGAAAAAAGGAAACCTGCTTTCCTTTCTATTTTTAAAACTATCTTCTTAAAACATGTTAAATCGGTTCCCACCATCGAGGCTGTTGAGCACGTCCTGAATAGTGCTGGCAGGCAGGATGGGGTATGTGGTTCGTGGTTCTGTACGAGAGGGGGGTGTCACTGGGGCAGCTGAAGTGCTGTCTATCCAGGTAGACGGCAGCACATGACTGTTGGTGGGGATGGCACCTGTGGGTGCTGGCAGAAGTCGAATCTGGATGGAACTCCATCCCCAGAGGACTGTGCCATCTCCAGAGAGCATTTTGGCTCTACCAGACTGATCCTTTGATATCCTAGACCAGGTCTTGTCAAGCAGCATATTCTGGTTTTAATCAGACCGTGATAGATGCTCTTGTGAAAAGGTAAATGTGATGGCATTGAAAGAGTGTATTTGCTGAAGAGTTTTGGAGATACAGTCATTGTTGCAGAGGGGAACAGAGTGAGCATGTGGCACTGATACTTCTGCATAGGAGAGAGCTACAGTTCCCTCCCCCTTTTCATTCCCTTCTTACATCCCAGCCTCTTGTCTCAGCAAGTGTGGTGTTTAATCATATCACTGAATGCGCAATGCAAACAGCACATGTTTACTATACTATTCCCAAAGCTGTCCCACCAAAAGTCAAGCTGTTGCAGGGCAGAAAGAGTGGGATGAAGATTAGTCTCTCTGATCCCTCTGCTCTTGCTGGATTCCTGCAGCTGTCTGCTACCAGGCAGATATTACCCTCCAACAGCACTACAAGTAGGAGGAATAATTCCCACAGGTAGTTCATCATCATCTGTTTACAACCGCTGTCACTTCTGTGCAGTGACTTAGAGAAATGACACACTGGTAAATCTTTCTAAGATAAGGGATGGCAGAAATTACAGCCACCAACAGCTCAGGTTAGGCTGAAGTCAATGGTCTTGTGGTCCCTGGAGCCACGACAGTCATAAACCAAAACCAACGAGTAGTGTAGTCTTCATCCATTTTGTGACATTCATTTCCTCCCTCTCCTTTGAAAAAGCCCTCCCTCTGATTTCCACAGCAAGGAGAGAATTAGCTGCTGGCAGTCAGTGGGAACGATACCTCTTTTCCCCTTGTGCTGTTGACGAGGGTGAGTGAGAGGCTGGTCCCCCCACACCTCACAGCTGCACGCTTTATCCTAATTAGAAGGCATTATCTTTTCCTTCCTGGTGTGAATTATCCTAGTGTCTCTTGCCTTCTGCCATAGCTGCAAAAATTATTTTTATTGTTGTAAGCATAACCCTGTTTACTGAGATTTAGGTGAACTGGGAACAATATACATATATGTGTATTCCTTAAACACATGATAAAGGTTCGGTTGCCTCTTAGCCTCAAAATAAAAATGAAGTAACTCCCTACAGGTTCAGCATTGTGCAAAAATTGTGCTTACATCACCATAGACCATATTGAACTCTTACACCCTGCAGCTGTAATGGTTCCCTATGGGAGGAGGGAACGGGTTTGGTTTTATAGCTTAAAGATGATAATGCGTTTATTAGTCACACAGCAATTCTTTACATCAGCTGTGCCACTTAAAAACAGTTTGTGGCAACACTCTGATGGCCTGTACTAGACAGATTTCACCCCCTCCAATAAAAGACTTCACCCATTTAAAAGCATAACTGCACTGACATTGATTTAATAAATGACACCGCTGCCAAACTTTTCCCTCTTTAAAGTGGACTGCTTGAAAACAGATGGGCAGTTACTCACCAAAATAGTTTCTTATCATTCTGCTAAGTGAGAGCACAGATCAAACCAGTTCAAAATAGGAACATTTATGCATGTTTGTAATGCAAGGAAAATTACCTTGTGTTGCAAAGCATTGAAGCCTATCATTAGTATATGCAGAGTCACACATACATAAATTAGAGAGAAAAACTGCCACTGAAGGGGAAAAAGTAGATCTGGAAGGTAGAAACTTAGTAGGAGAGAGCATAGACAAGAGGAAGAGGTCATGCAAAGAGTTACACAAGAAAAATATGAACAAGTTGCAAAGGAAGAGGAAAACATGCTAAGAGCTCTCCACCACTGCTTGGACAACCAGGAGTTAAATTGCAATGAAAGTTTTTAACTAAATCTAAAAAAAAAATAAAGCTGAATGATAATCCATTATTTTAAGGAGTCAAAGGACAGGGTGGGAAGGAAACCTATGAAAATAAAAAAGGGAGAGGAAGGCAAGGAATGATCCTTTTGGAGACACAGGTTGAGGACTCACCCACAGGGAAGAGGGCCAGCAATCCCTTCCAGCACACCTTACATCAAGCACATTAAGACAATGACACACACTCCCTCTCTCACCCTTTTCTTCCTGACAAAACACAACTTCATTTTTTCAAGGGTAAAATACAAAATTTTCTCCAAGAAATACAACCAAGCACTGATAACCATTGCTCCCATGGCCACAGCAGTTGGTGAACATCTGGGAAACATTTGGTTCAGGAAAGAAGATTTAGCATACCCAGACCTGGCTGCTTTTGAGTCACATCACATCCCTGTCCCCCTTACGGTGCTCCCCCTGCCTCTGAGCAGAGACCCACGTTGCACAGCCTCTGCCCTAGGCTAGGCTGCAGGTTTGAATACTGGTGCAGAGCTTACCTTGGCAAAAACCAGCTCAGGACTCCCTCCCTACTTCTGACAGAACCTCCAAGTTCCCTGCAAACAAGAGCTAATTAGCAATTATCAGATGAGCCGTCACTTTTTTTTTTTTTTTTTTTTTTTTTTTTTTAAAATAAGCTGAGCTCAGCCTAGCTACAGGTGCAGTTGCACTTGTACCCCTCTGCTTGGTTCCTGGGGCTTGTTTCAGCCGTCACCCTCACTGCTTTGTGCTCCTGCCTCTGCATCCAGCGGGGGCTTGGTGTTCCCTGCACATGTTTTGGTGTCTCCCCAGCCCCAACCTCTCTGGTGGCAAAGCCCGAGTGTTTCCTGCAGACAGGCCCGGTGGTTGGTGGCCTTTGGGCCGGGCTGGGCTGATGACTCCCTTGGTAGGACATCCTCCCTCCCCACAGCCGCAGCCACTGGCTCAGCAGTTCCCCTGGGATCCACGCTGCCCTGCCGGGTCCTCACGTTTTCCTGGTGGTCTGGAAAGCTATGAGGAATTTGTCTTCTGAGATCACTTCCAATTATAAGTTTATGAAACCACATTAAAAAAAATAATAAATACAGTCACTTAAATTACCCATGCAGACCATTTCTTCCCTCCGGTAGGATTTTGTGGTTCATGTAACATAACTGCACTGTCCTTCCTGAGAGGCGTGTTGGAGAGAAAGCAAGAAACGTTGTGAGGAAGGTGGCTCACCTCATTAAAGGAAAAATAATGACCTTTTCCATTAACTACATGGTGAACATGCATCGCCTCTCACCTCTGCTTTCGGGGTGTTCTGCACAACCTCAGGTGATTACTGGAATGCTTCAACTGACCAGTGGATTGAATGCGTTCAGCTTATAAGTAAAAAAAGATGTTTTATAAGGCTGCCAGCCCCGCACACCCTCTCAGGGCTGTGAAAGACAAGCTGTGTTCTTCTGGCACCGAACGCCTCTTCCATAACCCCAGCCCAGCGAGATGCCTCGCAGGCGCAGTTAAGGTGCAGCTGAAGTCCATGAGAGATGATTTGTGAGCCAGGTGCAGCTTAAGCACTGGCAGCAAGAAAAACCATCTTTTTTATTTTTAAATAAGCAGATCTGAGGTTTGAGTGACTGAAAACCAATAAATATGGACGTGGATTTTTTACAGAGTATCTTTTCAGAGTAGAGCTGGAGTTGGAGCTCTTAACCTCAGAAACTGGGCTGGAGCCATACCATATATGTTTATGTGGCAGTACAGGAAGAAAGCTTATCATGTTTTAGTTAGCTAAAAGACGTTTAGTCTGAAATGTTAACTTTCTGCTAAAACCAAGCCTCGGCTCCCTCCCCTGCCCTTAGATTGTAAAGCAATTTCACACCATAAAAGTGAATTTTGAAAACACAGCTGCTTGCCCTGACTCCCAGATCAGAGTAAAACCGAGCAAAAATAAAACTGGAGGAATTTAAACGTTATCTTTCTTCCTATTGAAAATTCCACTGGATAATCTCCCAGAGTCCTAACTGACCTCCAGAGCCAGTGTCTGCATGTGGCTGTCCATTTGTCCGTCTCACTCTCTGTGTCACCAGAGGCAT
This sequence comes from Burhinus bistriatus, assembly GCA_013397275.1. NCBI lineage: Eukaryota > Metazoa > Chordata > Aves > Charadriiformes > Burhinidae > Burhinus > Burhinus bistriatus. The sequence continues at coordinate 129,058 of VYXH01008045.1, forward strand.
TGTTTTCACAGTCATCTCCTTTGGCTCATGGGGATCACTGGTAATGCTGCTCTGGGAACCATGTCTGTGACAGCAAACCCACGAATGTCTTTTATCTGGACACAGATGTCTTCCTCCCCAGCTATTTACAGAATCCCAAGAAGTGTTAATCAGAAGGTTTCAAATAGTAGATTATTTCCAGCTAAAAGCAGCCTTGCCCTGAGGGGTAACTATTCCGACTTTGGGAGCATCAACATGCGAGCTCAGTGTTGGAGTGAGCACAAATAACCCGTTAGCACGTCGTCTTTGTCATCCTCAAAAACTTAGTGGTGTGGGCTCATTTAAAAAGAATATATTGTCAAATTCTACCAAGATCGTGTGAGATAAACATTATTCAAACAGAGATCTGATTCTTGTGGTAGCTTGTTGCAATTCAACTGTTTTGGGCTATCAAGTTTATGTTTTTTCTGGAGGTCTTTCAAACTCCATAGGGTATGGAGTTCCAGAATATCAGGTATCATAATAAATTGTATATATTTCATCCTTATATCTATATGACTTCTCTGTTAGTATCACAGTTTTGCGGATTATTTGGTGCAAAATGCCTTCTAGCTTTTCTTGTCTTTCTGAACCTGCCATGCAGAAGTAATCCAGCTGATGAGAGGAGTCAAAGGCAAGTTGTGTTATGGTTCCTTATGTACAAATTACTGTGTCAGCTCAACTTTGACAAGTGCTCTGCTGAAAGCTGGAGAGTGCGGGACTCCAAGACACAAGTGTGTTGTTCAGACAGCAATGAGCGAGCTATCACTGCTATGGAACCAAGTTTGTCTGGCATCTGTCCTGACACTGGCAACTTGAGCAATAATTTCCTCCCCAGATGCTGTGCAGTGTGAGAGAGTTTGGCTCAAGAGGTTAAAAAAATAATGGTCTGGCAGTAAACAGCTTTTTAGAAATATTATTCGGAGACTTACTTAAACTTGTGCAATGCTTTGTCTACAGTAATAGGAATTGCAGCAAGTAACAGTATTATATACACTATATGTATCTTTAAATGATGTACCTGAAAGAAGGAGCCCTGCTGGACTTTGAAAACTTTCTCTTAGGACATAACTTTTTTGGCTTATTTCTTTTTATCTGGCTTGAATCAGGGGATAACATGATTTGAACACCCACAAACTTTGGCAAAACTTGAGTCCGGGTCTAAATGTCAGGTTTTGGTTCCGTTCTACAGATCTGTGAATTTATTTGCCTATAAAGAAATCTTACGGCTAATAAATCAAAGAAAGAAATGTTTAATGATCCTCAGAGCAATAAACAGCAGCCAGCTCCATTTCCTTCTTTCCCATCAAATTCAGTCACTATTTAAAAACTGGTTTCTTTAAAGTCAATCAGTAAGAGGCAGACTTTTCCCCCATAAAGATGAACCATTACTCAGCCCGTGCATCCTCATATTTAGCCTAACGCTTGGCCCTAGCTGCTCTGCACTTCAGAGGCAGCAGCGGGAGAATGAAGCATTCTTCAGCTCCTCGAGGGGTCCGGACCACTGAAAAGGTCAAACAAACAAAGTTAAAATAACCATGAGACTTGCTGGCCAGCCGACGCTCTGGGTCCGAGATCAGCGGTACTGCTGCTGGTGACTAATAAAATTAAATCAGCTCTCGGTCCTGTCCTGCAGAAACAAATCTTACAGCCTTGCGTACCACTGCCAGATGGATTGCTCAAGCTTGGAAAGCTCCCTCATGTGCACTTACTTAATCAAAACAGGCCCTATTCGTGGAAAAATGTGGCACCGATGGAGGGGTTTTTAACCACTTTCCTGTAGAAAAACAATGGCAGGGAGCAGACTTCAACACGCAGACTGCGGGTGGTGGGTCGCAAAAAGCCATTTATTTGTTGGGAGCAGCAGTAAAGTGGAGCCTGGAGGACCGTCTGCCGGGAGGACTTGCTGCAGTGTGGGCCAGCGAGCACCACGGGGCAGTTGCCAGCACGGGGGATGCTCTGCCAGGCACCCCCCGCTGTGGCAGCCCCCAGCCTCTCCCAGAGACAGGCGCTGGAGGTCTGGCAGTGGCTGCCGCAGTAGTTTCTCTGGTCTGTGCGGTCACTTTGACCCTGAAAAATTAGTAATTGGAATAACAGTGAGAAAGTAGATGTCTGGAATTTGTCTGGACTAAATGGGATGGATAGCTTCTCTGCTTCCCACTTTGTGAGGCGTTAGGGGAAAGCTGGGACGAAAGGACGAGAGGGCAAAGATAGTGTCCAAGCCACGTTTATGTCACCCACTGCACAGCTGCTTAATTCACCAAAGCCTCCCCGTGGTGACCCTTGCAATGAAAACGCTTCTGCTGCCTTTCCTTCTCATCATGTACTCCTGGCTTTGCCACAAGCTTCATTATCACATGGAAGAGAAAAGCAGCATCAGTTTATAGCCATATACCAACACTAAGCTCCATAAATTGTGTATGAAAATGGAGTGTCAGCCAGCAGAGATCATTCCTCTGCTGCTGCTGTTGGCATCAGTTGAAGTTTGAGAAGTCCTATGGAGTAACACAGTAGTGAGCTACTCGTTTTTTAATGGGAAAGCCCTTTCCTATTTAATTTGAATTCTCACAGGCAATTAAACTGGGGCTTGAGGTACTGCAGATTGCTCTTAGCCAAAAGAAAAACGATCTCATATTTGACCACTGTGGCTAAATCCATGTTGTTACCGCTAGTCCGCACTACGGAAAAAAAGAGATACAAGGAGGAAAGCACAAGCTGCACCTTTCAGTCTACCAGTAAGTCTCCCGAACACGTTAACATAGGAACAGTTGTGTTAGGTCATCTTGGTACCTTTCCTTCAGATGCATCCTAAACTATGTTTGTGGAAAGAGTATGAGACCTTTTCCCCTGTACACTCTTCCAGCTATCTGTGGTATAAGTGTGCCCTGCATTCACACTATAATCTTTTTAACAGCCATAAATGAAGCTATATTCAACAAACTTTCCAGTTCCTTAATTCTTGTGGCCTCTGAAGCAGCTTGCTGTAAGGAATGCCACAATTTAACTACATGGTCATGAACAATTATTTCTTCTTGCTGATTTAGTATCTGTTGTTCACTATGTTGTGAAGACCATGAGCAAACCCTTCTCCATTCACGTTTTCCCCGGCCATCATCATTTCACTGGCCTTCATCCTATTCTGCCTCAGTCTCTCATTTCAGAGCTATTTAGTCTCTCTTCATACGAGAGCTGTGCCGCAATGGACATCCCTGTCCTCATCCTGTACCGCATGTAATTCTAACACATCACTTTCTGAGCTAGCAGTGACCTTAATGACGTCCAGTAGGTAAGATACAGATAAAGATGTAAACTCCACAGCTATTAAGTTAGGAAGGAAGTTACTCAATTAAATATTACTAACTTAGATAACTGCACTGAAAGAACAGAGTTGTCACCACCCACCCCCCCACTTCCCTGGGACCCACATTTGCCTTTCAGGAAGTCCTGAAGTGTCCTCTTGGACTCTTCCGATTGTGCCAGGGTACACCTAGACTTGCCCTAGCCCGGGGTGAGGTTTGCCCAAAAGATGTGCCACCCTAAAGAGGTTCCTATTCCAACGGCAGGAGGCAGGCAGGGGCAGCCTGCTCGGTGGGACTAGGGCTACAGAGGGGGAAGAAGAGGGACAGTTATCAGGGGCAGGAACTTCGTGTGGTTAATTTTTAAGACAGTGGAGGCTAAAATAGAGTTAATATTGTGAAGCGAAAGTACTGAGGGAGGGACTAATGATAGTAGCAGAAAAGAAAGTTGCCAGGGTCATTGGAGCCCTTGGAAGAATTAGATGGGGCCAGCATACAGGCAAGTACTGTGTTTGTGGATAAGGAAGGCTGAATATGCCTATTTTGGGCTGGAAAAGTCTGTCTTTTTGTCCTCAAGACACACCACTGAAGGCAAAGGACGCACCAAGTAAATAAATAAATAAATACACAAAACCATGCTTGGGTGATAATATCAAGCTATATGCTAAACTTCATTATGGCCCAAGGCCAGCAACAGGTTGGTTTCTCGTTTTAATGAACAAAGATGGGCAGAACTAAGGACCTTGGTTCAGGGCAGCCCATGGAAGTATATCGCAGAATATCATGGACTATTTTTTGTTGTTGTAAAGTGAAAGAAACAAAACTTAAAGAAATAACACCTAAGGTTGGCTCTAGTCTCTGAATAAAATTATTAAAGGTTTTTGCAAAAAATAGTTCGCAGACTTTTCATTCTTCCACTGCCTCTCCAAAAGGCTTCAGCTTCTACAAGACATAGCTGGCTATCCAGGCTGATTGCTTTGCTGCCTATACCGCAGACGGAGGTATAAACTGACTCAGGATGAGGCAAGGGGAACAGAAACATTCATTTTCAGGCAAATATAAAGTAGCCACTAGCAGCAAGATGCAAAATCAAGACAGTGATGATTTGCTGTTAAGCCCAGATTTCTAGATCCAAGGACAGGGAAGCGTTCAAGCAGACACAGGATTTTCCCTAATTCTGCATCTACACATCAAGCCTGGCACTGACCGGGCTCCGGCAACACCAGGGGGCAGGGGGAGAGCTGCCGGCTGTGGCACTCCCTTCACCTGGACACCGGGGTGGGAGGGGGCTGCGGTGGCACCCAGATGGCACAGGCAGAGGGACCGCAGGGGTGCACGGCTGGCTAACATGGGGTATCGGTTCTTGTAGGAGCTATAAGGTGCAAATAAAAAGGCATGGCACAGAGCTACATGAAATGTTATCGAATGACAGTGAATCACAGTGCTTTTCTCTTTTGATGCCACTCAGAAAATTTATTGAACAAAAGATATATAATATTATTTCTGAAGTTTCTTTCTCTTGCACACTGTCTCTCAGAGCTCTGCTTGGAAACTTCCCCAGCTCCCCGCCCTGGCTGGCTTCCGCTCTTTGTTTTCAGGCAATATAGTCTCATCAAAATGGAAAAATATCCAAACAGAAAATTGAAGGAATAGCCTGGTCTCCTGACTTGGACTCTGGAGGATAACTGTACTGATAGCAAAGTGGGTTTTTTTTTCCCTCCTAGTCATACATGGCTTAGCACTGAGATTTGCCTCTTCAGAGGTGCTACAAAGTGGGAAGCGGTCAGAGTCAGATGGTGTGATAGATTTTCTTCAGAGAGATACAGCATGCCCTGTATTAGAGGCAGAGAAAACCGATGTGCTTTGTTTTCAAGACAAATTAGATTAGCAGAAATGTACTTTCTTCTGAAAAGGGAAACTTAAATTAATGTGATAAACACTATCCTAATAAGTGTTAGTGTCCAGCCCTGGGAGGCTGGACTCCCCTGGCTACGCTGCAGACTGATTTGTTTTCTCCTCTAAGAAAAATAGTTCAACCATTTAAGAAAAGAAAATTTAAAAAAAAAAAGAAAAGAAAATAGTAATATAAAAACAACACCTCAACTGTACTTTTCTTTTGTTATCAAGCACTTGCTGCCTCATTGATTTAGGATCATGGACGTTGGCAAAGTCTGGGTCTTATATTGCCTCTGTGATTTTTGTTTACTTGCTAAAATGTAACAGTTAAATGATGAGAAGATTTTTTATTATTATTATTTTGCACTGAAAATGGTCCAGCTTAAAACGAGTCTTAATGCTGGCTGCAGCCGCTGTGCACCATGTGACTCTGTTCAGCAGATTTTGCCATAACCCTGCAGGATCTGAACAGGACGTTTCCCCAAATGCCTTTCTCCTGCAGCACCAGCCCAGCCTCGGCAGCAATAAGTGATTAAGTTGTCTTGAGTGACATACTCATGGCTGTGGTAGTCAGCAGCGAGGAATGGGCTGGAACAAACTCCCCAATAGATGAGCTAATGACAAGGTAAGCAAGGAGAGGTGATGAGAAAAGGGGAGTGAAAGCAGGGGACTGCCACAGGACAGACATAAAGAAAGATGGGGAGGAGGCAGGGGCGCAGGTGGGCAGAAGGCCTAGAAGAGCTATGGTGGCTGAAGCACATTCTTCTTGAAACACAGCCAACCTTTCAATAATCTTTATCTGTCTTTTTAAACACAGTTATCTGGGGTTTTTTATATTTTCTATGGTACAGGCATGACTCAAACCAGCCTCAACTGACACAGCCATAAACCCATTCTTTCTGTTACTGTAGATACCTGCCTCGTTTGATATCTGCTCCAAACTTCTGCAGTAATGCAGGCCATAGTCCTACAGATTTATTCTTTTCTTTTTTAAATCTGCCACCTGGACAGATTCTTAATGCCGAGTCCGGTTCTGTAGCGATTGAGAGGAGCATCCTGTAGGAAACACGTTCAGCTCATCAAAGGCAGTTGTAGAGCTCTTGGTAGGGTGAGCTGAGGCTGTACCACCAATTTTAATTCTTCTACTTCCTATCTTCTAAGAACATTTGACTTTATGGTCTTTTTTAAAAAAACCCAACACAACTGGATGGCAGCAAGAGATTACTGTACATTAATAGGCTTACATACACAGATTCATTACACAGGCAAAAGGAGATGGGCAGAGGGAGAAAGCTTTAGACATTTCATTTTAATTTGCCTTTGTCATAAATTTGGCTAGTAGTAATTTTGTCACTCAATTTTAATACTATTTAGCTATCCAGTAGCCATTCTTACAACTGTTAGATCACACAGGTCACACAAATTCAGAAGTCCAGGACTACGAAAGCTTCAATCCTTAGCAATATTTTTTTCTGGCTGCTTATCTAGTAATTCCAGCTCTAAATGGATCGTATATACTCATTTTGAAGAAACATTTCTTTTAAATTTTTGAAGTGTCTCACTCTAAAAGTAATATTTATGTGGTCTGACTTTGAAGATAATGAAGACCAGAAGTTGTTTACCATAACAGAGAAACAATTTTATAGGCCACCACAGACTTGCATAAAAGCAGGGAACATTAAAACCAAAAACTTACAGGCAACATAGTTTCCTTACTATGCATTACCTGTTTATTGGATTTTATTTCTTTACTCTCCAGTAGATGGCAATCCAGTACTTGGCCAGTAGAAGAGTCATGTGAAGAGACTTCGTATACAAATCCGTTGGGGCTTTAGTTATATATTCTAAGTGCAAATTTGAACTGCAAACGTTATCCAAGTGAATCATTTGACTGGTGTTTTATTATATCACTGGCCAGCACGACACAATGCCAAAACAAATAAGACTTGAGAAGTGTGCGTGGAAATGGCAGCGCCTTTCAGCAAAGGGGAAGATTTTTATGTCTTTAAAGGCTGATGGTTGGTTTAGTGAAGACAGTCTCTTATGCTGATGTTTTTAGAAGACTTGGGAGGTAGAAACGTAAGTTTTGGTGTCTACTCGTTTGGAATTTTACTTACTCTTGGAGTGCTGCAAAGCCATTTCTTGTGTTTAAGAAAAAAAATTGCACGGAACTTCCTGAATCCTCTCCCTTCTGTGTGACCTTCTCTCCAGAGGGTGGCTGTATGCCATACGAGTGGCTGTGCCTCCTCTGCTTATTTACATTGCTCCAGAGCTGTTTCTGGGATTGTCATTGTAAGATCAAACCCACAGAACACACCAGATTTGGTGCGGACCCTGCCTCAGATGATAGCCTAGCTATTCACCTATCCCACCTTTTCCACCTGCTCAGGTCATCAGAGCCTTCAGCAGAGTTTGGGGTGGGTGAGAGTGGTGATGCTTCCTTCCAAAGCAGGGAGCTGGGGCAGATATGGATTTAGGGGCACCAGAAGGGAGGTCGGGGGTTTGGCACCAGCTGTGCATTTTGTGACACAGGTTGAAGTGCTCCTCATCATCCCACAGCTGTGTCCCACCTCAGGGCTGTCCAGGCAGGAAGAGCCGTAGTCTAGCTAGGTGACCTGAAGAGAGGTAGGACACGTCCTTCTGTGAAAAATGGTGGTGAGTCAGTAAGCAGTAAAGTGAAGGGAAGGCAGTGAATCAGTAGAAATTCAACTATATTTTGCTAATATTGAATAACCTTTCCCATCTCTAAGTCCTCAGAGGTTTTCTTCATCATTTCATTCATACATTTCTTTTGAAGCCTTGTGATTTCTAAAAGTATGGATTGATAGAAGTAAAAATGGCCTTTGGTCAAATATTTGACCCTTTCATAACAGAGATGAAAGCAGCAGCATTCACAGAACAGTTTACGTTTTCAGAGCCTTGTACCAACATCAGTTACTGTTTGTATTCCACTTTGGATCGAAGACGAGTTGGAAGCGAGCTTCAGGTTTGCATGGGATGCAGACAACGGGCACCAAGTGGCAGAGTTTCTATGGGACTGCGGTTCAGAGATGCTCACACTGGTTTTTTTGCCTAATTGGCTCATTAGCAACAAGTGTGGGGCTGCTGATTTGGTGTGCTCTCATCGTTTGGATTTTGCTTGGTTGGTTTTTAAAAAGCCCTTGGGCTTTAGAGGCAGTTAACGCAACAGTGATGACAAACCCTGTAGCTGCTACTTTCTTTATAAGTCAAGACATTGAGCAGAAACTATATGTCTGGGAAAACTAACAATCTATTTTATGTTCCCACCGCTCTGTGTGAGAAAGGATGAATCAGACGCTGTTGTCATTTGCAGTTAGCAACAGCCTGCTCAGAACATAGAAACAGAGAACAGTGGTCCATGCTGAGAGCCTGACGTCTTGCCTTGTCCGGTAGTAATTGTCCTCAGCCACGAGATGCCTGTTCAGGGGGATAAAAGCAGTAGTTCCCACAAGTATTTAGAATTAAATGAGAACTTTCTTCTTTTCCTTCAATTCTTTATATATTTTTGGGTAGTGCCTCTTTGAAAAACATCTTCTTAAACTAACTTATTAAATGCACATCACAGCCTTGTCTAATACCCACCGAATATACATCCGACAATGAGAGACCTCTGCGTTCCCAGAAGGTAGAAACACTGCTCTTATTTTTATGACAGTCATCAGCTTTCCACAAGTTTCTTCATCCAGCCCTTCCTTCTTTCCCTCCTCTCTCTCCCGGTAATCCTCACTACCGCCTCAGCTGTTCCATGAGCTAGTTGATCCATTTTCCTTCCTACTCTGCCCCTAACGCAGCCAGAGCAAACACATGCCGGGAACACTCCTGAGCCTTTTTTTTTGGCCTGGGCTGTTCGGAGGGGCTGCCGTGCTTGGGCAGCTCAGGCACACCTTGACAGCCACCGAGGAAGAAGAGACATGCAGCCCATAAATGTTACTCCCATAGCACATGCAGGATTGAACAGAGGTAAGGAACAGTATTGGGGATGGCATTGGAAATAATAGAAAACAAATAACAGAAATCAGATGTTTCCTACTCTGGCACTGTGCAAACCTTGCACAAGCCTCAGGGTGCAACCTGACAGACCTTTACAGTTTGCTCTAAATAGGATTTGTCTAGATTTACTTCACTTATATCAAGAAGATGGCGTCTGTGGGATCTCGCTGTTATCCACCGTACCTTCCTGCTCTCCTGGGCCTCTCGTTGCTTGTGCCTCAGGACCCAACGCTCCTGGTAAAAGCAATATTACTCAGAATTAAAGAGTGCATCTGGCCTGGATACTTCTCTCAATTACCCGTTTGAACAGAATTTCTGTTCTCCAAATAGCATCTTGACTTCACAGAGCACTACACAAGTGCTCAGCAAAGTAGACACACATGGAAAAATGAGCAGAAATAGTTACCAGCTTGGAGGACCTCCCACTGGTTGGCTTGTTTTATCTCCTCAGTTTCCCATTTGAATGTGGGATTTTTGTAAGGCCCTGACGAGGTATTCCCCAAATGAGTGTGGTGTTAGCTGCATTTTCTCCATGACACTTTACACCTCTGGTGCTGCTTGCACTAGAGATCACAGAGCCACTTTTGTTCATGCACACACCTAAGTGAGCACCGAATGATGAGCCAGAGACCAGAACTTGACAAAACCTTGACTCTGGTCTTCTCATAGGCTGAACAACTAACATGACAGTAGGATGCAGTAGGATGCAGCTTGCAAAGATGCAAGGAGTGAGGCTGAATCTCGGCCTGCTATTGATGCAGACAAGCACGGATACTTTTATGTTTTCCTGGGCATGAACCATCTATGGTTGCCAAGTTTTGCCCGCAAAGTTAAAACACACTGTGTGTTGCAGATACTTGTCTGCTCCAGGGGAGACGTTTCTCCACAGTGACAGGTATTGCATGGGAGCTGGGGCTACTGCTTCTAAAGATAACTTGCACAAATCCTCATAGACTCAGGTAGAAGACTCCCATATTCCTGAAGCAGGACACAACTGACCAAATTTCTAAAATACATACAAGAGAAAGAAAAAAAGTAAGTTTTTAAGCACCTTCCAGAGATTTTGCTATGTGCCATTTGCTATTATTTGACTCACACTTGCATGTATATTAGAAAGCAGCCTGAAACCCTCTCCTGCTCTGTCATCAGGTTGCAGAGGAGAAAACTGAGAAGGCAGCTATTGGTCCCAAGGCATGTTCTAAATCCAGCCCTTGGGGGATAAAAAAAGCCTCTCTCCAAGGGAAGTGGCTTAATGAATTGAGAGAGCCTCTCATCTCTCATCTCATTTCATTAGATGACTTTATTAAGCACATAAGTGCTTATTTGTGTAATTGAATTAATCTAAGCCATTTTTCTGCTCTTCAGAAACTGCACTGCCCTAAATCCACAGCACCTTCGCTGATGCTCATATTTTGATGCTCATAAGCAAGTGCAGCCTGTGCCACTCTGTCACAGCAGGAGACCTGAAGTGGTGAGCAGGCATCGCGGTGGGAGGTGGGAGGGGAGCAGTCCTGCTTGTCACTATTGGCAAATACAGTCTTCCTCATGCAGCAGCTCCTGTGGATGGCAAGTAATTTGGTGCTGCTAAAAGAAAACAAAACGGTATATAGTGCTTGCCTATTGTTTTTGTGTGCTCAGCAGCATCATTAATTTCACTTTCAGATAGCCACTGTAACCTATAAAATTGCTCACACCTCAAGGCGTAGCAGATGGTCCACAATATTGCCAGTTCTTCTCTTTTTTTGGCTTTGTAGAATTGCTAAGACCTGAACAAACCCAGAAGCTGAACTAACCTCAGCTCTCGGTACCAAGCTAGTTCCACTGGGGACTCTGCAGTATGGCCACGAGAGTGAAAGACGGGTTATTGTAACACTGCTAGTACGGTACAGGAATGGCTCACCCTATGGTTGAGGTGGCATGGCATTTTGTTTTTAATCAACATTGAACTTGTGAAAGACGCAATTTGGTTTCACCTTTCAAGGCAGAGAACTGGTGAAGGGATTTTTGTTTGGCTAACTGCAAATGAGCCACTTATATCAGAACTTTAAAAGTGAATGCTACTATTAGGTAACATCTTACCCATGCTTCAGTAAAACAGAAAAATTGTAATTTTCATTTTTAGTACCTGGGGAGTATGATATTCAGTATCATAGCAGTCAGTGGAGCCGAAGAGCAAAAGAAATAGTAGCAAATCGATAGCCTAATTCTGAAGTGTGTCCCCTTAAGGCAGGATTTGTGGACATAAATACAGGTCTTGTTTTTGTAAACTTGCACAGCTGTATATGCATTTTGTGGCTAAATGGAGAAATACAACTCATGGGACTTTCAGAATATCATATGCCAACATGTAGAACTTGTCAGGGACACAAAGCACTCTGCCTACCTGGGATGGGATCCGCCTCGGAAGAGCCAAGTCTAGAACCTCCAAGCCTATACAGGACTCGTCTCAGAGATGGTGAAGTTAAAAGGCTGGATTCAGTAAACAACAAAGCAGTTTGAAGTGCAAAATTGTAATCCCAACTCACCTTTCTCTCCTACTCAAACCTGTCTAGTCTTGGAAGCAACTAATCCCACCTGGTGTCTTTCTGTTTGACCTTAGGCACCTAGAGTTTTTATGAACTCCAACCACAGCCGCCTAAGCAACAAGGTTCCCTTGAAATAAGACCTACGGCTTTGTTCTAGTCTGACTTTCGGGAAGCATTCTAATTCCATACATGCCCTGAAAAGCTTTTAAAGAGTTTTTTGGGTTGGGGTTGGTTATTTTGCTGTAGAATATTGTGAGTTCATTTATGCGTGTAAAAATTCTTCTCCTGCATGGAGCCAGGCCCAAACCCACTGGAACTGCTAGAATCTCAGTAATATCAGAGCTTTGGGATCAGGGCTTGCACATCACCAGTACACTTACATATGTAAGCCAGTCACGCAGGCATAAATTCAGCATAAACTCATTGTGTTGCAGAATTGAAGAAAAAAAATAATGTCCATTCATGCAATGAAAGACTGCAGTACCTGCAAAAGGGCACACTTAAGAGCTAGTAAGACTTTTTGCTTCATATTACTTCCTGAATGTTAAATGATTAACCTTTAGTAGTCTCATGAGGTAGCTCTGGTGGTATACGTAAGGTTACATTCAGAGCTTTTAAGTCTCCATGGGCTCACATGCGAACCCTCTGCTCAGGCATAAAGTTTCTTTTTCTAAGTATCAGTAGCAAGAATTTTAACACGTTTCTTCCACATCTCTCTTTCTAGTGCAAACGCTCCATTGTGGAGAGAGAACTTTTAGAATGAGGATAGGTATGTATGTGTCGGGGGGTGGTGGTGTTTGGCCTTGGCAGTGGCTACGGTGGTTAGCACACATTTGGATCAAACACGCTAGCAAAATGCTGAGAGCAATAGACAGGGGCTTTGTGTTTCAGCTGCTCCCAAAGCAATCCTGGACCATAGCAGTCTTGGAAGGGAAGCAATACTCCTTCCAGCTGCAGAAATGGCAAGCGCTCTGGCTTTTCATGTTGTGCAGTGTTTGTTTTGTTTTTATTTCTATTTTGTTACTTGAGAGACTCTTGGAAACGGGCTGTATTTGAGCCAGCTGCAGTCCCTGGAGGTGGGCTGAATGCTTTCCTCCAGCCAGCAGAGCAGTGCCCTCTGGTGCACATGCAGAGCAGTGGCCTGGTCCTCAGCTGAACCAAAAGATATTAACAGAGGAGAAAAATTAAAAGTTCCCATCTGACACGCTACCTCATTCCCACGAACCATTTGCCACGTTGTACAGCTCTGATGGGAGCGTTGCCTGAGGGGAACCAAAGATTCAGCTGTCTGGATCCAACCCAAACGATAGATTTGTTTATTTGTTTGTTTTCTCTTGATGTCATTTCCAGAGTTAAGCTTCTGGTTAAAGACAACTAATGCAGGCACAGTCCACCCCTGTTACTTAGGGCTAAATCCACAACAGATTTAGTATGTTGCCACGTGGACCTGCCAGCACTCTGTTAGGTAGCTAAGTATACCCATTAATTACACAGCAAATTTAACTAGACCAACAAATACAACACACTAAGCAAGAAGTCACTCAAGCGAGCCTGAAGGAAGTGCCAAGAGTCATGTCCTAAGGCTCCTTTGCCCTAAAACCTGGACATTGGCATCTTATTACAGACTGCAGAGATTACCTGGCTGCTCCACAGTCACAGTCACATCTCCAGACTGAGGAGAGAATCTCACCAGCCCAACGAAGTGGAGCTGCATTTGAAAACCAGGTTTGAAATCCCTTCTTGCAGGCAAGAGCTATAATTACAACTCCAAAGCATTATACTCTTTCTCTGGTTCCACCAATTTTCAATTATTCCACTGCAAATAGGAAAAGCTCCCAAGGGGAGAGCTCTCGCATGCACCTCCCTGAGCCCAGCAGCTGGACATTCAGGGGATAAGAGACAACGTTTGGACAGTGATGATTCGCATCCCACGCAATCACATTGTGAGGGCTGCTTGTAGTCCTGGATTATCGGGGCTTTTAATCTTTTTAATTTTTAACCTTTTTCTCCTGCTGTAGGTATGTGTTGAGAGTGTTTACAAGGTGAGGAACTACAGGCTTGGTAAGTTGGAGTGAGAGGGGCTGGGATACAAGCAAAGAAATTAAATAACTGGACACTGCTACCACACCAGTAAATAGAAGATCTGTTGGCTAAATTAAAAACAACCAAAAAAAGAGAGAGACCAAGGAAATTTATTTACTTTTTATCTATGAACAGTATGACATATAATTATAGACAAGTTTTGATACACAGGAAAACCCTTTTGTCAACCATTTGTTTTGCTAAATGAAACAGCACAATAATCTTTACACATTCATCTTTTGTTTTTTCTTTTGTTTTTTTCTTTACAATACACAGCTTTCTTGGGTTGAAGCAAACTGCAGGACATATTGAGTACTGGTATATTACAGCTACTTACATCATTTAAGAACAGCAAATGGAGAAAAATAAGTTATTTAAATATTGATTTCATATACAGAAAGTGCAACTTTGTTAGTTGTTACGTAACTTGCTGGACAGTTTTGATTCCCCAGAGGGTTTCAATTAAAGATAAAAGTATCTTGGACCAAAAGTATTATTTATTCTAAAAATAATACAGTACAACTGCACAGCTGTGACTTGGTGAATCGACCACTATTGCTGCTCTTAGAGATGATGACCTGTTTGAATAATGCAATGTTTAACACTTCTCATCGTGCTCCCAGTCTGCATCCAAAGCCAGGCTCATCAGACAGCACCTGGAACTACGGGTGGTCATTGCCACCTGGGTAGTAACAGAGGGTTATTGATCGAGGCTTACGGTTATGATGGCATTCGGTAATATTACGGGCTTGCTGCTTCTATTGTTAAATAGCTGTTTGAGTTACAACGGTACAATGAATAGATACTTAAGATCGTTAGCCTGAGCAGAGCAGATTAGGATTCCAGCAGCAGGTTTCTTTCGTGCTTCCCAGGAGTTAACAAGCGAACTTTTGCTTAGAGCGCTGCATGGTTGCAAAAAAAATGTATGAGGTTATGGCTCTCATACCGCACGGCCTCACCTGCTCAGGGAACACCACAGGTCACAGAAACCACAGCAGGGAAGCTCAAACACTGAGAAGCTTAAGGCTTTTTTAGATTAAAATATAAACTAAAATTGTAATTCAAGTAAGACCACAGAGCACAGTCTTAAAAAGAAAAACAAAGCAACTATTAAAACTCACAAATCTCAAACTGCTCACTCTAGTCCTGATGGGTGGGATTTGGTTTCCCTGGGCTACGTAATAATTTAAAAATTATGAATTTACAAAGAGCATTTGGCACGCAGGTTCAGCTTATTCCCATAATTCTCCTTCTCTTATTAAAAGAGGGGAAAGTAGTTAATACGGGAGAGCTTTATTATGTGACTTGCCTTCCCTGCAACACGAGGAAATTTCTTTCCTTTTTTATTGCATATAGCCAGCTTGGACTTTTTCCTTGCTGCACTATAGCTGCTGTCTACTTACTTCTACGCAATTCTGGCCCCTGCCAGCAATCCCAGGAAGTCTCAACACACTTTCCATCTCCTGCTTACTGATAGTCGCCATGTAAGCCTCAGAGAGGAACAACAGACAAATCATCATTATTAAAAAGACACTTTTTAAAATTTTTTTTCTCTTTTTACATATTCACCAGCTATGCAAAACACCTATTCTGTATGTTTCCTGATGCTGTCATATTAGAACATGCTGATTATCCACACACCGAGGAGCACATTACAGAAACAGATCTAGAGGAGCTTGGCTTAAGAACAATTTCAGGTTACATCAGTGACTTAGTTGCCTTCACGTGATGGTGTGCCGTAGACGGTGGTGAAATATGAAACGAGGAAAGTAAACCAAACACCTACCAATTCTACCAGGAGCCAAACTAATTATCATCTGTACTAAAATGCATAGTTCACCTAACTTAAAACATGACCACGAAAGGACTATATGTAGTAAAGGAATCATGGAACAACCACAATTTTTCCTTCATCAATCTGAGAGCATTTTTTCAGGAAAAGTGTCATTAGCTCAATAAGAGGCTGGGATAACTGAGTGAAGTGCCTTGTCTGGTTTTATACAGGAAGTTGATGTCAGAACCAATACTGGAACCAGCCGCATGTCCTGGCCTGTGCCCAGGTTTCTATACTATCTCCCTTTATCTGCCAGAGTAAGCTTGCCCTGTCTTCCATGGAGCATTTGCTCTACAAAAAGCTGAAGGACACACCATATATAGACCCCAAAGAAAAGCTAGTTATGTGCTATTCATGATAATCTGTATTTGGTATATAAAATGTGTACCCATATAGAAAAATAAAATCTGTCATTAGCCACATATGCAAATGGAACATTTTACATGGATTTAGGCAGAAAAATATCATTACATCATGGAAAAATGGTTCACCACATATGCCAGAACAATGCTCTCCTCCAGTGAGAGGTAACATTAACACAGTCATGAGGGATATCAACTGTTGTAGAATCACAGTGTAATTCATAAGACTATATAGAATTTTTTTTTCACCCATGCAACAGAATTATTGGATCTGATGATGCCTATGGGACACAATTTGCTTTTCTGATGCATTTTATCTCCCACAAGTGAATTTTCATTTGCAGAAACCCACTGTTTGGAATCGATAGGGTCAGGATACCAAGTCAAAGCTGCAGCATAATGATTGACAATATAACACAGTACACAGAATATGATTAAATGAAAAGCAGTTACATATATACAAGGCAGTATATCTTGGAACAGTTTAGTAACAACAGTAAATGCAGACTGTAGGGAGCAAGAAGTCAGCCTGACAACCGAAACCTAGCATAACCCTGCATTTGTAAAAGCATCTCTACAACATAGAAGGTGTTATGATGAGACATTTTATAGAAGCTACTTGAGCTGGAAATCACCCTAAGTGCAGCTTAAGGGTGACAGGTTGAAACAAGGCTTGGGAAACATGAATAGAGGTAAGTGAACACTAGGTAACTGCTTAAAAGCTTATTTTAAGGCAAATAAAAAGCTGATTGCTAGAAAGCAGTTATAAAAATGACCTCAGCTCTGTACAAATAAAAAGAAGCTTTCTGACTCTCCGCAGGTTAGTTGCATTGGAGTGACAGAGATGGACCATACTGAAACCTAATTCCAGTCCATTAACTTTGGCCTAGCTAAAGGCTTTGTGGCGTATGGGGACCTATACCAAGCAAAGATGAGCAAGGGCATTTGTGTTCAGCTCTAGACTGCTAAAATAAACAAAAGGCATTTGCCAAACAGCTTCTACTGGAATTTGCACCTTGTTTTGTACCTGGGTCTTTAGGACTGACTCCAGGTACCTGGAACCTAGATGTACAGAAGACCCCCAACCTAAGGAGCTCTCCCTAGAAACAGGGCCTATTACTAGTATTACTTTCACAAACTTGAGGAAAATGTGCAAGGGTCCCTTAATTCTGTGAAGCTGTCCGATTCTCAGGCCAACCCTGTGCATTTTATGAAATAAGAATACTTTACAGGGGAGTGAGGGGGGAGGGAAGTACCACATCTATGTTACCTGGTGGTTGCTTCTCTTCTCCTTCAGTTGCCAAAGACAGCAAAAGAAACATTTCATATCCTTTGAAGAAGGTATCTGCCTGTCCTTGGGAGCCAGTTCCTTGATCCCTTTAGATATGTGAAGTAATTAGAGCAATATTGGTGCACGAAGAAGCAGTGGATTCTCAACCAGGCAATGCCACACTATGGAGCATGTTAAATTGCCTCTGGATCAAGAGGTTTGAAGTGTCTTGCCGCTGCCAGGAGCTTGCTTATGTGCCTTTCCTCTGTGATGCCAGCTTCTTGAAGGCAAGTTTGTGACAGAGAAGGCACTTTGCTCAGTGTGTTGAATCCTGCTTCTGTGAGCAGGCTGGAATACATAGGTAGACCAATGGAAATCAGCCAGTCAGATACAGAGTTGATAAGTCCCGGGGATACAGGTTTTCGGCAAATTTCAGTGAGCCCTCCACTTGGAATCTGGACAGTAACGGGAAAAAAAAAAAAAAAAAGAAGAAAAGAACCCTTAATGTTAAACATAACTGCTTATTTTACAGCAAGTCACCTTTTGTTTTTTCTTCCAAACTGGTAGAAACTCGTAGCAGCTGTTTTGAACTCTTACGTCACATTTGTCAGTATGAGAACGGTGTGGGTTGAAAGGCTAAGATCACTTGGCACAGGAGCAACAGCAACAATTTTGGCGATGCAGTGGGCAGTATCCAGCTGCTTGGGCGACCGTCATGTGCCATTCTGAATTAGTTTGACATCAGTAAAAAATACCCAGTGACAAGACTTTCCAGGGTGATCCATTTAATTTCTCAGTAAAGCAAGAGAATACCAATTTTGCCCCTCAGACAGACCGAGTTCTCACATAAAAAGTCATGAAAGCTTTTGACGGTTTCCCCCTCCTGCTTTTCCTAAGGAGGAGTGGACAATAGTATAGTTTATGAAATGAAAAAGGAGTGTAAAACCTTTCAGATTTCAATACAGAAGCGTTTAATATATGCCACCCTTAGTAAGCAAGTCTCGCTTACCACTGCTTGCAGTCTGCTTAGACTTTCAAGACTATTGTTCAGTCAAGAGAGAGGGCTACCCACTCTCCTTTCAACTACTAACTGTCCTCCTGTGGGACAGGGGTAGGTACCTCCTGCCCCTGTAGTACCCCTACCTACGTTGTACCTGCTGGGTGAACAAAGGGAGCATTTTTGTACCAGCACTTCGCAGGTATCTGCCTTTACCAGTAGTCAGTCCTTTTAAAAAGTCTGCTTATAAATAAGAAAATTTGGTTTATGGAAATACTCACTGCCATGCGATGCTGCTTCCTCAGCTGCTTTACCCGGATTTGGTCCATATTTGTGGCAACATCCTTTTCAGGCTGGTCTAAGTCTTCAGAGTACCTCTGTACCAAAGCCTCAGGAATGCCACAGCGACCATGCTGAATGTTCCCAGCCAGACACAAAGGAGAGAGAATAGATGAAGGAAGTGTATCAATACAGACCAATCAATGCAAACTTCATAAAGAGAAGTGCAGAATGGGAGCAAGAAGGAGCTTTCCTCAAGATTCCATGAAAACTGAAAAAGCAATCCCTAAAGGAAGGACTTGGCCTTAGGACTCCTTCCTTCATAAAAAGATGTCCTAATCACTGTATTACCAATTCAGATTTTCTTGGAAGCATAAAGTCTAATAATGACCTCCTTTTTCAGGTCTACTTCCCCATACTAGCAGAGAATGAGACATTTCCATGCCCAGTGCCACCAAAGCACTAGTGGCCTGAAAAAAGGTTCAGAATAAGTCTGGGATTTCTCAGTCCCCCTACAACACGAGAGTTACTTTAGGCGTAAGGCCTGATAGTAAAGACAAACATAGTTACAGAATGTCTAATGTCCCAATGATTTATGGTTTATCTAGGCTGGTTACTCACAAAAATACAACACACAAAAAAAATGAAAGACTATCCCTTGGAATGCTAGTAGAATAAAAAAGTTGAAGCAATGTCCTCCACTTACCTTGTCAGAGTATGGTTCTTCAGTAAGATCAATGTCTTCAGACTGCAACTTGTTTTCTATCACCATTTCCAGATCCATTCCCCTGCTACAAGAGACTTTCCTCGCTGAAGCAGGACCTAGCTTTATCACATGCTGCTGAACACTAGCAGTCTCTGGGAGCTCTGATAGCCAGGGTGGCAGTGAGCTAGGAGGGGTATCAGGCTCCTGTTCAGAAGATGTCCTATGGACAGGTACTCCGTGACAATCAATGGGAGTGGATGAGCTAGTCTTTTTTACTGGCAAACATGGTGCTTCCAGACTTGAGTGGTTCCCACTTGCAGACATGGGAGGATGATATAATCCATTAGAAAGGCGTTCTCGGCATTTTTTGGCAGGGACAGGTGGTGGCTGAGAAGGATTTTTTGGTTGCATTCTTGCCTCATTTGTGCCTTTTTGCTCAGCTTCTAGACCTCCCTTGAGGACTGGAGCATAATCAGCCCGTGTGAGGTCCTGAAAGCCTTTACTTTGTATTTCCAGAGGCGTCCTTGTTGCAAGATGCATCACTAAGGCAGGCTGAGCTTCCCAGTTTTTCAGGGGGAACGAACCAGGCTTTCCACTTGCAGTCTCCATTACAGAATAGTCCAATTCCTTAGCTCTTCCCTTCTGAGAACTAACAGCTCCTCTACCCTGCTTAGCCATCAAGTCATCTGCCATACAGCTGCCTCCATGAGACTGAGGTGGCAGGGCAGAGCCAGTTGCCTTTTTTGCTACACTCAGTGAATCCTGAGGAAAAGAACCTACTTCCTTGCTAGCGTCCTGTAGGTTAGTATTGGATTCTCCCTGGAGATCATCCAGAGAGTGAGATCTTGGCCATGTATCTACACCCTGGGGGCCATCCAGAGTTTCATAGCTCCGACAGACGGCAACTGGTAGACTTCTACGGTTCTTCTTCAGACCCGTAGCAGCTGGAGGTTTGACAGAGCTCTTCAGAGCACGATGCGCACAACTCAACCGGCTTTCTTTTTCCCCCTGCTGTATAGTTTCTATTGACTTGGTCAGTGGAAGTGTAGGATAATTTGATAGCTGGTTTCTGCTGAAGTCCTTAAAGCTATGCTCACTTGCTGATTTTGAGGGCAGAAGACAGGTCCTTCGAGTTTTACCTAAAAGCAAGTAAATCACAATCCACCATTAAAAAAAAAAAAAAGTCGGCAGGGTAAATAATGGATCACTCCTAAATGCCTTTGAAACAAAAGGATTTACTCTCTTTTTGTAAAAAAAAGGATTTACTCTCTTTTTGTTAACTCTAAATGTACAAGAACTCAGTGCCATTTTAAGCATACAAATTTGTGAGCTTCAGTTTTGTTAATGAAGAACTGGTAAATGTGACCATGTAAGGAAAATACATTTAAAAGACTTAATATCCTTCCTACTCCCCAATTTGCAGAGATTTGAGATTTAGCTCATGTAAACTTTTTTCAGTGTAGAAATATCCTACAGTTAGAACTGCTGCCCTATATCCATTATATGAATTGGTTTGACGCCCCCCACAAATAACTCAAAAGCCCCATCATTTTTTTTTCTACTTTTCTAATTTGCTTAAGATATTAATAGTTATGTTCACCTTCTAATAAAGTTTACTATATTGCTCAGGAAAGTTGGTGTTGGGTTGTTTGTTTGTTTTTCCAAAAAAGATTCTGTTTATTCATTTTAATTACAAAGCGTGCCAATAATGTTATTTCATCTTTTAAATAAGCAGCAAACTATTTGCAATAGCAAAACCAGAGAGCAAAAAAGTATTGGAAGGCTGGCTTTGCACCCGACCCTTTGTAAAGTTAGTTCTAGGGACAGCAGAGTTTTATGGAAAAATTTCTTATACTATGAGATGCAGAAGTGTTTCAAAAGGGAGTTTCAAGTGTGACTAATCTTAGCGTTCTTCTCATGCTATAGTGTTTTATCGAAGTGGAA
The DNA here is from genome assembly GCA_013397275.1 of Burhinus bistriatus. Lineage (NCBI taxonomy): Eukaryota > Metazoa > Chordata > Aves > Charadriiformes > Burhinidae > Burhinus > Burhinus bistriatus. The sequence goes on from VYXH01008045.1 coordinate 150,278, forward strand.
GGTCTTACAGATGTGGTGTTTTATTATAACCACTTAAGATGAGATGGCATGAATTAATATGAACCGCATGTTATTTGTAAGCTTATTTTATATTTTTATGAGATACACGCTGATTTTAAACAGTGAAGTCCATCAAATCTGTCATCAAATCAGAAAAGTTCTGATCAAAGGGACCGAGCTCTTTAGAATATTCATTAGTATGAAATACGAGGTCATTTCTCAAATACTGCACAGGTTTTTTAAATTTTCTTTTTAACAAGACAGAAGTAAATTTGTCTCAAAGCAGACAATCTCTCAGAATGACAGCACATCCCGAACAGGGTGACAGGGATACTTTCCTCCATGTACAGTAAGCTTTCTAAAATCAGGATAGATAGATAAAGCTTGACATTTCTTTTTCCGATGGAAAAAACCCAAACCCCCCAAACAAATTTGGCTACATGATATCCAAAGTCTGTAATAATAGGCAATTAATAGCTGCCAATTAAAGGACCAGTAACTTCTAGAGATCTGAGTTGTTTTGCTAACTTCATTGGAACTTAATTGATCTGATGTACTTTTAAGCAATAGATGCTTTCTTCTCATACAGCTTGCCTTCAAAGCTTTATCCTGGAAGAAGCTCAGTGCTTAGCTTTTGAATAATATACACTGCTCGCTTTGAATATGAATGAACCGGTTTAACCTAAAAGAGAAATAGCTTGCTTTCTCTCTTTCTCTTGCCTCTTTATCTGCTCAAGGAGTTTAAAAAGAAACTACCCAGAAAACTAGCAAAGAAAAATCGAGGTTACATTTAAGGAGAATTAAGGAAAACATTCCCCTCAAAAAAAAGTTGGCTGCATTTAGTGGTATGCCAGCAAGGTCATTCTACCTAAAATCAAGGTGCGCCTACAGGAATGAATGCAAGCATACAGGAACTTCTTTCTCAGAAGCTGTACAGTTCACAGTTCAACTCAAGCTAAATATTATCGTTTCCCAAAATGCTAATAAAGACACATCACACATTAAGTTGGCTCCCTTCCTACTACCTTGAGTTCAGGTAACTCAGAGAAGTAGCAGAAAGACTTCTCTGCCTGCACCTTTCCATGGAGTTAGGCCACTGGCTTCTGAAAATAACTTACAACCACATTAAAAAGACATGCATAAGAAATGTTACATTCATTTTTTAGTGCCTTCAGGCACTAATGTCAATATGTAATGAGTATGGAAAGGAGTGTTCTTTTTTCATTATTCATATTTGCTAGTACATGTCTGACTTGTGCAGTAATTCACAATATTGTCTGAGGCTTACTATCACAGCTCACATAACAAAATCCATGTACCTTCTTTTCAATCTGAAATATTGATCAGGGGTTATACTGGTTTTAGGAAAGCACACTCAGGAACCTCAACACTCTTACTGAGGCCATAAGGGTATCTAGTAAACAACATTTTAGTTCTTTAGAAATGGGATATGTCTATGCAAAGCCAGTAGCCTGGGAATGGAAAAAAGAAGAAATGGGGAATAGGAAAAAGAAGAAGAAGAAAACCAAGAAAAATGAGAAAAGAAAAATTTTGGGAAAGTAAAATAAAATCTTTAGTTCATTCCAGCCCTGTTTTCATAAAAATATGAATGCGGAGAGAATGGGAGGAAGTTCAAAACACCGTCTATAAAATATATAACTGAACATGCAATCTTCAAGCTCTCTGCTTCAAAATGGTTTGAAAAAAGTGCTGGGTTCAATGTTGTTTTGTACAAAGGATAGGGGTTCAGATTTAAGTCAAGAGCAGTATCAGCAGGCAGCTGCAATTTCTCTTTTTCTAGCTATTCCTTCCCTCCTCCTGACTGCCAGGTGTAACTTCATTATGCTTCTTAGACATTAAGAAAGGAAGATAATACTTCCTGAAAACAAACTTTTAAACATGTTTTTAAGTTGTTTTTATAAATTGGAGAGCTATATAAACAATGTCCACAAACGTAACATTCCCTCCCTAACTCAGAAAAATAATGAAAAAACCTACAAGGGTTAAAGTGTATACCTAGTAAGGTTTAAAACACATTTTTAATGTTAGCATTTTTGATAATAATTCATTCTTATAATTCCCTGGTACAGTTAAGCAATCTAATGCCTTTCATAGTGCTGTTAACCACAGTAGCATCTCTGATTTAAATGTGTGCAGAAGGACACAGGCGTCTGGGTGATAACTAAGATAACAAAGGTGGTCCTTACAGAAAATAAATGGAAAGTTTATATTGTTTCCAGGTTCAGTTCAAGCCACACGGACAATTCAAATCTTTTGTTTAATGTTATGGTGAGGTTTTTGTTAGAAAAAGCACTGTCCACCTCTCATGATACTTCTTGTTACTAGAATACAGAGAAGGAACTTTTCAATTCCCTGTCATCATCTGCCTCAGAAGAAAGGAGATGATCTTGGGAAACATTTCCAGAGGTACCAGAGCTACAGCAACAAATTTTCAGTGTTTCTCTTAGTAGTTTTTTTCTGTATGGAAGACAGTCCTCAGAAATTTAAGTACGCAAAAGCAGACACAGAACACATTCAGTGGCCTGTCCAGATCCCAGATTTCATTAACTTCATTTTGGCATTGCTTTCTATGGCTATATTTTCCGTGCATTTCAAATAGCTCTGTTGCCACAACAAAGATGATGGCACAGTAGACAATCGAACTAGCAGAAATGCACGTGTCATTAGGCAATGTGGCCACCTGTTCTGTTGCTTCCTTTTCTGACTAATTAGCACTGACCGCTTAAGTCCTTAGGATGCCTGCTTGGCACTATGGAAATTCGGGTTTCAGTTTCTGAATGAATCAGAGAACACCCTTATCCCACCTGATAAAGCCATGGTTTGTCTGCTTCTTCAGCTCTGTGCATTGCATGTGCAATTCTGATCTCTTCACATCCCCTCTCTCCTTAAAAAAGCTATACAGCACAAAAAGAAAAGGTTCCAAGAAGCCGGGCATGATCAGGGACATGAATGACCTATCAGGAATAATTAGCAGGCCTTCTCAGACTAGAAAAGAGATGACTTGGGAAGGACTGTAACAGAGGTTTATACGTAGACACTGTTGGGTATGGAGGTTCTAAGGAAGACCAGGGATGTTCATAAAGAGAAACAATTTCAGGAAAATGGATGAATGCCAGGAAATAGTACCAAATTTTTGAAGTCCTTAAAAGATTCATTCCCCCAGAGTACCCTGGGAAGCATCAGCTACGCTTGCTCTGTTCCTATACTGTTCTCTAGCTATCTGCTTTTGGCCAGTCCTGAGAGAACTAGATTTCCAATATGGTTTCCAAATGCACCTCAGACAGACAACACTTGCACACAAAGCAAGCCCAAAAACTGCACTGTTGTCAGAAGTCTAACAGAGAGCTTGCTCTCTCTGCCTTGTTTCAAACCGAGAACTGCACTATATAGACTAAAGGTCTGATCATGGATGGTTGCTTTCTGGTCTTACATTCTTCCTATCTAACACCAAATAGGTCACAAACTGTACGCTCCTTGCTCTCTGTAAATTGGAATAAAATCACAATGCTGCTGTACGTACATTGTGGATACCTATGAGAATACCCAAATATTTCTGCAGTGGGACCCTGAGAACTACCTACAAAAGATCCACCTGTACCGCTGCCATAGTACGTTGCAAACTATTTTCTAGACAAAATGTAAGGGCAGCTATGAAGTCTTGAACTGATGCCAAAAGGTCCAACATCATCCCAAAACAGGACACTATACTAGTCATCAAAATATTATGTATAACCATTCCCCAGAAAATCTGAAGACCAGTTTCTTCTCAATGCATTTCCCCTTTATGAAGTGCAGTTTATTATTGCTGATCTGCACATTATATTTATACTAGACAAATTATTATCCTTATTTTAACAGATGAGAACCCAAGATATTTTGAAAACAATATGCATATAAACAACTATGGTCCATGAACTTTGCAAAGAAGGTGGAGCACATTTCAGATTAACCAGCCTTGACAAAATCTCTCAGTGAATCCCATACCAAATGTTCTTTTCATAATGGTTTTCAAAACAAGCACTAAATGCATTTGTGAGCAAAAATGATGCAGAAATGCAGCAAGCAATACATGAAAAAGCAACATAAAAATCATTAGTGGTATTTCACATTCTGCAAAACTCACATAGAAATATTAGTTTAAATGTAATAGTAAGTATCTAAGCAGACAGGCAATGACAATTGCTTTCTAAAGATTTTATTATATTGTTAAAATAAGGAAAATGTACAGGTAGCAATTTAGCTTCAGTGCTACAGCTACCATTATGATGGCACTTAGAGATAAAAAGGAAAGAAAATTGTCACATGCCATATATTTAGCTATGATTATATTCCAGCATGCCTACTGTATGGGGATTCATATTCAAGAAAAAATTCTCTCTGCTTTCAGGAATTTAGTATATTGCTGATTTCGGGCATTCAGCTTCAAAGCAAATTGCAATTTTCTGCAATAAATGGTTATTTCTGAGTGTCAGACTGACAAAAAACACACATACTAAGAGAAAGGTCTTTAGCTCATATTTTAAATTGGAAAAACGGCCACTACAAAGGGCATACAGTATCTCTATTTACACTGTTCTTAGTTTCCTGTTTATGCTGGATGTTAGCAATGAAACCAGACAGTCTGAGGCCAAGCCATGGCTCAAATTCTTGGAGCGATAATGCCAACCTGATTTCTTCAGAACAGAGAGAGTAATCTCTATTATCATCTGTCTTGGTATTTTTTCAGTGCATCACCTTTCACTGATGCAAGATAAGGTAATGAGAATTGGTATCATAAGCATTTTTTTTAATAGTTTATTTCCTTGCCAACTTCTCAATTAATTTAACTTGCTAGTGTTCGTAGACTAAAAAGTCCTAAATCTCCGCAGTTGGCTTCTGATCAGAGGAGAATGCAACATGCAACCAAAGCAAACACAAAAATAAAGCCTAAAACAGAGAACATTTTTTCTAAACAGTTTTTGAATGGATTTAGAAAAAAATCCTCCTAATCTCAGTGGATTTCAGTGACTTCTCCATTGACAGTGGTCCCTTAGACATGGGCTGTTGGAGTGTAAGTAGTGCAGGCCCCATGAGGCACGGTTGCATGAGAACATGATAGGGAGTGGAGAAGGCAGGTAATGGCAGTAAGAGTGCCTGTTGCCATAGGATCACAAAAGAAAGATGGTTTGTGAAATGTGATCCATTTCCTACCAACGCAAATAAGTAAATTAGAAACAGTAGAAATAAAAACCAATGGCTCAAGCCAAGAGGGAAAGAGGCAGCCAGAGCAAAGGACAGAGTCAAGTATGAAGTAGCTTGTGTTAGCTGGAAACAGGAGCACAAGTATATGAAGTTATCTACTGAAAAAAAGGCTGCAGGGATTATAAGGCTTATTGCTGTCACCATTACCATTCTCCAGGTTTTCGCTGCTTTCGTAGCAGCCAGAATCCCGAGGAGAGCATCCGGTTAGGCCTTGGCCTTCAATGAGAAGTTTCTCCTGAGATCCTGACTGGTCGCTGTTACCTAGAGGATGCAAGAATACAGTGAAAAACAGGCAAACAGAAAATCTGGCTGATTCCATTTCCAACATCATTATCTTGCGTGTCCAAAGAAGGGCAACGAAGCTGGTGAACGGTCTAGAGCACAAGTCTTATGAGGAAGAGCTGAGGGAACTGGGGTTGTTGAGCCTGGAGAAAAGAAGGCTGAGGGGAGACCTTATCGCTCTCCACAACTACCTGAAAGGAGGTTGCAGCGAGGTGGGGGTTGGTCTCTTCTCCCAGGTAACAAACAAGAGAACAAAAGGAAATGGCCTCAAGTTGCACCAGGGGAGGCTTAGATTGGCTATTAGCAAAAATGTCTTCACTGAAAGGGTTATCAAGCATTGGAACAGGCTGCCCAGGGAAGTGATTGAGTCACCATCCCTGGAGATATTTGAAAGATGGGTAGACATGGTGCTGAGGGACATGGTTTAGTGGTGGACTTGGCAGTGCTAGGTTAACGGTTGGACTTGATGTTCTTAAAGGTCTTTTCCAACCTAAACGATTCTATGATTCTATGATCTTCCCTGTTGTATTAATTATATCAGATCACTCTTTTACAAAAGAGTGAGCATTAGGAACAGTCACCACAAATGTTGGAAACATTCATCCTGTTTGGTAAAGGATTAAGCAACAGCCTCAGCACAAGTGTGAGGGAGCAGTGTGGTACATAATGAAAGCAGAATGAACTGCATGTGTACCTCAGCTGCCTTGGGGCCAAGTCCTGCAACTTACAACTATTGAAATTTATTTAAAATGATGGTGTCAAAGTTCTTTCTAAGACTTAAAAAAACCCCAACACCCAAAACAAAAGCAAAAAGCACTGAAAAGAACCAAATCAAGCAAAAAAGAAAAAAATCCTAATCCTGACCTACTTTACAGAAGGGACCAAGAGGAAGGATCAGGAGTGTGTCTGGCAAAATTAGATACAGTCCCCTAACAAAGGGACAAGGGAGAGACTAGTAGTAAAAATTCCTTCCCTCCTTGGTCTGTGCAAAGAGCTAGTACTCAAGTGTGGTCCACCCATGCTGTATAGGCTGAGTTCCAGGAATTTGCCCAGAATGTTTGGTCAGAAATCATATTTTTGTAAAGAAATTACTTCTGGAGCTGAAGATACAGAAAACTAACTTCATGATGCGTTTGTTTTTTTTTCCCCTGAAGTAAAACGTCAGAAATGGCTATTCCAATTCCTATTCTCAGCACATGAAAGGTAATTATGGGGTGGAACTAAGTGCTGTTACCCCTCCCAGGTTCCAGCTGTCTGTCCCCACTTCTTTTTCTCCTCATCTCCCTGACTTGGAGCTGGAATTTATACTTTCCAACTACCACATCACATAGTTCTTTAAGTTTTCAAACCAAAATTGAAGGGCCCTAAAAAAAATTATTACTTCAGGGAAGTGAGCATTCTAAATAAACCTGCAAATAATGAAGATAAGCTCTTATTAGGTGACAAAAAGCTACTCTGATATAAGTGAAAAGAATCTATTTCTGCAACTGCAGTTTTATTGGGGGATAGAAGAGGGCAGAGAAAGCTGGGTGCCTCTTTGGGAAATGAAATGAACAAGAAAGCTACGTGTCAGTGAAAGCTCAGGCCACACAGCACTGCCTAGAGATACTAACCACACATCTCTGTAACAGAATTAAGCATTGCCCACTTAATAAGCAGCTGTTTCAATTGCTGCTATGGCAGTTTAAGCTAAAACATAGGATTTTGCACAGAAGCAGCTGAGAAAGCCCTCACACAATGCATTCCACTGATTCTGCTTGGTGGGAAAATAAACTTCTGCTAACGCTTAGGGTCGAAGGGAAAATTCAGTACTGTCTTAGGTTGCTGCAACTAGGTATTGAGTGCATCTAAATTCCTGTCTCAAGCTACACTTGCTTTTTAAATGATTCTACTCTACCATGACTACTGTGTCAACGGTACAGCCCCACTTCCTCCTGTGCGGCAAAGACGCCATTGAATTTGACTGCTGTGGCTTACTCTGTTTTCCCTTATCTTTGTAACCACTTGCCTGAGATCATCTGTACAACAGGCAGAATTGCACTGCTGCACCTTAGGTAGTTGGGTCACCATCTTTCACTCTTTGCACATGACTGATATATTTTCTGCCTTTGAAAATCGCTGTGTTGTCATGTGTGTGACCCGAAGGTACCTGTACAATCCTGCTATTCACAGTCCAGGAATCACACGCATGTTTAATTCACATTACCCTTCTCCATAGCTCTCTGGGCTTTGATCTTTTTCTTACCCTTGATGACCTCAATCTCTTCCCTCTAGTCTCGAAGTTTCTTCTTTCCTATTCTCCATGCCTCAGCTTCTTATTTCGAGTAGGTTAGCTCAGGATTTATTCCTGAACATCAGTATTCTAAAGGGTATGTGTTGTACACCTGACATCACTTGAGTAAGCTGGGTAGCAGGGCTTACACAAACAACAGAATTCTGGCAGAACAAATGCAAGTCTTAAGTCACTCCTCAAAAATCTACATGTTACACAGGATTACCCTGAAAATAACTAGATTTGGAAAAAAAAAAGATCAAAGCCCTGGAACCTGTTTTCTGCTTTCAGAGGTTCACAAGGTTCTTGTAAAACTGAAAACCTCAAACATCCCACGTACTATCATACTCCTGTAGAAGTTCCACTGCTGTGAGGAGAACAGCTCTGTGCTCAGGATCTCTGATGTTCAGTTCATCCAAATCTTCTTCTTCTAAAAGCTTAAAGGTATCCAGATCTTCATAACCATTGAACAGAAAAGTTGGCATGTGCTCCTGCATAAAAGGGAAAGAAAAAAAAAAAAAAAAAGAAAAGAGCTGTAAGACAACGTATTTATTCAATGTATTTTGTCAATAAAGATTTTCATAACCAGCAAAAAAAGCAGTAGTTTAGCAAATGCAAACCACTGTATAACAGCAAAATTATAGGATTATAGCTTGTATAAACATTGCTTGGAGTTCAGGGAGGTAGCTGTGCCAGAACTAGAATGCTGCACATATTTTTGTATTTGGAGTGCACTGTATTAAATGGCCTGGGTAGCATGCTACCCAGACGCACAATATGGCACAGCTCTGTATGAAGGGAGAAGTACAAAGGGTGAACAACAGTCACATCCTTCCATCCCTAGCTCTTCTGAACAGAAATGAGGAAAAACCCTGCCCCTTTAAAGACAGGGTAACTATTGTTATTATACACTTTTTGCTTGCTTTTGAAGTGTGTTAGCTAGTAGCCATACTATGCAACGAAGTACAGCCCCTTGAGTGCATACAACTTGCAGCCTGCAGCACTTCGTCAAGCCTGACAGGCAGTTCTGCCTGGCCTCAGCTATTTTCACTCTGCAGCTAAGACCCTATTCCGCTAAGTGGTGTCACGATCCTTAGGATTATGGATCTGGTGTGCAGCTTTCAAAACTAACAACTCCAAAGGTGCGGTCCCCTTCGCACAAGCAAAACTGAAGGGTAAACAGAAAGAGAATTTGCACCTTTAAGTTGATGCGATCCAAGAGATCCTCAACTGATTTGGGCTGGGGTGGTCTGCTTTTCCGGCGTCTCCTGGTGGGCCGCTTTGGCTTCTCTTCCTCTTCATTTAACACATCCACATAGATAAATTTGAAAGTGCCAACTTTGTTGTTCAACAGGCCCATCCAAGTGCCCATGGGGGGTTTGCTGATTATATCAATGATGTCACCTTTCTGCAGACCAAAGAAGCAAGAAAGCATTTAGGCATGCTTACTGATGGATATTCAAGCAAACACACCCACTTTCTCTTAGATTTTCATGTACGCAGAATGGACAACACACTGTAGTTTTCAAAAGGTTAACCACAGCTCTTGCGAAAATGTCTGATTATACTTGTTTTACAAATGGAAGAAAAGTGAATTAAGCAACATGCCTAAGATGACAGAGCAAGTCAACAGAAGAACCTGGAATGGACCCCAACTGTCCTGTTTACACAAACCTGCTTACACCCCAGCAGTGCATCACTGCTGTCATGTACAAACGTCTCTAAGCTGCGCAACTATCTGAAATTGGTGCAAATAAGAAAATGCTCAGTGTATATGGGCAAAACCTCACATCGTATCTCCTGAGGAAAGGAGGAGTATGCAGAAGGAACCGTGCAACGCTGTTGCTTTTCCTAATATGCTCCTGACCATAACAAAGAAATGGACGCACAACTGTTTTTCTGTCCTTAAAGAGATTACCGTATATACATCTGCTTTAATAGGAATTAGCTGCCCTTGGAATATTAAGTAATGAATGTAAAGGAGTAACATAGTTTGAATTGAATACTGCACAACTGAAAAGAATAAAAGCTGATATCCAGAAAACATTAAAGGATAGTCAGCAAAGTAATTCAATATTAACTCAAAACAAGTTATATTAACTGAAATGCCTTTAAGAGACACTGTGCAGGCGCAACCACATTTCTCCCAAGGATTTTGAAAATTTTTTCATTGATGGATTAATTCATTGTGGCAGACAAAGTATTTTTCCAATCTTTCAAACAAAATCCTTACAAAATGGAAACGAACTTGTGGCACATTTTTATTTTTCCAGAAACTAAAGATGGAAGTGTCTTTCCCTGAATGTGGAGAAATACTAATACTTATGTTCTGTAACATTTTGCTATAATTCAAGCAAATCTTAAATGTATCAGAATAAGATAGGTTAAAGGGCTTAAAAAAATCACATGTAAACTCATTAAAAGACTAAGAATTGTATAGTGCTTGCAAAGAGCTCTTAAGAATTTTGCCAAAATAAATATTTGACCCCTTAAAACCAGATATAGCTGGTACCTTGAGCTTCAGAGAGTCTGTATCATAGGGACTTGGAGTAAAATCAGTGTGAACCCTGGCTCTTCCACAAAAAGGTCCTCTGTAAGGAGGCTCTTCATCATCACCATCTTCTGATTTCACGCTCTCCCTGTTGCTGGTTGAGGAATCTGTTGTGCTCACTGTCTGACCACCTGTGTGACAGACATAGTATCAGTCCACAAAAAAAGAATCTCTATGTGAAGAATGTTGAGAAACAGAGGCAAGACAGAAAATGGGTCTTCTTTCCACAGAACATGGTAATCAAAGTTAAAAGTCCTTAAATGCTGCTATTTCTTACATACACACATGATGGAAGAGTTAGTTAATCTACTTTGCACTCCTGATTTCCCAAATTCAGCTCCTCAATATTTAACTGAGAAGCTGTTTAACTAGTGTCTTGTCTATGGTACATCACAGGAAATGTCATCTTTCTAGGAAGTTTTGCCCACAAAAAAGCATAGTGGTGTAAGGAAGATCAGCTCTGAATCCTGCATGAAGGTTCCAGAATTCCCCTCTGTCCAGAAACTTGGTTTTGTGGCACCACGTTGTATTGATATTACCAAAAAAAAAAAGGATGATTTTTCAGAACACTTTCAGTTATTTAAAAACAGAGCTTTCTCTTCAGGTTTTTTTTTTTTCCTAATATGTTATTGGTTTCTCTTGATCAGTAATTCATACTGAAACAAGTTCACACCATCTGTGTCCCACTTAAGCTCTGTTTTGTCTAGAGACAATCTTAACCAGAGAGGCTTTAAATAATACTCCTCTAACTAGTTAATGAGAGAACCTCAAGGTCTGTCTGGAGGGGGGGGGTGGGAAGCCTATCAGGAGTGCTCAAGAGAAATCTAGTGTAAAGATGACCCTGCTTACTACTACTGGCCAAGGATTGTAATTCTCACTCCAATCTTTTATATTGTAATAGCAGGATCCAACAGACCCAGCCAGAAAGCAGGATTTCACTTTTTCAGGGCTCTGTATAAACACAAAGCAAAAGAGATCATCTCTGAACCAAAGAGCTTAAGGTTCTTTGTAAACCCTTAATGAATAACCCATCAGCCTTTCTACTTTTTAACCACTGCTTCTGCTTTGACTTTCTCTGATTCTGCTTACTGTGGAGATCTCTGCTCCCTGAAGCCACAGAAACGCAGCGACGCAATTACAACCGAACTTACTCATTGAGCTCTGACCGCTTAAGGAACTCCTCAGGCTCTCTACTGAGCCACCGGCTTTCAGCTTGGGTTTGTCCAGGGAGTCAGTGTCTGGCGGCGGCGACTGCGGAGAACCTGGCATGACCCCAGGGCTAGACTCCTGAAAGGGATTGAACCATTTCGATTTGGTAAAGGAACATAGGCACTGGCAGCTAGCATTGTAAGTAGAAAGAAACATTACACAAAACTCTCAATTCAAAGGTTTTAATGACACATGATATTTTTGCCAGCAGTACTTGCAAAACAGCTAAGACCAAATTCAGCTTTCTGAATCAGGATTTTGTACAAAGTTGAATACAAACAAATCAGACATTGCAAGTGAGACACACAGCAATGTCCATTTTTTTGTCAGCAAATTGTTGATATCTGCTCATTTACCTTGAAGAAAAAAAAAAAAAGAATTAACCAGAAAATGCAGCCTGTGCATAGTATAACTATTCACAAACATAAATGCATAAATATAGAAAGATTTTGCTACATGTGCAATAGGTGAGGCAATATCTCTTTTCATTCAGTCAACCATTATAGGAAATCAAAACGGGTCTTTCCTAAATTGAAATTCTGTCAGTCTCTGTGAAGCACAATTAAAGCAAAGCAGCAGATACTTGTGGCCAGAATAGTTTTCGCTTGGTTTTTTGAATGCAGAAAGAGATAGTGGCACATAGTTTGAGTCATGATGCCAGAAAGGTACAAATATTCTAAAACTACTGTGCCAAAAAGTTTGAAAACAAAAGAACTGTAGCTTGCATACAAGAAGAGTTTTTGTGGAGACGTGTAGTCATAACACTTTTAGATGAAACCTATTATTTGCATGCTGCAGAATCATCAGAAAACAGTCATCCCAGCGTATGACTTCAGAGGTCAAGCCAATCTTGGAGAGGGCCAGAGAGCAGAAGTATTGCTAACTCACTGTAAACCCATTTCTCAAAGTATCCCTTTCTTAGGACGACTTTGCAGTTGGGCACTGTAAGGCCAGCCAGACACCAAAGCATCTTCTTATCAATATCAAATCATGTTAGACCTTAAAATGTTTTAATTGTAAATTTAAATTAAATAACCGTAACTGTAGCACTGCCCCTGGTTATGAATAAGCACGGCTAATAGTCCTACAGGTAAGGAATTCTAACATTGCAAAGCATTGCATAAAACGGGTCACATTTCTGCCTCTCTATGCTGTCTCCAGATTCTGCAGTTTGGGACTTGTTACTTTGAATGTTACGAAGTGCTCCTTTTACAGGCGCTAACGCTTTGCATTAACAGCAAAAGGCAGACCCGGCGGGGCGCGACCCCTTGCCATTACCATTTCTCTAGGGCTGCAAGCAGCCCCGGCGGCCCAGCGGCCACTAGGAGGCCACTTGGGGGCGATGTTAGCCAGAGACAGCTCTGCTTTCCGGCGGCTTTCTAAGCTATTACTTCCACGTTTCAAGTGGCAAGATTGGTTTTAAACAAATGCCGAAGAATTTTTGACACTCCACTAAAGCAAGGAAACCAACGTATACCAAAAAGGAAAAAGACGGCAATTGTTCCTAGGCCCCTGAAATTCAAAGCCTAATTTACAACTAATGTACTCCAGGTTTGCCTTTAAGAATAAGCTATAAAAATCTATAATGGAAGAATAATAGAAACATCTTCTGTGGGATGCCCCATTCTGACTACATTGTGCATCTGTTTTAATGGGCTGCTGCAGAGGGCAAGCTATGATGGAGAAAAGGTCTGTAATAGCAGAGAGGAACTGTGTATGTGAAGTTATGCTGGGAATTCAAACTAAGGTGTAAATTGCAGATTAAACACATTACTGTGACCCCGTGTCATAGACCGGTTGCTTTAATAAATAATGAAGATAGATAAAGAAATGAAAATATAGAGTGAGATGCGTAATGCCATCAACCACAGGCTTCTGCTGATGAGCTACTTGAATGAAAATCTGAAAATGCATTTTCATGGTTTGGCATCTACAGGAAGCCATTTCACAGTAAGGGATTTTATAACAACACAGGAATAAGCCATACCACATAGTCTTGTTAGAAATTTCTTCAGCGATGCCTTGAAGCATGGGAATCAATACTGATTATCACTTCTACACTATTAAGCAGATTGCATTGCAGACCTTACATACCTGTTCAGACAGTGAGCTGCTATATTTTTTAGACATCCTTTTCTTCATGGTTTCTTTTACAGACTTCACCTTTTTGCCCAGAGATATACGGGAGGCAGAGGGTGATTTGATCACTTCTTTATAAACAAAGTCTCCTTCTTTGCCCTGCAAAATAAAACAGAGTTTAAGCCTATAAAATACAAGAGTCATTTGTTTCCTCAGTCAGCAGCCATTGCGGAGGTATCCAGGTAGACGCAAGACGGCAGCATGGTGTCCTGTTTACTGCTCTAAATTCACTGTTTGGGCCTTGTGCAAACCACTGTAGCAGTCCTTACCTTAATCCTAAGGCCTGATTTGCAACCTTTCCTGCAGGTATTGTGTAGAGGTGGTAGGGTCTGTTATGATGCCCAGATCCCTTTGACTTTCAGGTAAGTATTTGACCTGATCGAAAACTCCACGCTTTCAGGCTAAGCCCTCCTGACAGGACATACAACAGTAGGTATGGCTCATGTTGGTCAATACTACATACAGTTTAACAGGAATAAAGATGCCTCTGAGATCCTAGCCAAATATATATCTCTGCGTGTGTGTGTTTGTGTATATATACATATATATATATATATACATATATATATATATACATGGATACCTACATTTGGCTACTCAAATTTACTTTTTATTTTCAGACAGGCATTTAGTTAACCTCTCCTGATGACCGTGTCTGTGGTTTTACTCTGGATTGTTTATAGAAAAATGCAAAAAAAGCTACTAAATCCATCAACCATGGTAGAAGGTTATGCTTGCACAACTATTCTTAAGACACACAACAGGGTACTGCCGAACTAAATTAGCTGGTTCATATATAGTGGATGACAAAGGCCAGCTGCTTTGAACACATGTAACCTTTTCTAAACTAGCTTAAGGTACCTAGCATTTACTTAATGCCACAAGCACATGCAGAGAATGAACATGGATCAGCTGACGTTTTGCAAAACTTACTTGTATGACTCAGCCCTTATTCAGACTGTCCAGGCAGCATGTTAAACACGGTTTTTCATTCTACAGTGTGTCAGGAACCACAGCAAGGCAGCTCTATCGGAGCTACTACCAGCACCCACCATTGGCAAAGGTGCACCAAAAAATCACAACGCAAAAAGGACCAAAATCTGTTTAGCCAAATAGGTTGACCACTGAATTTGGTCTCTGACTTGGTTCACTAATCCTTCTGAGGACAATTTAGGCACATAAGAGAACAAACCCTAAAATAAGTGTACACTATAAAGATTTCTCTTTTTTTCTGAATTTATGTATGTTTGCTATTTTACTAATGTTCTCCCAAAAAGTTTCCCTGAAATTCAGCTGATACTTAATTTCTGACAATTCTATATTTTTTCTTTACAAGTTGTTTGTGATTACAACTTCTTTGGTAACTTTTGGTCTTTTAGCAGAAATTAAGGACAGCTCTTTGCCTTATCTTTTTGGAAAAAACCCTTCCACATAATGGACTTAGATGTTTTCAAGAAAAAACCTTGATCTGCATACATTATTCCGGTGCACTCCATCTCTCCCACTACTTTCCTATATCAAAACCAATCTGAAGAAAATATGCCAAGGGATCTATATTTAAAGATAAACACTGTAAGTCTGGAAGTTAACTTTTTTTTACTCTGTTGAAAATTGATGAATAAAACCATCCACACTTTTGGCCAATTTAGGAATAATTTATGATGATAAAAAAAACCCAAACCAAAAAAAAGAAAAACAGAAACAACCCCTAAAAACCCAGCTGACATAAAAAACTAATATAATGCTGACCTATAAAATGTTTCACAATTTAGACTTGATTTAAGTGAACAGAGTTGTCAGAGCCAATGTAGAAACAGAAAAGAGAAACATATATGGGGCAAAAGGAAAAAATATGCTGGCAATTTAATTTGATATAATGTTCTGGCTCATTTCTGTTCTGTTGTTTTTGGCCGCAGGCTGACCAACAGTAACGCTGGGATCAACATGAGTAACATAAAATGGAATTAATTCTCAGTGGAGGTGTTGGTTTTTTTTAAACACAAAGAGCTCTGAGATCAATTGCGCAGCACCCAGCACAATGGGATCCTGGTCTACTCCGGAGCTCTTAGATACAATAAAAAACAAACAATAAATCTCTTACATAATGACTACCACCCAAATAACTTGCAGATCTTCAGCGAATGAAAGTTTGCCTCATCATTCTAAATAGTAAATATTTTTACCAAGGAAGTATAGTAATCATATGTTTTGCCTGGAGTGGCGCTCTGAGGAAGTCAGACGTAAGAATAGCCCACAGATGTGCCCCCAGATCTGTGCTTTGATCACTTGTTCCTGTCTCTTTACACATATGGTATATAAATACTTACACACACATGGATATGGGTGGGTATGTTATTCGCAAAGCTAAGGAAGTCTGAGGTTAACAAAGATGCTCTGCTTTGTTGGATCCCCAAACTGTTATTACAGACCTAAATTACACTTCAGCCTATTATAACTCTATTGCACATTTCATTTTATGCTATTTCAAGTCTGCGCCTTCTGGTCTTAAACTCACCATTTGGTCAGAACTGTTTCCAATATGGAGGGAACGATTTGTCAAGTCAAATCCTCCAAAGCTACAGGTTCTCTGCAAAAAAAAAAAAAAAAAAAAGAGGGATACAGTTCTACC
>VYXH01008045.1:166661-230351 GCA_013397275.1 Burhinus bistriatus
ACCCTCCAAAGCAACAAGGTCTCAAAAAAAAAAAAAAAAAAAAAGGATGGATACAGTTCTATCACAACGATTAGCTCACTCAAGACATCTGTGATTTGGAGAACACCAGTGAAAACACAAACGTCTGCAAAAATGGAAACAAACAAACAAAAGGATGGGAGATTATAAATCAAGAAATCTTTTATAAAGCAATTTGAGTCATTTGCCTTTTCCAGAGACAACTCCTTGGCCTAAGGTCTGCTGCTGTTGAGTCATCTATTGCGTACTCTTCTTTTTAAAAAAGAAAAAAGACTTTTTGGTCTGAGGAAACTCTTGATCTTATGCATCAAGTTTTCCAGGGTGCTGGCAACTCCACCTCAGCACTCCCATATGCCTTCATAATTAAGTCCACAGTGGCACTGAAACAGAGAACCACCAATCTTTTAAAGCATTGAATAACCTACCTTCTGGGAATAGCTGCACAGACTCCATTTCCACTGAAATATGAGGAAATGCTAGAGGTCTTATAGGGCAAGCCCTTGGTAAGAGGAGGGAAAAACAAGCCCAGCTATCCATAGGTATTCTGTTCCCAGAGACTCAGCAAGCCCTGATTCCAGATTAGGTATTTGCCATCACACCTGTGGTGATAGACGGCAGCTCTGCTACTTCTGGGAGAAAGTACGCTATGTCTACAGTGCCACAATCACCTAGTGGAGTGACTCAGTTTTGGCTGAATGCAGAGATGCAGTTCATCATAATCATCCTGAATAAAAAAAAAAAAAAAGAAAATCAGCACTATGACACTGCTTCCCTCCTAAGAGCAGAGGGCAACCAAACTCAATACAGTTGCATTTCCACAGCCAACCATTGTTTAACTGTAACACATGAGTCTCTGCTAAAGCTTTGGTATCACTTGAAAAAAGACCAGACACTTAGGGGGCTCAGAGAGAATCCAGCTTTTGCTTTTGCAACCCCAAAGGTAAAACCTTGAGTGTTTTATTTGGCCACCGAACAATCAGCTGCACAGTGCTCAAGTACCTGGCTCTGCCAGAAGTCTCCCAGGGCAATCCAGGGAAACGAAGGCACAGCAGCTATAATTTACTTGCAAAACTTCAACTCTGGGCTCTGAGTGTGGGTTGTGAGTCTATTATAAGTATTCCTGTCAGCGTTAGAGTTGAGACAAACAGGAGGCAGAAGATCAACCAGTTGTGAACCGTAAGTTCTTAGGGCCTGAACTACCCAAAAGAGCAACTTCAAAGACACCTTAAAACTCAGCTAACCATTGGATCAGACCTACAAATTGCTCAATTAGTACCATGAGTGTGTACTTAGGAGTTGGTGAAGACCCACCACCTGAGAACTACCAGTCTGCTTCAACACTCTATTAGGAAGAAGCAAGCTCTATAAACTGTGCCACTTAATAAACAATTACATCAATTAGTTCTATTATAGTAAACATTCTTCCTGCCCTGTTCACTGCTAATCAGCATGCATATTAATAACTTTTAAAAAGTTTTCTTTTCTAGCTTTTATGTTGGGTACTGTGTACCTACAGTGCTTGGATGACGGTTTTTGTACCCACCACAACTCTACTAGAGCTCAAAGACAGCTTTGTCTAGGCCCCACACACATTAAAAAGAGTGCTGTGATGGAGAATTTTTTAAAGTGTTTTGGTTTTTTTTCCAGAAGGCAATGTGACCATAGCATAGCCTTTAAAAATTGTTTTTGGAAAGCATTTGAGACCAACCACAAGTATTCAGATCAGTTTTTAAAGCACAGCACATTTAGCTATGAGTAATGTCATCCTTCTGTGAAGAGTCCACTCTAACTAATCCTACAGTGTATGGTAATCCCAGCAACGAAGAGAGGACATCTGGAACTGCTCTGAGCAAACTTGTCTGTCAAACCAGCCAGAGCTCCTCCTAAAGCAGTCTTCTCGGAGAGCAAAATGTCTCTTGGTTAAAAGCTTCTGAATAAATGTACCATATTAACGATGCTTATTGTTTCATTATGGACCACCCCATACATTTAACATTTGACTTCCACCTTCAGATGCCAGTAGCAACCCTGGCAATACTGTACCAAACAAAAGGTCTGTGGATGAGGAGAGGGATATTCAATGGAATGGCCATGCAATCAAAAAAAGTATTATCATTTTGTGAGAAAAGAAAAAACTGATGCAATTTGAAAGTTTCATGCATGTCCAGGTCACTGAAACAAATATAAATGACAAAAATGAATGGCAAGGCAAGACAGAGTGACCAGTTCCACTGAATACATAGGCATTGCAATTTCCCTGAGGTTGCAGCAAACAAACATGAAGTGTTTCTAGGAAGAAGGAGTGGCATTAGTTGAAGTTTGCCAGCTTTTTGCGGTTTCAGGAAGTGTGTTGAAAAAGCTAGTAAGAGCAGCATGTCTCCGCCATTTATGCTATTCAAACAAGGCTGGAGGAGCAGTTGACTGTTGTTGAGGAACTCAACAACAACAAAACACTATCTATTTCTTCTCCATTTGTATCTCTGTAAATAAGCAAAGGTCAGTCCTGATGGTTTTCATAATGAAATTACCATAGAGAGACTACTTATTAGAAGAACTGAAAAGCTTGTTTCTGTTATCTGTATTTAGAAAAACAGTTTTAGAGGGTATTTTTAATTATGGGGCATCCCTAGCATATACGAGTACAGTCTTTTGCCTGAGATACTGCTATTATTCAACTCACAGAAGGACAAGTAAGGTTTCTTTTATCCTTGCAATATCCTTATGGGAAAACAATGTCTTTTGAAGATATATCTATGAAAATAAACAGTACCCTGTGAGTGGCAGGGCAAGCACTCAATGCAGAAGAAACAGAGAAGCTGCCAAGAGAGAACGTTCATGGTATTTGGGTAGAAAAAAACCTATCTATTTTGCAGTCGAAGAGGAAAAAGTGAACCTTGAAAGCTTGGTCACCCCCCACAGGTTATTCAAGGAGACCAAGGCTGTGACTCTTATATTGAGAATACCTCACACCTGAAGAAATGAAGCAGAGACCTCTCAAAATAAAATCTGTAGTTCAAGAGGAAAAGGTGTTTCTACTGTATTGTTCACTGAATAGCTTGCTTAATGTTATAGGTGCACTGCTGTTTCCACCCACTGAAGTATGGAACATATCTACATTGTTAACTAGACGACAGACTAGCCGGCTCAGCTTTGGAGATCTGGCTGGCCCCAAAGGCAATTTCCTAGGAAACTCAGCATCATGGTTAAAGGAAATGTCAAAACTGGGTCAATATAATCAGGAAGCAGCTTTGGATCTCTCTGGAGTGCTCAAATCACTTAGCTTCCCATTGTACAGCACAACTTCCTTTTTTGGCAACCCCCTGTTCCATTTCCACAACACTCTGAGGGAAGGTGCCACCTTCACCCCATGCTAGAAACAAGGAGCAGTGGCCAGGGACAGAGCAGAAGAGGCACTTCTGGTGGTGGTGGGCAGCAAGCAGGAAGGCAGTGTCTGCATAATGTAAAACTCCCTGTCTTTCTGCAGGTGTGTGTGTAACGGAGGATACAGAGCTGGGTGGGTGAACTGATGAGATGCAAACTGAGAAGAAGAGGGCCAATACGAGACAATGACAGCAGGACAGAAACAGCACAGCTGACTAAGGATGCTCTAATCCTCTGAAAATTTTGTTCATCTCTTGGTATCCCTTTAAGAAAATACTGATGCCAAAAGCATCACAAAGAACATGTTTATAGCATCTCAAAGCTCCTCTGTTCACCAATGATCTCAATTTCTGCACTAGGTGAATTTAAAAAGCAGCATTTTTGTCATATTTGCTCTCTCTCACTGATATATTCTGTACACGTAGAAACTGCAGACTCAACAAAACTCTTCTCTGAGGGGATTATATCAAGATCTTCCCTTAGAGCTGAATTACAGTGCCTAAGAGTTTCTAACAGCAACAAAAGCAGAAAACACTGAATTTTAGTTAAAAGTATGAAGCAGAAAGTGTTGACTGCAACCTCACAGAAACTGGAAGACCACCTTCATGGCAACTCTTTGACTCACAGACTTTTGGTGGATTCTCAAGAGAACCCTTTTAGTACAGCGATCCACTGTAGCAGCCCACTTCCTCTTGGCCTCCTCATCCTCCTCCAGCAGGCATCTCCTCAGGTCCTGCTTGTCGGCCTTGCTCAGGGTCCTGTCAGTAACGGGACGCACCAGCTGTGAGAGGTTGAGGTGACTGTACAGGCTTCTCTCCACCACATAGGTAATATTGAACTCGCTGACAGAAGTGCGCCCTCGTAGCCTTCTGTTTGGGAAGCCACAACCTCCACCCCCTTTCGTTTTGTGCCGCAGTAATTGTAGGTCGCAAGTTGCAGTGGATGCTCCTTTCCTAGCAGGGCGCTGGCAAAGAAAAGCTCTGGAACAGGAATAGTTAGTATCCATTTTCTTCAATCGGATCTGCTTCCTTACACTCTGAATCTCCTCCAGGGACACCAGAAGATGGTGCTTGTGCCTGTTGCTGTCATAAAAGCAAATGCTTTCTGTACTTACCCCATGGCTCAGCGAGCCGAGGCTCTTCTTCATTTCCCCATCTGTCAAGGAGCGGCAAACTTTCTGGGTCTTCTCCTCTTCTGGGTAAGAGAAAAATGTCCCGAGTTTCTTGGGAGGCTTGATAAGGCCACGGCTGTCAGTTTTGCTGAAGGTCTTCACCAGCTTCCGGTTAGCTCCCCATGTATCAAGACTGCTGGATGAGGGAGAAGTAGTAAGTGAGTCCGAGTCGTCCTCTGGCTGCTTTTCACAGGAGCTGTCAAAGTAGAATTGCTTCTTGTGAACTCCAGAGTAAAGTGCCGATCTGTCATCCAGTATAGGAGAGTTGTCAAGTGAGTGCTCTTCCACACCTATAGGGGACAAAAGCAGCACAATGCATGTCATCATTCATAATTCTCTAAGATGTTTCCCTGTAGAGCCTTACTGTATTTATTTAAGATATCACCCACTTAAAATGGAAGAAAACTCTTCATGATATAAGCAGCCCAGAAGGTATTTGTGAGTGGATAAACCTGAAGCAGTTTCTTCCATTTGTGAAGTGAGAGTTCTGGGATGAGTTAACAGTAGACAGACAACAGCATCCTGTAAGTAAACTCATCATTATTTTAAGTTTCTCTCATCTGCAGCTAAGTAAGACCACAGATGCTCTCACTAAGAACCCCTTAAAAGCTGAAACTGGGATCTGTTTCTCATGTTTTTCTTCTGATACTTGCACATGATGTTCAGTTCTAGTGAGGTTACAGTAGGTCAGAAGTACACATAGGTATTAAAAACCAAACAAGTATCTCTCAGGTCCAGTTTTCCAATACCTAGTGCTGCTGCAGAAAGCAGTATTTTTCCCAGAAAGTTACAGAGCTGAGCCCCAGGACGAAATTGAAAGTTTTGGGTTTTCAATGGCGGAAGAGGTACCCATTTTAATCGCACAGAATTTACTTAAACAGATGCAAAGAAAAAAAAAAAAGTGGGTCAAATTGCAGGTATGCCAATTTCAACAGTGTCCTGGTAATGGCAGAAACACTTGGTTTTCACCAAGTACACATTTCACAGAAAGGAAAGAAGAGTTTTTGCAATGCAAGTACAGGAGATGGGCAAACAGCCAGGTCTCCTTTTTGGAGTGGAGAGAAGGGAATAAAGGACCTGAAATTGCAATTCCTTTTCACTTTTAGCATTTAAGAAACTTTTTTCTGGTGTTTTCTTCTGAGCAAAGTATAGGCTCAGGTATTAGATGCAATAACAAAAAGCGAGTCAAACAAGAGCACACATCCTCCTCAAACCTGCCTGACATATTTCACAGCATAGGTGTATATCAGAAACACTCACAGAAATACGACTGTATTTATTTCTTGCCAAAATAAATTTCTTGCCTGACCCAAATTTGCTTTCATCTGTGATTGCTTCCACAGTCTTACAGCAGAGCTAAATTTGAACCATTACCAAAATACCTACAGCTTACTAAGAGGGGACACATTTCAAGAGGAAAGAAGATTAGTTGCCATGTACAGGCTTCCTGTCTCACCTTTAGTTTGCTCTGTTGGCAAAACTTAAGCAAAGCATGTTTGACATATATTTGTTGAAACCTAAGATACTATTTTACCAATATAAAACTTGCTGTGGCAGTGAAGGGATAGTGGATCACATCTGACACACAACTCACTCTTCAGAACTTTTCTGAGGTAGGTCTGCAGACTGGAGTCTGATTTTGACTCCAGTTTCACTGGACTATCCAACTTGCTCTCTTTCCCCTCTACTTCTCAATTTGAACAGAAAATAGACCTTCTCCTGGGACTGAATATGTGCTGATAAACAACTTTAGGCCACTGAGTAAATATGTTTTTAAACAGCTTGTAAAATATGCATTGTGTGTCAACACTGTAACAGATGTTATTTGGAGTGAGTCCATGACACAATGCCATAATGACACAGATGTAGATGTGATTTGTTTTTAAATGCTATATAAGAATGGTGCCCAGGAATTAGGAAGCTTCAGTTATTTAGCTCACTAGGAGCAGAATTAACACAAAATACACATGGATTCAGATATTGGCACATTCTCGTGAGTATCAGATCATCCAGATGTATATTTAGTGCTGTAAGAGTCAATAATAAAAATGTGGGAGAAGGACTGGGGACTAGTTTACTTTCCTTTAAAAACTACAGGAACGTATACGGGAAATTTGGCAGTTGTTCTTTGTGAAGGAATTTTTGAGGAGGATTATGAGGAATCTTTCTTCTGTGGAACTGCACGTCAATTTTCAAACCAAGTCTACTCTCACACTTTGTTAAAGGCTGTTGAACGCTGATGAATTTATTGAAATTTTACTGATGTTACTCAATGAAATTTTACACCCAATTCCCCAAAACCTAGCCATCTAGGATTTCACATTATTTCACATTCATAACAGATTCAAGTAACAGCAGCAAACCGCTCAAGAACCGATTCAGTCAACCGCAGGTAACCTGGAAGGCCAGAAAGCAATCCCCAAATCTGACCACAGTATTTTTTGTGATCTTGCAGAGCCCTCTGACATATCCAAATGGCAATACAGACCTACATTATGAAATATGAGGATGGACAGCATTTATGAAGCACTTTTAATTTGCCACATGAAAACTTGGGTGTGGGGAGAATTTACTGAAAGAAAAGTCATAGATATCTACTCTTAACAAAGACGTGTCTACTTAAGGTGCCTTCTACACATGTAGAAGTTATGCAGAAGTAATCCACTTTGTTATTTAGCAATAATTGTTTTTGCTACAGTTTTCCAAGAGCCAATCTACAAAGGAACCCTAGAGTGCTAGATAAAGCACAAACTCAGAGTTTTAGATAATTTATTCAGAAAAGCCTGGAGTTAAAACAGAGAACACAGGCAGGAGATGGAGAAAGAAGCAAGCAGAGCAAATTTTTTTTTTTGAGATAATTGTTAGTTCAGTGATTTTTCTGGGGACCACAGGAGTGGAAAACTGTGGGAAAAAAAACCCGGCAGGAACTGGGACACTTAAGTGGAACACTAAAGGTGAAAAGGAAGTGAGGAGGTGAAGCCCTGTAAGAGAGGGAATAGAGAGCAGAACAGACAGTTAATATGCTGAAGAGAAAGTCTGGTCAAACTGCAGGAAGGCATCTGCATGCCCAGTGGCTCCTGGGCTGCCTGCTCCTGCAGGTGCTCCCATCCCTGGAGCCTCTGGCTAATTGCTCCCTGCAGCTTTTCTCAGACCCATAGGGAGGGAGGGGCTAGGAAAGACCTCTCTGGTGTCCCTTCCCCAGAGCAGGGGAAAAATAGCCCTGTTTTGTGTGCCCTTTCTCATAAACCATGTTTTTGCTTCCAAGGTAACCGAGCTTTCTGCTCACCCTATGAGGTGACAAAACCTGTTCAGACCAAGACAGCTGCCCAGTCCAGAGCTCTAGACTGGCTGTGCCTTTCATGCCAGCCAGTAACATCACCACCATGCAGGAGAGAGGCAGGCCAGATTGTAAATCTGCCAACAGCTTCCTGCCACATTGCCAAAAAGATGCACACATTCTCCTTAAATGCACTACGAAGGAATCATAATATAGCTCAGCTCACTGCAAAGCTGAGGGGAATCAGCATACAAACCCAGGAAGGCCACTAAGGTAGAGGGGTGCCCACAATTCCAGTGAGGACTCATGCAGGGCTGTGCAGAGAGGCTCCAGAGGCTCAGGCTCCATTATTCTGAGTGCTCACACACGGGTACAGGTCATCTAGAGTTAATTCTGCGGCATGTTCATGGCATTCCCAGGGGCTGAACTCTGCTTCCCGTTTCCCCACCCTCCTCCTCCTCCCTTCTCTCCCCTTCTCTCTTGGCAGCAGGGCTCGTTCAGGAGCCAAACTGCAAGCAGGCTCCCCCAGAAGTAGAGGAGTTAATATTACACAAGGTAGTCGCTATCCCACAAGAATGTCTGATAAAGCTGCTGTACTCTTGCCACAGGATGATGCCATGCGGCACAACTGCACCACCAACCAGCCGCTACCCTCCCAAGACTAGCGAGAGCTTCACCTGTGTGCTGTCCCAGGCCTCAGAGGAGGGAACAATGTGGTGATGGCTCTGCTTACCTCCTTGCTAAGCCTGTGGGGAGCAAGCTCCCCAGCATGGGGCATAAAACATAAACCAAGTTCTAATCTCTTAATGAGGGGCTCTCCACTGCTGCTCTGGGAATACCAGGAGATCAGCAGTAACCACATCCTAGGCTGTCACTTTCCTCCTTCCACAGTCTCAAAATGCAACTACTTGGGTAAGGCACGCACCATAGACAAGGCAGTCTTTCCCACCGTCCCGTAAGAACACTTCACCCCTCCCTCCCCCAGCCCTCCACTTTCTGTCCCTTCTCAACAGAAACATATATTCACACACAGTTTTAACCATATGCATGTTGCTTTTTACCTTCTGTGCTGGGTTTTTTCATTTCTTCCACTCTTATGAGTTTCTTCCTGACTCTGCGAGTAGAATTCACCAGCTTGTGCAACCTCTTAAACTTCACCGACTCCTCTGTTTCATCATCGGATTGTTCTCTTGACTGGCAAAGAAACAAAGTGAATATTAATAAAGTAGTAGTTCCATGGCTTGCTCCTTCAAGTCAAGTTAACCCAGCTCATCTGCTGCGCTGTGTCAATGCAGCTCTAACTGGTGTTATATTTTCAGCCCAGGTCAGACAGAAACATTCAAATTACCGAGGGTTTTCTTTTTTTTTTTTCCCCCCCCTTTTTCTTTTTCTGAAACTGTGACATACCATTTTGATTTCTAAATCTGTGAAACGTAAGATCCTAGGCATTGAAATGCATTCCTGCCCTTGTCTTTCTTCCCATGCATTGTGTAATAACTACTTCCACGTCCTCTCTCAGTACATTTCAGGCAGGGCTCTTTCCCAGGGCTCTTCTTACCATACCAGTTATGCTCTTGTGGTTTGGGTCAGTCACTGGTCTGTCTGGCATCTCAGAACTTGCTGTTTAAACCTGGTTATAAACAGCTTCTCCAAACTGAAGCTCTGTCATTGACGATTTCTCTTTTTTTTTTTTTCTCCCACTCTTCCCATAAAATCAAAAACAGCAGCACAAGAAAGGGATGGGAAGCAAAAGGAAGGAGGAGACCTCATCTGCCTCACTCACGAACTGCCACAGCTACAAAATATTCCTTTCCTCCTCCCTGCTCCCTGCACTCCTCCTGAAGGCTTTCAAGGCTGGAATTACGACGGACACAGCATTCCTCCAGCACTGACCAAGGGAAAACTCTGACCTTTTCAGATATACAGTGCAGTCCATATTCCCCAGCATCCCGTTTCGTTTTGCATCTGATCCAGTATGCTCAGTTCCAGCTGTTTTCCCTCAAGTATCAAACATTACAGAGACAAAAAAAAATTCCCCTCTGTCCAGCAGCAGTGACACAACAAGCTGAAACAATCCATTCCTTGTGAACAAGAAGACAACTTCGATTTTCGAGCCAGATCCAACGTTCAATGTGCTACTTCCTCTGTTTTAATCAGTTCAGAATGTGGAAGGCAGCAGGGGGAAGGGAAGGGGAGAGGAGAGGAGGCCGGCAGGGCTCTCCGGCTCAGCTAGGACAGCCCTGGCACCGTGCGCGGCTGCACATTCCTGCGCACGGCGCGGGCTCCAGCTGGAGCGTGGTATGGATCATATACCTTACTTTGTTTTCACCCGCGGTCCCAGCCAATTCACTGCATTCCTAATGGTCGGCTCTAAAAAACCTCATGCAACTTCCTGTCAGCGCAGCTATCTGGGCTTCCACAGCGCGCTCATCCTTTTTTTTCCTTCTCCTTAATTAAACTTTTAAAAAAACAAAAAAATCCCCAACAAATGCAAGCCAAAAACCAAACCAAAACAAAAAAATCAAACCACCCTCTCCTCTTCCCTAGCAAAACTGCTGTCTGCTTATCCAGACGCTGAATACAAGACAGGGCCAAATATAAAAACGCTTCCTGGTTTTCTAATACACTTAAATATCAGGATGTGGTAATAACGGTAGATGCTACAGGGCAGGACTCCAATTAGCAGTTGCACGGGCACACTTTCAAAGACACAAACAGCGCCTGAAGGAGCTGGGGCAGCTCTGGAAGCCTACCTTGCAGGAATGCACCTCACAAGGCCAGCAGAACCACAACAGAGCAAACTTCAGCCACTTTCTGCAAGGGCACTGTCAGTTACCAATTTCCCACAAACTTCATGTTACTCCAGAACAAGAAGGAATACCAAATAGACCACATATGGCAGTAGGAATTGCCATTCTGCCATCTGAGAGCCGCAGGAATGCGTTTATTATGGGTACAGCCTGGCTAGGTAATTAATAACCTTCCTTCGGGAAAAATAAGGCTGTAAAGAGGGGTACCAGACTTGTTTATATCAAGATAAATTAAGCAGCAAGATGAGCATTAATTCAGATATTATGGCTGGGAAAACTTAGTGACAAGTCAAACAACAAGACAGACATATTTAGATAAGATGACGAATGGATTATTGACTGTAATCAAGAAGTTTAGTCAAGACTTCTTAGGCCATTAAGCGCATCCTGGCAAGCAACCATCATGCATACTCTGCACTCAAGATATGTTTATTTTAAATGCAATTATTCTAAGTCATTGCTTTCCTTCATTACTTTTCGTACACCCTTGGTTTGCAAGACTACTGTTTGTAAAACTGTGAGCTCTGTAAGACTTAGAGAACGGCTCATACCTGGTCCTCCTGCCCAGGATTTCATCAAAGAATAAACAACTAGTCTTACTTTTGTACCACTGGTACCCGATAAAGAACTGTCCCCCCTCAGGGTGATGAAGACTCAATGACAACAAAAGCTTTTACAACATCTGACATTTGCAATCATGACTACCACGGCGAAAGCAAGCACCAAAATAGCCTCAGCACAAGGTACTGACATCAAACCCGAGTGGGTGGTACAGGGGGTCCCCACCACACTTCAAAATAAATAAAGTCCCATCGTATTCAAGTGACAGCTGGTTTTCCCCAACACTTCAGGACTGCCAGCACGCTTTGAGCCGGGGTCCTCTGCAGGCAGCAACAGGCCCTTCCTATAGCTGCTGCTCGGGCAAGAGAGGCAAGAACAGCTCGCGCATAACAACAGGAGCTGGCAGATAATGGGTCAGTCCCACTCCAGCAGCCTGTTTCCTACCATACTGGGTAGCATGTGGCATGGAAAACCTTCTGCAAAGGAAAAGGATGGCTAATAGGTTTATGCAAAAAAGCCTAAAACCATTGGTGACTACGCCAGTGGTACTGGCTCGGGAAACTTTCTTGTCAAATAATGCTGATTCCTTGAAAATGAAATCATTCTGAAAAAGGGTTACTTTTGATTCACTTCCTGTTTTTGAAACAATTTTTTTAAAAAAGGCCTTGAAATTATCCAAAGTTTCCATTTTGGCACATGGGAAACAGAGCTTAATTTTCCAGCTCAAGCAATGTTTTCTTTTACAGCCAATATTAAACAGAAAACAGAAATGTAAAGCATTCAGGCCATAAGCGACATATTTGGAAATCACTGAACTTAGACGCTTTGACTTCCCCGACCCACTCTAGCCTCCCTGCTTCCATGGTGACAGAATTGCTTTTTTTGGTGGCTGTCCCTGACTTCAGATGGGAAAATCACCCCAATCTCCCCAACGCGTTGCAGGTTGGGCAAATGGCTTCCTGGACAGCTCTAGCACCGAGGCCTTGGCACAGGGCTTCGACAAAGCCGGCTGCCAGCACCCCTCTCGCCCTTTCCCCCCTTAATGAGCATTTCAGTATGCTGCAGCACTGCAAACTATGAAGACAGGCTAAGAGTTGGGGTGGTTCAGCCTGGAGAAGAGAAGGCTCTGGGGAGACCTTATAGCAGCCTTCCAGTACCTAAAGGGGGCCTACAGGAAAGATGGGGAGGGACTCTTTATCAGGCTGTGTAGTGATAGGTCAAGGGGTAACAGTTTTAAACTGAAAGAGGGTAGATTGAGGCAAGATATTAGGAAGACATTCTTTACTGTGAGGGTGGTGAGACACTGGAACAGGTTGCCCAGAGAAGCTGCAGTGGCCCCATCCCTGGAGGTGTTGAAGGCCAGGCTGGATGGGGCTTTGAGTAACCTGGTCTAGTGGAAGGCGTCCCTGCCCATGGCAGGGGGTTTGGAACTAGATGATCTTTAAGGCCCCTTCCAACCCAAACCATTCTATGATTCTATAAAAAGGGTAGATGTAGTCTGGTAAAGAGGGAACGATGCGTCTGCAAGAGACTTGGCTGCAGGCTCCCTGGCATGGGAGGAGGCCATGCTGCACCACCCTCCGCCAACCCCTCCCGACCCCCGGCACATAGCCATCCTGTTAGGCCAAGCCTCGGTGTTGTTAATGCACCGGTAAAGCAGACAGGGCCCCTCCATCTCCCTGTCCCCCTACACACCGCCGGAACAGACCTCTCCCCGTGCTCCAAGAGGGAAACAAACAGATTTGCAGTACTGTAAATAGGAACAACTTAACTTCCATCTCCTCCACTCCAAATTTTTCCATCCAAAAGCCCATATGGCTCAACTTTTAATTATTTTGGCTAATGCTGTATGTAGTAATTCTGTGGTGAATGCTTAAGTGTTTCATTTCTGGTTTCCAGGGCAACATTACATCAGATTGCAGACAGCTGGCTCCACAGCCTTAAACCATAACAAATTGGCCAAGGCGATGCACAAAAATCGCGCTTGCTGTAAAGAGAGAGGGCAGGGCTGGACCCGTGGGCTGCCGGGGAGCCGGCGCAGCCTGCGGGCCCCTTGGCGGGGCTGGCCAGGGGGAGCCGCCTTTCCCCGTGCCGCTTGGAGCAAGTGCATCCCCAACACATCTGCAATGCTCTCACGGAGCGGAAACCCGCCAGCTTGGAAAGCTCGGCTGCACAAACGCGCAAAGGACTACAGGGAAACAGGGGCTAAATTAACAGCATCTGGAAATTCCAAGGACTGCATGCAGAGGACTACAGCCACCACGTACCACATGGCTGGAAAACTACAGAGAGGCCAAGGCCCATCCCCAACCACTCAGCTCTTCGCTACTAACAAACGTGGCCACAAACCTATGAAGATGCTCTCAAACCCAGGAGAGATCAATTCCCTCTGCCACCTCTAGCGTCTCTTCTGCTTGGAAAACTTTTCCTACTTGTGCACCTCTAAAGGCCATGCTTTGCATCATCTCATATGTAAGATCAAAATAAAAAGCCTTAAGTTTGGGAACAAACAGGAAATCAGCACATGTACTTTGATACTCAAGGAGCTCACTACAGTTCTGCTCCCAGTGCCCTCTTTGCTTTCTCTCCTACTTTTCTCACACACACTCTTTGCTGCTGCCTGCTCTGGAGGCAAGGCACACGCCTCGCTCTGCCGCTCTCTAACATCCAGCTCATTTCACATGCCATAGAAATAACAATCCTAACCTCCCCCTTTGAATTAGTGCTACACACACACACACATACAGAGAAAACTGACATTTATTAGGGTACTTGGAATTAATTGGCAAAATGTAAACCAGAAGTAAGTAGCTAGCTTTCGGAAGGACTATGTTTGGAAACACTTCAGGGCTATAACAGCAGCCCTTAAAAAATACGAGATAGGCAAAGCCTGCTAGCCAGGTCCTAACAAAAATGTTTAAGAAACACTAGGACAATATCCAGTTAAAGCTGTAATAACTGATTAATCTGTTTCAGCTCCGTAAACAAAAGTATATATGACTTTTACATGAGCTGTGTGAAGCCATTTAGAGAGATGTTAGAATTTTACAATTCGCTTTATGCCCAGTAATAGTTCAGACCCAAACTGAAATCTCTAGGAAACCTCCCATTTAAGAAACAAGGAAATCTCTTAATATCTGATTAAGCCCAAGCTGCAACTATTTTTGGCTATTGGACAATTCTTGTTCAGCAAAGTGGGGCAAAAATACACATTCAGACTCGTGGGCATATCACATCATGTTCCCCAACCCTGGCTAGCTCACTTCAGAACTAAGAGCTCTACAGTAAATGCAAAGAGATTTTGCTGTTCCCTTTAGGAGACGTGGCTACACGTGTCCTTTCTTCTTTCTTTCTTAACAGGCTTTACAGCTGCCAAAAAAAACAACCATTCTAACTGTTTCTAAAGTTTTATTAAAGATGCCTGGATAAAGTCAAAGACAGGAAAACAGAATAGAAAAGAACTTAAAAGCCCAAGGAAAGGAAGAGGAGAACCGAGAAAAGCTATGCATGCTGTGCTGTGCCTAAGAATAACCACAAAAGCCTTTTCTCTTTCTCCCTCTCTGAAACAGGAGGCACATCCTCTCCACATCACGCTACACGCTCAGTGACTTACCAGCTTCGGCATTTATAGGCCTAAAGCTCAGTTTCAAGTAATTCCCCTCGAGTCCTCAACTGCTGTCAGCTTCGTAACCCTAAAATTTAGGAGCAGACCCTTCTTCTTAAGTATTGTATTCGCTCCGAATCCTGCGCACAAAATGCCTCTTCTCTGGAGTTACATTATCAGACACCAAACTGGCTCCGATTCCAGCGCTGAATATGTAAAGAAGAAAAAAGCGTGATGCTGGACTCAATTAGCTGTTTTCTGCTCACTGATTGATTCCCCTAGTTACTCGCTAGCTGCATAACTTGCAAGAAAGGCATAAGTCATCAGCTCTAAGCAAATCTTCTATTCACCACAAGGAAAAAAGGGAGTGTTGTACATGGCAAACAATCCCTGTTTTCACTGACGAAGGCTTGCTGACCTCTCGCTGGCCTCCAGTTCCTTAATTACTGTCTATGGAATTTCAGTGAAAAAAAAAAAAAATACAGAGAATCTCTGCAAAGCCAGGACGAAGATTGACCCTCAAACATGACCGCTAGAGTGGAGGCTGTGTCTATAGGAAATATAAGTTAAGCCCCTTATCAGGCTCTTTTTATTTTCACTTTTTAAGTCTTTTGACAAAAAGCCCCCCTGTGAATTTCCCTTTATAAAGGGCTAATTTGACAGAAAAATAAACCTTACTTAAATGTTTTTTAAATTAGTGAACTTGGATACTTTTTTTTTTTTCCTTTCCCCTTGGTTTCAGTGCTATAAAAAAAGAACATCACTAAGAACTGGAAAGGCAAAAGATGTTTAATTCAGAAATCTCAGACTGGTCTAGAATTAGCCACATTGTGGCTTTATGAAGCATTGCAGCGTGATTTCCAACTTTTCCTCCTAGGCTGGGCTCAGACCTCCCTTCCTAAGAAACAGACTATGAGATGCTCAAGTAAACTGGCATTCCTCTTATAGTCAAACATACCTAATCCCAAACCCTGGGACAAATCCAGAATCCGGACAATTCTTCTCAGAGCACAAGAAAGCATGAAGCAAAACCTCTACTAATTAGGAGCACTGCTATCCAGTGGTGGAAAGCAGTAGCAAAGGCATACCGCAACAGCACCCTCTTTAAGCCAAGAAAAGATTGCCCTTACTCAGGACCATACCATCAATGGCCAGTTAATTTGGATTCATCACAGATCAATCACACAGTGAAATCACAGTGGGACTAAACATCTACTTCCTTTGATGACTGGCTGATTTTAACGAGCCACCTAGGCATATATCCTTTTTCAAATTTCTCCATCTTTGTACTAGTGACCGTACACAGCTTTTCTACTCTCTAGTGGTCATGTAAACTAGATTTACTGGCATGTTGTAAATGGGTTCTTACCCTTGAATTACTTCAGCCCCAAAACTCTGATGTAAAACCCTATGGAAAATTCTAAGCTTCAGATAAAACCAGCTAGTGTTCTCCAATTTCAATAACATACCAGCCCACATCAAGTGAAACATGACAGTGACTTCCTTGAAACGTGTCCCAGATTCCCTTAAAAGTTCATGGCCATGAGTGAAACTGATCTAAGTTTGGGGCTTTGCAACTTGAGTTTTGAAGGTTTTGGGTTTCATTAAGAAAGTTTCGCAAACCTCTAATCCTTGCAAAGGCTGTTTATAGAAAACTCTGTGAAGCTCAGATGTGATAATCTGCATCATATCTTGAGGTTACAAATAAAGGCCTCCAAAATTTTTAAGAAAAATTAACAGAGGTCATAAATGTTGTTGCCACTTTACATAATTAACTGCAAAAGTATGAATTACAAAGGCTGTGTAATTCTAAAATGTGCAGTGGTAGTGTCAGCCCCCCCAGGGTAAGCTGCAGGAAACAGCAATCCTATGGCTGGGTTTGGTCTGTGATTACTTACAAGGAAATCAAAGGAGCATCCACCGGCTACTTTAGTGAAAGATATATTACACATTAGGTAGTGACGACACTGCTTGCTGAAATTAATGGGAAATATTTGTCATAAGTAACGAGAGCACAAAAATTTAATTCTCCCAGGAGGTTTGTCTTGATACTAGAATAGCTGCTTAGGCAAATTCCTAGATGTTAACTGTTTCCAGGTTTTAGTTAAATAATTTTGAGAAGCACATTGCTGATGTTTGCATCTGCAAGCCAGACACATTTCTTGATGGTAAAGTGTTTCTCTCACTGATTAGCGTAATTAATTTTAATGACATTACAACTGTATGCATGTACCACTTGTCATAGGTATATGTGGCAGAACGAAGCTCTGCGTTACATTAATCTGTATCTGTTACAATACAGCATATTCCTTTCCAATTCTGCAGACTCCTCTACACATGGGAAAGAGTCTGTAATAAGGCGCTCTCAACTGCATCTTGTGTTTTGGCAAGGGTAAGAGGGCTTGGGGAGAATCCCTATTCTTTGGTGTAGGCTGCACTATTAATGAAGGTAGTACACCACTGGCGCTGGAAACCAACCTCCCTGCATTTTGGAAAACAAAGGATGGAACAGCAATACATGAAATACAGTGAAATTCATATCAGAGAAATAGAAAAGAAAAAAAAAAAAAACAAAACAAAAACAAAACACAAGAGAATGAGAGCCCGTAAGTGAAGGGTGTAGTAATTTAAATTACATTCCTACAGTATTTTCAAGCAATCAAACTATTAACGTTACCATCCTAAGTGTGAAGAAGGAAACACTAGTGGTGGGGAGGGGGGACAAGTGGTAACCGACAGGAGCACAATTCAAATTTTCTATTGTACCACAAGCAAAGGTTATTCAGCCTGGGTCTGCCAAATAGGGCAGTGAAACACATGGCTTTTGAGATTCCTAATTCTTGAACTGAGCAAGGCTTTGTTCCAATTTAATAGGCTTGGTCTCAGAAAAGATGGGGGCAGGGAAACCACATTATGGATTACAGCATCTCCTGCTGGCTGATGCATGCAGAGAGAAAGGTCACCGGAAAAAGCTGCTACCACCGTCCCCCACCCTCTAGGTAATAAGCAGAGAAATCAGGCAGCTGCCCAAGGGCAAAAGGGTATAAAAAACCCCAAGTAATGTGTTAGAATGAATATTAAATTAATTTGCCTTCCCACCTCCCACCCTCCTCAAATACGCGGCCAAACATTTTGCAGTAAAGTAAGTCAATAGGGCTTGTCTGAATGCAGTCAAAACAGAAGTGGTTATGAACACGCTTAAAATTACAGTCACTGCCTGCGCGTTACTGTAAGCTCTCTTCTCTGAGTCATGATAGCAGGAAGGTTTTTCTCAGAGACCTTACAACAGACTAATTACATCCAGTCTTCATATCCACAGGAGCAACTCCTACTGGCAGCGAGCAGGAGGTTTACTTGGGCTACATTACTGTCAACTTCTCAGTACAGCCCTGTAGTGACAATGTTTAGTCCCACTAGGGACACATACCTAGCCAAGTTCTATCTGACGACAACATGGACTGGTCTTCCATGGCAAATAATACTTAAAGAAGTGATATAGTTTTATTCCTAAATAAATGTGTTTCTCCTGCAAATTCTAAAGCGTTCTGGAACATTTCAAACCAAATAGGTAAAAAACTCCTTACAGTGTTCTTCAAAACGAAATATAAACACACTGATGATCTCTCGCTCTGCTATCATCACTCCACAGCACTGACCTTACTTAAAACTTCTGGGAACTGTAATGATGATTTGAGTTTCTCTCATGAAGGTTTTTGCACTACTATACCCATGGGAAACCCTGCTCGTATGCATGGATAGAGAGGGGGGAAGGATCGTAACAAAATATGCTGTAATTCTATTGCTACTAGCTTTCACCAAGAGGTGCTGGACACTGTCCCTGAGATCAGTGGAAAAGGAGGGTGGCCAGCACCTCCCAGGACAGGTTCCTGTGGTAGGCACATAGCGTGGGAATTTAGCACTATCACTTTGAAGTCATGTCTTATTATAGGCTCTTTCTTCATGATAACTATTACTAAGCACTGACAGTATTATAGGGACTTGGATAGTAATAACAAATACACCATCCAATACAACGTGGCACATCAGTGCCTTTCAGGAAATCTTAACAGAAATTGGGTCACTAGACTCTTCGGAGCAAAGGTGAAAGCTCTGTATCCATTCAGAGCCATGCTCAGCATCAGCTCCCCTCTGTTACTGCAAAGAGCGTGCAGGACCTAGAGGCAGCGACAAGCTCTCCAAGAAGAACTGAAATACAGAAACATGTTCTTCCACCCTTTAGCCTTTCACGGAAAAAAAAACCAAAACCCTTACCAAAAATGGCAAGTCCTGTGATAATAGCAAAAACAGGGCTAACATAGCCCATAGCTTTCAAAATCCTCCAAATATCCATGTTGCTTCAGCTTAAACACTAGCGTTTAAATTAAAAAAACCTCATCATACCCTAGTCTCCATTGACAGCCAACACTGATTCCCAATATACATCAACTTGGAGCTTAGTTCTAGTAAGTTAAACCAACAATACCAAAAGAAGGGCTTTTTCCTGTTTACTGTAACAGTCCTGGAGTATGAGCAATAACTATGTTAACAAATGGTTAAACTTTTTAAGAATCCATCAGTAATATGAATAAAAATCAATTTAAAAATTGCAGTATTTAGAAAGCATCCACAATCTGAACCACTGAAATACAGTATAACCCTGAATAATGTGGATTTGCTGTAGTTACACTTAGATTTACTCTCAAGGTGCTACAGAAGTTATACTGTAATTATTTCTTTTCTTCCTACTCTTCACACTTACCAAACAAGACAGTAATGACTGTCCTGAGTCAGAGGTAATTCTACCAGACTTCATCTTTTGTCAGAGTCAACTTTGTACCACAGGTAATACAATCGTGATTCAACAGCTTCAGCATCTCTTGGATTGAAACGAATACAACGCAAAGTCCATTCTCATCTGGTATTCTGGCTCCGACACTGGTAGCAGACACAAACCCAAAACTGCACACCCTTTCAACTTTTAGCCCCATTTAACAACTTGGTAAATGAAAATGTCCTCAGGAAGTAATATGAAGAACAGGAGCAACAAAAGATTATCTCACTCTGGCTAGAGCTGTTGCTATGTGGACTCAATTTGCTGCCGCCTGTTACGAAGTGGATCGATAGAAGATGGAAAAGAGCAGCAATGCAAGGGGGAGTTTTCCCCAGCAACAGCCTCATGGCAGATGTAGATGTGCGTGGCACGCCTCCACATCTGCACAACTGCTGCCGCTATCTTCAGCGAAAACAAACGGGGTGTCAGTGTTCTATTGGTAACAGTACCATGCTGACAGTCCTGGGTAAATAAGTGTCGGGAGGGGAGGGAGGTAAAACAGCACTGCGGGCTTCCCACTGCCCACCTGCAGGCCATACTCCTGGATGGAGATGCTGTTTTTGTTCTCCCTGCTCATAAATTTTATGGCCTCTCTCCTGAGGCTGCTAAGGCCAGATGTGGTAGGTGGGGAGGTCTCGGGGGGGTGCAGCACATCTCGCTGCAGCACCCTTCAATCAAAGACTGGCTACGCTACCTGGGAGCTTGTGTTAATGAACTCTGGATGGCTGACCATTATCCGCTGATCAAAACCGAAACACAGAAGCCCAACGAGACCAACAAAACAGTTCAGCCCAGGGATAATTACAACTTCATTTAACTTGCATCTACAGAAACCGTCAGCGAAGTTAATTAGTGGTTTGTTTCTGTGGCAGCATACGCATGATACACACTTCTGTGACAACCTCCCTCCTGCTTCTCTCCTTTCCCCAACTCCCGCATCAAAAACGGCGATTGGTACCAATCAGCAGTCTCTCAGCAGAGGGCACAGGAAAGGATTTATACTGGGTTCTCCTAATGCTGGTCCTCCAAGCTGGGCTGGAGCTCTACCAGTGGGGCTCTGGGGACGAAGCGGCCCTGTTTTAGATGAACTGAGAATTTCAGCCCCCAGAAGTTATCAAACAAGCTTCTATCTTTAAGAAGCATAAAAGCCACCTCAGTGTAAAGAAAGAATGTGATACAATTTTGAAGTCCTCTCTTTCCCTGGACTTTCTGACTCCTGAGGACAAATAGGCCCTTATCTAAAATTCAGAAAGGGATCCATTTGTAATCTGCACCTGCTTTACATCCCAACGCTTGGCACAAGGCAATGAAAGCTTGTCTAGTGTTACTGTGAGCAGCCTTCATTCTAACAGAGATGAAATATAAATATTCAGAAATAAATTTGTAAAATAATGATAAGGCGTTTTAGATTTTTGATACATCTGTCTAAAAAGAAAAACAGTTTCAACTGCATTCCCACATTAGCAAATAAATAACATGCATATTTTGTTGTGAAACAAAGGGACCACAGTAGTGAGACTGAAAGCTACAAACTGCTGAAGTGGCAGAGAACCAAGTCACCTACTGACTTGGCAAGGCCTTTGTTTGTTTGTTTCTTTCTTTCTTTCTTAAAAGCAAACAAACAGGACGTACAATTAACAGCACAGCAATGACATCGGGCTGCCTCCCTTCAGATGCCGAGATAACGACCCTTGAACCCTTCGATCCTTTGTGGTTCACCTTTAGGGTTTAGTTTTGTAAGGGTGTGAAACCCAATTTTCCATTTCCTAGTACAGTAATTTAAAAGAGGCGGAGTTGGGAAAAAGAATCCTTAAATCAATCTTTAAAATGAGTTAAGGATCAACACCAGTGATGTTAGTCATAAACACATGATAGTTATACAGGTTCCAAAAAAAAAAAAAAAAAAACCAAGTGGTGTTCCCCCCAAAAAAAAACCAAAAAGGGAAAGAACAATAACTAATGATATTTGCCCTTTAAATGTTATTTTGTAGGTGGCTGTTCTTATGCTGCGGGCAGAACTGACTTGAAAGCAATGGAGTACTTAAACCCTTAGAACACTCCAGATATTCTGCCTTCATTTTCAGATTCTCTGATTGCTTAGTTTCTATCTTCCCCCCCTCTCCCCTTCCTGAAATGTAGTCACTGGGCAAAGCTAGACCAAGATTCTCCACAAAAACCTAGGGATCCATCTTCCCAAGTCCTCCTAACTACCACCAGGTCTCTCTGCCTGCGAAGATAAAACAAGACGAAGGGGAAAAAAAAAGCCATTATACCAGTGTCTTGATATCTCTTAAATCCCCAAGGTTACCAAACAAATGCATAGCAAGTAAACTAAAAATTATCCTTTTCCTAAATTCCCTCAATCTGCTGCTATCCTGCCATTCATTTTTAGCATTTGTGTGCACAAAATGTTTACAAAATGATCAAGGATGATCACAATGTTCCATTAAAAACAGCCTAGTAACAATTTGGCCACGAGACTGAAAAAAAAAAAAGGAATCAGAAAAAATGCCAACAGAACCAGAAGAGCCATTGCCCAAGGAGTTTTAATTCAAACCAGAAACTTCAATTTCAGTGACTCATATTTTCAATTACTTTCTGAGGTTAGAAGGCAGTGGGCTATCTAACAAAATGTTTTAAATATATGGGAAAACACCTTTGCTTCATGGCCCCTATAAAATGAGTGGGGTAGTTCTAAGTTGAGATTCCAAATTCTCAGAATATAAATCACACACGCGGCACTGAAGGTCAAACCATTTGGCAAAGAAAGGGCTTGAAACACAATCATCTTTGCACCTCTCAAAAGCTGATCACTTCAGATCAACAGAGACGTCCTTTGGCAACACAGTCTGGGTGAACACACGCCCTATCTCTAGACATAGCTGATACTTCGCACTGTTTGTTTTTCCCTCTTGCATGTCAATTATAGCCCAAAGTTTTTTCACCCCAGCTAACCCTAGTTTCTTTCTTGTCCATAAAAAAAGGAAGCCAAGCTGACTTCTGTTCTAACACAAAGTTTCATTTCTGCAGATGATCTTATTTTCCGTTGAAGATAAGCAGTTTCACAGCTTCTGTTAAACATAACCAGGATAAAAATTAGAAGCAAGGGTAAAAATCTACAACGACGGAATAGAGATCTCCCATCAAAGTTAGCAGGAAGGTGGTTCGAATCCTACCAGAACAGCAGAGACAGGCAACAGAGCTCTTCACTCAAAGTACAAAGATGGCTTAGGAAAATAATTTTAGAGAAAAAGCGCCAAGTTGTTCCATTAGGGAGCAAATACTGAGTCATGTTCAGTCCTCAGAGCTATACACGGCTTTCAGTAACTTCAACACAAGTGTAAATCGCTATCAGAAGATTTAAGAGAGAAACTCAGTATCCTTCTGAGATTTGACCACAGTAAATGAGAGTTTTGAGGCTTTTATGCTACAGGTACTTTAGCCAAAGGCCTCAAGAAGGGAAAGTTCAGGCTCCAAATACTAATGAGGAAAAGATCAAGCATCTTTCAGCTGGCTAAACAATCAGTGCAGAAGAGTTAGGATCCTTCCTTCTCTATTTCTTCTACATTTCTGATATATCAGAACAGAGTAGAAGGCAACATCAGTCTCCTTCTGCTCCCATCTAACTAAACGTGGGCATATTTTTTTTTTAAATACAAACAAGAAAATCTTTCTCCACCACAAAATATTTTAAAAATCTTATAAAATGACATAGCATTTCTCTTTTAATTTAGGGAGGAGAAGCTAACTGTCTACTGCAGTTAGCAGGAAATTCCATTGACAATAAAGTAAGTAAATCAATCAATGGTCTCAAAAGCCTATGATTCAATTATATGGGTTACAAAGAGCTTGGATTTGACAGCCAAATGTGGTCTTCTCTAAGATTTATCTGTGAACTTTCAATTAGAGAAATGAAGTGGAATAAACTACTCAGTGAAAATGAAGGTATTTGGAAGGAAAAATTAATTAATTCAGTATGGCATGACACAAAGACTGTCTGATGCCCATAAAAACAACAGAAGCTACACAGCTCAGAAGTAAAAATGAGGGAGGAAAGCTGCCTTACTGCTTACGGGTCTGGCAAAAGCTGCAAACTCTCTGGGCTGAGAGTTTGCAAATGCAGAGATGGAACTGTTTGAAAGTAGCAGGCAGCTAGGACTTAGCCAGACCCTCATGTAGAACATATCAACAAGGGCTAGGAAAACATGAGAAACTCTACTTCTCAGTTACTGTGAATCAGCAGAGTGAAACAGTTCCCTCTACACAACCTAAAAATGCTTTTCTGTGCATTTTGGAACACAGGCGTTTTTGCCTGGGATCACTTGTGCTTCAAAAACTCCGTGACAAAGGGCCAGATTAAAAAAAAAAAAAAGAAAAAAGAAAACAGAAAGAAAGAGATAATAAAGACCGTTGAAGTCTATTACAACAGACCTTGAAGATTTAAAATCCATGTTAAAGATTTTCTGCAGACAGAACATAGCATCACAAGGTCAAATGATACAATTTGCTCTTAAGGAAATCACCAGGTAAATCAGGATATTTCTGTACTGCAATAAAAGAATTTAAATATTAACTGATACTGGGGAGCTATATCAGAATGACAGGTACTTACATTACAATTGGAAGACCCATCAAATGTTGAGAAAGAACCATCAGGCCATTCTGTAGCATCTACAGTGCTCGATTGCCTGTGCTGGGCTTCATACTCCTTCAGCTGAAATTTGAAAAGATAGAGAGAATGTTTTCCAGTGAGAACAAGCTATCAACCTTCATTAAAATAGCAAGAGTTAATGTCCTTTTGGGTTTTTCCCCCCCATATCATTGTGGAACTGGGAAAACAAGAACTTTTGCATTGCATGTCTCATTTGTTCAAAATAAATTAATTTGCTTTAGATTCAGAAGTTTTAATAATGAGATTTTTTCTTCTTAAAAGGAGGTGATCTATAAATACTGAATTTTGATGAACTGTCATTGGTAAAATATAAATTACACATCTCTATCTCAAAGGCACAGTCTACAGTAGACAGACTAAATCACAATAGCCTGCAAATCTCCTTCGTAAAGAAAATGATCCACAGTAAAGACTAGAAACTATCTTTTATAGTTTTAAAACAAAAGATGATCTTTCCCATTTTCCAATAAAAAGATTAAGACATAAAACCAATCCTACTGTTGAGAGGATCATCAAGAACTGATAGTATTAAAAAAAAAAAAAAAAATTGCTGCTAGTAGGTCAGACCACTAGAGGGAAACAGTACCAGTACATATATGAACCATACAGATTAGGTACAACCCTCCGCCACAAAATTTTTAACAGCAGAGAAGTAAAAGAATTCCCAATATTACCACCTCGTAATTTTAAAATTTTGCATTTTCTTTCATAATGTGATTCCCAGCAAATCAATAACATCACTTTATACTCCAGGATAATCTATTTCAAGATGCAAATGTCAGTATAGAAATTTTTCTGAGTGTCAATTAATGATCTAAATCATATTTTCTGCACCTGTAATGGAGCCCATACAGAATACCCTGTGTTCCACCATAGTATTTTGGACAAGGGTACAAAATCAAAAGTGGTGTGGAAACTTTAACACTGACCTTTTGGCTGCTGAGCAATTAAAATCTCAACCCTATTGCTGCACAAATACAATACCTTAAAATTATTTCTCTTGTGGTTTATTAGCATTTAGATTTTGTAAAGAAAAATTTGTGGCCGCCACTGTACTTATCACAAAATACATCTGTGCCGATTTTAATGTCAAATGCCAAAAATGGCTGAACATGTTTTCTTGAAGGCTATCGAAACAAAACACCATCTTTTTAGCTAAGAAACAAGCAGAAGAAATTTTAGCTTAAACATTAGCATTTGTTAAAGTTTTCCTTGCTGAAAATGGTAGCCTTCAATTAAACCACCATTCAGCCATTAGCAGCAGGAAAATAGTAAGAAATGTATGTGTTCTGAAACAAATAAGGCAAGCTCAGCAAAACTTGCAGGATTCCTTTTAGTACCGAAGCAAACCTATGGTCATACCTGATAAATAAGGGCTAGTACAGGTGCGATTCCTCTCCCTTACTTCAGGCAGTTGCAATGAAAACGTCTACACTGGAACTTCTCTGTGATTGGCACCCTTTATTGCCAATGGAGAGAAGCAAATGCTTTTAGGACTTAATTAATTTACCATGCACTGGACACCTATTTTTGGCTGGGCTAAATCTCACTTTTCCCCATAAACAAAGGAATGGCCATATAATTTATGCTATCTAGTGCGACGAGACAAACAGGCAAGCTTTCTCCCCCTTCTCTTATGTTTTCTGAGCAAATGAAAACTCCAAATTGGTATATCCTGCATCCTAAAACATGTTTCTCAAGGAAACTGAAGTATGCACATATCATACCCTAGCAAGTGCTTCCTCAATGGTGATCATCTTCTCTTTGACCATCATCATCAGCTGGATCCGTTCCTCATCACTCATTGTGATCTCACTGGCCACATACCCTACATCCTCTCCTGCAGGAAAAAGCACAGAGATAACAAGCACGTGTAAAGAGGTCATGCACAGAGTGGGGTACACTGAAACTGGATTTTACCCAGTGGTCTGAAAGCTGGTCGCCACGTGGATCTGGCTGGCCAGAAATAGACCCTCCCCAGACCAGTCTCATAGTATGATTTCAAAGGACTGAATGATTTAGAAGTAACTGAGCACAAAAAGTCAGTCAATTAGGGCTAGAAAATTAAGTTTGCTCTGACACTGAAAGCAAGAGAGCATGACAAGGAGAAATAAAAAGTGACTGTCATCATACAACTATTGAACCTGAAAGACAAGAATCAAAAAAGAAAGTGCTAATGCCAGAGAAGTCCTGCACTCAGCCCTGAGGAATACTGTAGTCAGCTGCCAGAGCGGATGGGAAGCCCTTCCAGGAATGGCATGCTGGGTCCTTGCAGGTCTTCGCTGCAGACTAGCCATGTCCTCCCATCTATCCAGGCTATCTAATTGGCCACTGAGCTGACACATGTTGCTGGATGTATCGGGGCTTTCAACTCCAGGACCTCTCCTTTTGGTACGTGCTCGGCATGTCAGCACGGACAATTAGAACTTGCCTTGAGAGCCAGCAAGGACCCACGCATAACTGAGAGTGTAAGCGTGCCCCTTTTTGACCTCCTAAGTGGGTGCCTGTCATCTTTCACAATCCAGCTGAACACAGACATAGTGATGTGGAGAAGCATCTGTTTGCAACGCAAGGATCTAACAGATACACATGGGGAAACAGAAATTTTCTGTGTGAAGAGAAATACTTTAAGCAACACACAGCTGCGTCTTTTGGAGAAGAACTAGAGAAAGACACCTGATAGTTTAAGTGGAATCGATCCTACGTTTGCACTAGTCACCAGATGCGCTTTTACTACTCCTTCTTGTAGTGTCCTCTCCTACAACGAGAGGTTGGATTCAAGCCTGAAGCAAACAGGTCAAAGTAACCAAATGCCAAACAAAGGGGAAATATCTTTCTAATTAAAACAGATCAGCATTTCTCTCATCAAGTCAGGATCATAAAAAAAAAAAAGCATCTTGTTCATTTACAGACATCACTTATAATTGTATATTAACCACATCACTTTGCGCATGTGCTATCACTGACAGCCAGGACTGAAGGCTTCTCAGCCTCATGTCTGCGGTCTCACAGAATATGACCCGTCTTTCTGAGCTCTGTCATGATGAACCAAACCTGCAATGCTTCCAGATCCACAGACCTCCAACTGCCACGCAGTTGCAAGTGAATTTTATTCCTTTGTGATGCTGGCTCCTTCTATTTTATATGGATAGGTTGTGTGTCCGTAAAAAAGATTTACCTTTTGAAGTCTGCCTCATTAGTCCTTTCTGGTTCTTTCGGAAATTCTGCCAAAAAAACTTATTTTTCTTTTTCCAGTCTGCTTTCCCTAAAAGGAAAGTGGGAAGGGAGGATGAGGGGAAAGGGAAAAAGAATTTCAGAAAGAAACATTAGTTAGAGAAGCT
Organism: Burhinus bistriatus; assembly: GCA_013397275.1. NCBI lineage: Eukaryota > Metazoa > Chordata > Aves > Charadriiformes > Burhinidae > Burhinus > Burhinus bistriatus. Next base: position 194,328 of record VYXH01008045.1, read on the forward strand.
TTCAAGCTTTAAGTTATACTTTCTAAGTCAAAAACCAGGATTAAAAAAAAAAATCCCAATTTTTCTGTTTTTCTTGATTTATTCTGTAGTAGGACTATGCTGATGTAGCTTTTCAGGGAAATGCACATTCTTTTATAATTGCCAATGCTATAGACGACTGAGATAAGCCAGTAACTTACATATTTTGAATTATAAACAGAAAATACTTTACATTCATTTTGATATCTGTTGAGTTGTTAATGTCAAGTCTGGAAGCGTTTTTGAAGTATTTTGTTGGTTTATTCTCTTTAACTGAACTACAATTACGCAGCCTAAGCCACAACTCTGATAAGTAATTTTCTAATGTGTGTGCATATCTAAACATAAAAGAAATACTTTGTACATATATATAAATGCGCACACACATGCACAAACACAAACGCACATTCTGCTACTTGGCATGAGAAATTTTAGGAGACTATCAGCTTCATCTGACTCTTGCTGTCTGTATGCCTGGACTGTACAAAGCTGGGTCTCCATGTCCATTAATATCAGATCTGCATATGGCTTGATGAGCCAGAAGTAAATCATTGTGCTAAAAAAGAAACGGGATCTGGCTCAAGGTAGGGCATATAACTGTGTTCTGTTGAACAACCTATAAAGTTTATCCCATCTGCAAGAGAATACAGTGTGCCTGATCTGGCAAAAATGCTACTGATAAAGAACTACTTCACCCCCCTGCTTTTGAAAAATTCAAAGGAACACAGTTTATACTGTGCCATGGAGTTTCAGCCTGTGACTATGGTATTTTGGATCTCGCCCTTGAAGCTGTAGAGCTGGGTTTACTGACTTTCTGAAACACAGCTTAAGTTTAGACTGTGTGGAAATGCCCCTAGAAAAAAAATAAAAAGAAAGAAAGAAAAAAAACCCCAAAACCTCCCAGATTTTCTTTTCTTCTCCAACGAGCAAAATAAAATTTGTCCAGACTTGTATCAGCTCAGCTAGTAAGTCAGGATAGCAATACAAACTAAATATAGTAAGTTAAAAAAAAAAAAAAAAGAAAACGTGAGAGGCAATGGAAAACAAATGCATATTTAAGAATGAAAAATATTTCAGAAACAAAGGAAGAGACTCTGGTATGACATGAACAAAAATAACAGAAACCTCACTGGCAGTGGTAATTTTCAGAGTACAAACGGATAGGCTAACAGTGATCTAATATGCAGACATTTGAAATTCAATATAACAAGTCAAAAGATGCATATTTATCACATGGCAACGCTGGCTGGGCAGTCTCAGTGATCACTGAGACAGCCAGCATCTAACTTTTAAAGCTGCGAAGACTTGCCTCCCCACCCCCCACACAAATGCTGCTGACTTCTGCCAGCATTGTGTTTACTCAGCTCTTCACATCCCAGCACAAGCAAAACTCAAAACCTGTTTAAGAATTCCATAGGAGTATTAAATAAAATGAAATATACTGACCTACAGAGCTTTCTTCCGAACTTGATTTATGAATGGAGAGCCTAGGACAAAAAAAAAAAGTGGACTTATTGATGTAGGCTTCTCACATTTCATGGGAGCTGTCTGATTACAGTAAATTATAGTTTCCAGACAATATATCATGAGCTGTTTTCTCTTCCCTTTTCTTCCCAATACAGCAAGTTGGAAACAAAAACTGAACCCACTGGTCCGACCACAGTAACTGAGTTCCCCCTCTTCAACATGCCTTTTGTGACCAGCATAGAAAAATACATACCAACAGAAACCTATGGTTAAGGCAAAGGAGTCTAGGGATCCCTCAGAAAAACACTTTTTCCACATACTTTCCCCCTTTCCATTTGTAAAACAGTATTTTGGCTGTCTTAGAAACTGTAGCACTGGGATGCTGTGTTTGTTTAGCTGTTTAACAGTTTTTGGCCTATTTGTTTTTTATCTGAAAATGCTTTATAAACATGCATTCATTAAACTTTCAGAAGCCACTGTGTGGAAGACAGGAGTAGAGATTTTTTTAACGACAAGGTGAAGATGGCTTGTCCAAACCCTACGAAGTGCAACCATAGATGATGGGAGACTACAGCTTCTTTCTCCCAAGTCCCTTCTGTGTGCTTTCCCACCAGTGTATACTCCCTTCCTCAAAAGCTAGTTGGAGAGACTTACTTTAACAGAACATGGACTTTACAAACAACCCACTAAAATACTAAGTAAATCTTTTATTCTCAGTCTTTCTGTTCATTGAACTAGTTTTCTGTAATGGATTCCAACTCAGTGCCAACAGTTCATTGTGGGATCTCTGATGAGACATCACCCCCCTTTATTGTCTTTGTTTCTGTCTGTATAAATGGAGCTAATAGAAATTACCAAATCTTGTGCAATTCTTTGAAGCCTTCCTATGGGAATCACTATTTAACCAAGCTGCACCAAGCCAGTGAAATGACTTCTGCCAGCTTCAATGTCTTTGCTGGAGGCTCCAAGTGCAAAGCATTATGCTGAGAGCTCGGCCCCACGACACGACAATGCCCTATTGTGCGGTGGCTGTACCAAGAAGACCTCAAGCCAGATCGTTCTTTGAATGAGACCATACAATAATACACACATGCCGTACTCTAGTTGCTGTCCACAGTGTTTGCACAGGCTCCTTGCGTTTTCTTAGACCCCCAGAAGAGGGCAGTGAAGAGTTTTTTATCAATTCAGTAAACTAGAAGCAAAATTTTAGTTCAAGCTAGCTCAGAATCGAGAAGATGTAAGCAATTACAGGCCAACGTTTTGTAAGCATGAAAAACATGCTCATCCATTTGCAAAGACATCATTAAAGGGGAAATGAGACAGTATGAAGTTTCAGTTTGGTTTAGTAATTCATCTAGACAAGGAGGGTTTGGCACAGCAAAGCTCTGAAACGTAACCTCCTTCAAGGACAGACTGATTAGAAATTTAATCCGGCACAAAACTGCAAACCAATTGAAGCAACCAAATTTCAGACTTGTAGTGCACCAGGCGGAGACATTGAGTTTTTTTACTTGATGATAAGGTTTACCCTTGAAGGGGAAAAATTAATGATACAGGTGATACGCCACCAAATGCTTAGTTTCTAAGAAGCCTGAATAACAAATGCAGGAGAAAAATACAAACCCCATACTTTCTGGGTAACAACTCCAGAAAAGCCAGTATCAAAATTTAAAGACTTTCCACAGGGCCAGGATTTCATCCAGACACTTAAAAGTAAAGTTGTCAGGGAGTATTTTTCTAAATAAAGGTAAATCAGATTAGAAGTATGTGGACTTGCATATGGAGACTACCAAATAAAAAGAAAGCCAAGTTTTGCTGGAACCTACAGAATTATTCCACTACATGGTTTTGCACCGGAGCACAGACCTCACCCATTGAGCAGTTATTCTATTTATCTTAAATGAATTTAGTATCCATGAAACGCACCAAATCACCGTCTTTAGAGAATGAACTCTGTTAACGATCAGAACTTTGCCTCAGTAGTGAAATCAGCCTCGAAGTGGAAAGGCAGTCTCTTGTGCTCTTCAGCCTCCAAATCCATCTTAATCCTTTTCTGCTCTTGCTCAGTTGCCAATAATGATGCATGTAAGTAGCAGGTGTAACTGTGATGCTTGTGATGTGGACATCTGTTCACTGGGAATTAGTCTGAGGCCACCAACTTGTCACACACTGACCTCCAAAGAAGGGAAAGAGCAGTAGGAGCAAACTTCTTATGTGCCTGAGCTAGGAGGGGTGAGGAGGAGAGTAGGATCCACAGCAAGCAGACCACCTTCTCATTTATAACTGATTTAAGAACTATGCTGAGTTTCATCAGAGGATGTAAATTCCAATTATCATTTCATGCATTCCCTAAAGAGGAAATCTTCCATGCCTGGGCTGACCTTGAAAATGCTAACAGCTGCTCTGAAGAGATGGAAATGCTGACAAAACCTACCACACAGAGCCTGATAAGGCACTTGCTTTTTAGTTCCACCAGACAACTCTGACACTTAAAAATCCTCAGTGAAATCAATCAAGCATTTTACTTCCTAGATGTCTGGTGAAAAATTCCAGAATACCTTGGAGTCACTGTGTGTTTGATTTGCCAATTACACTCCCTTACTCTGTTAAATCTGCAGCTCCTCTGTGAACGTGCACTGAAAGTGATTTGTGTTCTTCCATTCATAGACTGATAACTTGTACTGAAAGTTAATGATGCAGTGACACTTGGCAGAAGTTTCACCACTGCGTGTCTGAAAGGGAGCCAAACGCCATTACTCCACCATGGAGGCCTTCATTTTTGTTGTGGTCTGATGTACAACTTCATTAGCAAGCTTTCACATGAAATGTACTCTGTCACAGCATACAGCAGAAGAAATGTATGGGTATATGTTCAGACAAGAAGGAAGAAGAAAAGATTTATGGCCAGAGGGAAGGAGTACTTTCTTATCAACCCATAATCTCTGGAAGTGAGCTGCAGAAGGGCTCAAAACTTTAATCCATTAATCTCACAAATTCAAAACCGATACTCTAAGCCGATACTTCAGGCCTCTTGGAGCTAAACTGCTGAAATAAACAAATGGGGGGGAACAAGCAGCACAAGACATAATCCAAAAATGGAGCTACTTTTGGGAGTAACCAAATACGACTGCCTTACAGAGATGACAGGTTTCAACAGAGTTTAGTAAACTACATCAGACCACTCAGTGATCAGCGACACAGAATTTAATAGCAACACCCAGAGTGGAGAACCTGGATCAGAAACTAGCTGATTCGAAAGACTGGTTTAACAGAAATAAGTTTACATTCAATGCTAAAATATGTAAAAAAACCAGGATTGACACAAAAGTCAGTCTTTCAAATGCTGGAGGCTTGCAAATGACAAAGTACCTGGGGATACCAGCTGAAAAAGGATGACTGAGAAAAAACCAACATATTAATCCTAAAAAGTGTAAGGATGGGAAATTCCAATAGCAGTACAAAGAATGAATATATATAGGAATAGCTGTACAACCGTCATTATTCATGCTCAAGAAAGATGAATTCAAACCAGAAGAGGTAAAGAGAAAAGCTGTTAGAATAGTCAGGGAACCAGACAGCTTATCTTACAAGAGAAAGCTAGAAAAGTTTTGCTTGTTCAGTCTGTCAAATTGAAAGCTGCAAGAAGATTCACTTAATACCTATTAATAAATCAGGCACAGGAACAAGTAGACATAAGATGGAAAGAAATTAGAAAAGAGGAGTTAACATTTCCTAACTATTTGGACAAACTTCCAACGGTAAGTAGAGAAAGGGAGGCAACTTTAAAAACTAACTGCTTTTAAGAGGGTCCTTAGAAGACAGAGACCAGACATCTTTGACAACAAACAACTGGACATGAGGACTGCCTCTGGAGGGCACTTCTGGTTCTTCTCTTGCAGCCTGTAGGTTTTTGTATGAACAATGCAAAGCCAGGCATCCAAAACGGTCTTTGAATCTATCTTTCATAGAAGTGCTGCAGTGAGGGTGACCTTACTATACCTAAGCAATCCTCCCTTTTATAAGTTAACCCTTGAAACCCAGAGGTGGGCTCTAAAACTTGGAGCACAAGGAAGAACCCATGCACGCATTTGCATCACAAGCCAACTGAGACTGTATCTAATTATTAAGACGGGTTTTAACTAGGCTGTATCGAGCTACTAGGCTACAGCTTTCCCTGTTAACTCTGGACCGATTCTGATCTCAGAGAGAAAAACAGCAGGGCTTATCTCGCATACAGAGCGGTTGATTTTACAAGAGACACAGTCATACGTGCCCTGAGATGTGAATGTGCTGGTACGCCGCAGAACTGGGAAAGGAAACAAATGACACCATGTGCTGCTTTCATGAATGTGCCTGTTGATTATTGAAAGCCCATCATTCTTGAAACAGAACAAACATGGGAACTGATTCTGATGGGGTTTTTTCAACACTAAGTATTTTAAATACAGATGTGCTTTAACACATGGCCGCATCTCATTTATGGACCATAAAATCCACAGGTGCATAGCACCATCTGATAATGAAACCACTAGTGTTATAATCTTCAATAAACTGATAGTGGCCCTCTTATTCCCTCCCAATGACTATTTATAGCCCATTGAGGAAAATGCTTTGGATGGGATTTTAAATCTACAAATATTATGCACATTCATAGCAGTGAATAAACGAATGCAAAAGCACACGCTGGCTCTGCTGCAAAGCCATTTGGTTATCAGCGTACATTAGAAATGGCCCAGTCACATAATTAGTATGAAAAACTGACAGACTTGTAACTGCTCCTGGCTGAATACAAGATAATTTATCTAACCAGAGCTGGCACAGGGAAGAAAATGGGTCTTTGGTATTTTTATCAAATTTGCATGAACCTGAAGAGAAAGCAGGCCTGCAAGGTTCTGACCTTGCTGGCACCAGTGTGAGAAAGGGATGGAAAGCAAAGATGTTTCATTCAATTATCTTCTCATTAGGTTTCCATAGCAATGGCTCTTTAAGCAGGTCAAAACTTTCTCAGTGGAAACAAACACTGAGCTACTTGTGGGCTGTGTGTGCCCATATGTATCTTCTGCTACCACCAGCACAGAAGCCACCACATTGGACCCACAGGCTCGGTCTGGTGACTGGCAGCAGGCAGATGAGGCTACGTCATGTATTTAATAACTGACCGGTGCATCCTAGCCAGAAGGCAGATAATTGTCAGCTGAAAACTCTTCGATAGCAAAGAGCAGGGTCCAACATACTGCATGCAATGCACCCCGGTCTGCGTGCATTGCTCACTCCGTGCCTTGTCGACTAGCTGCGACAAGTCGGGCTGTCTCATGAAAGGCGCCCTTCATGCCTCCTCGTACAAAATTACCCGGCTTGAAATCTTCTTCCAGCTGCTCAAAGGGGCACTGGTTTCCCTCCTCACGTGTCCCAGGCGGCGTTTGGCTGGCCTCTCACTCCCATTGTGCGCGTTATTGTGGGAGTTTCCTGCCCTACTTCTCTTGAGGACGCTGTTTATAGGCAGCATGAATAATTTGGCTTTGACTAAATCAGGTCTCAAACAAGTGAAAACAGGGCCATACACATTCACTGATTCTTTTCGATTCCTGCAAGCACAGGGTATACAAAAAGTATCTTAAATGCAGACGTCTCAAGTACAGCATGCTCTTACTTATTTTTCTTCCAATATTCCTTGCCATTTTTAATTTATGCAAAAGGAATAATTTATTCTGTTAGTAATTAAGTGCAGCCTTTAGCATCCTCAGCTTGGGGGATTTGTTTATTTTCTGCTTTGTTCTTCTCAGTTTCTGCCCTCTCTCTGCCTCAAGTCCTCTGTCAGACCTGCGCTCCTGTTTCTTTGCAGATGAGCTTACAAATACCTGCCAAAGTTAATTTGGGCACCTTGAGAAGCTGCCAGAATCAAAAGTGATGGAATTTAAGCTCCCCCATCCATGACCTAGAGGGATGATTTAATAACCTTCTGCATTCAAAGCTTGACCTGCAGTTTGAATGCTGCAGGGGAAGAGGATTAGGACATCTAGTGTTAAAAACTGCTGGCAAAGGCCAGTAGATACTGTACAGGGGCAGAATCGAGGCTTGCATGAACTCTTTTGCAAAATGAAAGCCGTTTTTAAAGAGACTGACGCTTTCACTGAAAATCACTGTGGAAGATGGGAACACTGAACTGCAGGCACACTCCCAGCCTTAGGCTAATTTAGACTTCAAGTGTATACCACAGGCTGGTGACTGGCTTTACTATGGAACATCCATTGCAGAAAATCCCTAAAAATAGATTCAGTCAATAGTTTCTCCTGCAGAGACAATAGCATGCAGACAGCAGCTACTCATATTGTGGCCTCACTGGTTGCCTGCTAACAACCTCAGAGAAAGCCCTAATGCTCGAGCAGCCTTCAACTCCTCCTCTGACATTCCCAACAAGCCATCAGAAATCTGGCCAAACTGTATGTGTGAGGGGCTCAGTGCAACATGTACATCCTGCACACGCAGAGAGGATGACAAAGACATTCGCTCTCGGGAGCAGCTGAGGCAGGGTGTTGAGGACACAGCTGCCAGGGGCACAGCAGCTCCCCCACGCCAGGGGAATGCAAAGCCCCCAAGCAATGCTGCCCTGAACCGTGCCACAGGCGGAGGAGTACAGTGGGATGAATCGTAGCACTTAATATGAAGTATGACCACTTACTTGGTCAGGAGTGTGCTTGAGGGGTACAGTTCAAGAAACAGCAGGTGATTCACATAGGATGTGACAATTCATAACACCCACTGCCACGCAAAGGTGGTGGGAATGTCTGCGAAACACCAGACAGCCACAACTGTTACCTCATGCCTTGTTTTTTGTCCTTCCTTTCTCTAGCAGATGCAAAGTAAAAATGAGTATATAGGAGTGACTGTACCTCATCCTATCTGTAGGCAGTGCTCTTGGGTCTGTCACCCACTTCCGTCTCTTTCCTGGCAGTTCTCTGATACACCACATTTCAAATTTGCCCAGAGGCTGCTGGACCAAACAGTGACAGCAAACAGATCTGTTTCCCAAGAGGGAAAACACACAACTTCCCCTCTGCAACATCCCCAGTTCTTCTAAAAACAGGATGAGAGTCAGGATGCAGAAGCCTGAGTTCAGGGGACTGGGTTTAACCTGGATTTCCTGGCAAACATGCAGAGCTCATCAGTCTGTCATGTAGATTTGAATGCTCAAAAACGGGAACAGGCTAAAAGTTGGATTACATTGTTTTAAATGCTCTGTTTACAATTATGAGAAAACCCTGCTCAGTCCCCTGCCTGAGTAAACATCCTTGGGGTGTTGCCATCACTTGGAAATAATAGGGATTGTATATACAATACATCCCCAGATCAACATGGTTTGGGGACAAAGAAGCAACAGTAGCTGCTAAGAACACATTTCCTGCATATTTGTTACATTGATGATTCTTCTAGCAAAAGCAGAAATCAGTGTGTCTATACAGGAGCACGGGCAGTTCTAGGGAGACTTTTGTTTAAAATGGATCGTATCACCGTTAAAGATGCTGTTGCCACTTTCCTAAAGGCACACTGAGAATCTGCAAAATTACACTAGCACCAAACTGACAGCAAGACTGCAGTTTAAAAGATGAGAATCTTGGAAAGGGCAGAGGGAAATGAAATTTATTACTAAGAGAAGAAAGCTACAAACATTCCATGCTTTGCATTATTTGCTGAATATTATATGACTCGGAAGACTGACCAACCGTTTCAATTTACAGAAGGAACTCCAGTATGGCCAAAAAACCAGAGCAATTGTGAAGTCAAGCTTGAACAAACATAACTTTGTTTTCTGTTGTTTACAGATGGCTTTTCAGGCCACATCAGTACTCTTGTTGTTATTCACATAAATCTCAAAACCTTTGCTACAGTGAAGATTTTTCTCTCTTTGTCAGAATCGATCAAATGAAAACCAACTTTGGTAGGGCGTTTATAATGCACAGAGCAGGTTCACATGTGCAGTCTTTTTTGTAGCTTCATCTAATTAACAGGAACAGTGTTGTCAGCAGCAGAGGAAGGTAGTATTGCCCCAAGTGCCTTTTGGAGGCACAATGACTTGAAGTGACAAGCAACTCTGCCTCTAGGCTCGTTTAACCCTTTTTGCCTCCCTCCAGGCACTACGGCTGCTCTTCTGCGTTACAGCACATCACCCGCTAGACAGATACTTGTTGAGCAACTTGCTGGATGGAAAGCACCAACTAATTTCACATTGGCTTTGAACAGACTGGCAGCAGCGTTAGTAAGACTCAAGGCAAGACTGAACATACACTGCTTGTCCACACAAAGAGGATTTTTTCCTACCACGGAGCACCAAGGCTAATCTGTTTTCAGTGCGGTGTACAGTGGAGCCTGTCAGGCTCTCTCTTCAGTTGGGCACCACAGAAAAGGAAAACCAGACCAGGTTAAAACAAACATAGCTTCTTCCAGGCTCCCTCAAAGCCTCCTTCTGTCTGGAATCTCTCAGCTCTGGCAAATGAAACAGCCATCCAGGTGTGTTATTTTAAAACTTTAGACCTTGGTAGCATTAAGCTGCAGGGTGTGCAGGCAGCAGCGCTGGGTGAGGGAGCTATCAAGAGTGACCACGTTCCAGCTGGCCGCTGTGCGGGTTTTTCCATGGCACTTGCTTTTACTTTCTCAAGCAACCCACTCAGAACACAGAAACAACTCACCTCACCCTCGGAAAACATTTGTGTTTTCAATATGTAAAAGTATAACTTTTCTTGGGCAAGCATTTACTTGAGCTTTGGAAGAGTATTCACACAACGGATTTTTCAGCTCCTGAAAATCGGGATGTCTATTATGGGATATATCTTTCCTTTTGCCTCCCAAATCTCTTTGTCAATATGAGAAACCAATGCACCAACTCCATCGAGTTTCAGGTTTGGCAAACTGAAGCCTTCTCACAACAAAAGAAGTTTTATAAAAGGTTTACCCCAGATCTTTCACACCGCATGAAGGGGCCACAAAAGCAACATCCCCAAAAGGACAAGCTTTCCTGTCTCCTAGCATGCCCACGCAGCAAATTCAGATGAAAGTCATAAACTAAACGCCATAAACTAAACGCTGAACCCCCAAAAAACCCTGTAGGGCCAACATGTCGTCCTCCCCCGAAAAATATCAAGTTCAACATGTTAGTAGCAAGTACAGACATAGTGGATGGACTTGAAGTGGTCATTTTCCTGCAGATCAATTTTATAAACTCTGCCTCCCGTGACAATTCAGCCCTCCAAGCTAGAGGGATGAAACCAGCATTGATGTGGTAGGCTGGCACTAATAGGCACAGACCTGTATAATTTTGTTTTTGAGCAATTGGTATAGTATTGAGCAGCTATAATTCATTATTTTTAACACCTTGCACAATTACCATGCATCATGTTACCTTGTTTCTCACTGTGCAAATATTTGACACATCCTGCCCTGTGCCAGTTTCATGTTCAGGTTGTGGTATGCATGTTCAGATCAGGTTAATCATGTACAACCTTCAACTGACAGACAAATCCTCAAATGGGACACTTCCATTCTTGAAAAGTCCACAAAAGTCACAGGTCCCTTCCACCTGGACCAAGATAACATGGTTAATTTCCTTTCAGTAAGGTAAAAGGCCTCTCTCAGAATAGAGTCACTAAGAAGATGTTTTTGTAGATACTGTCTTCTCACTCAGTTATTTGTGGTACAACACCTACACAGAGACAATTTAGAAAGCTGGCTAGAACTTGTAAGAGGAGCGTATTCCCAGTTGTGTGCTGTCCTTCTGCGAGATCTTTATCTCATTATTACCTGAGGTGGGATGATGATATTTACCCATGGGGAAAGTGCTTTAAGACTGAGAGAAAAGGATTATGATTATAGTATAACCTTAGAGGCTTACTTCCCAGATTACAGTTCTCATAATGTTCCCATCCACTTGGCACTTCTGGTTTCATTATAATGTTAGACAGGGAGGTATCACTGAAGAAAACTTTTCCATCTTTCAGTATCTGAAGCACCACTTTTAAACTCTAAGCCTTCTAGGCTTTCTCTGTTAACCAGGGGCAGTGATGGGACCCAAGGTAAAATTCACCTTATGTTTTAAACTGTTTTGAAAATGAGCATCTACCTCAAGCAAACCATCCCTGCTTTCTCTCTGAGTGATGAAGAGAAAAGGCATCTCTAAAAGATTATTTACTGCTTTCCAAGATCTCTAGCATGAACCAGGTTTCAGATGATCCCACAGAAGCTTGTAAGCAGCTGTTTGCTACCGTACAACTGACTTCTACATGGCCAGCGCTCAGGCAAGTCCCATACCCTGCATCCACCACAGCTACCTCGGGGACTGACACTCCTTTCTAGTGAAACAGCAAGAGCAAGGGCGACTATTACTGTCCAGTGTTGAATCACTAGAAGATATTCAAATGTGGAACTGTAAAACCTTACAAAAGCACGTCACATCACAACTAGATTCCACGTACTCCCTCTGAACCAGTCCAGCTGGCACTGTCCCACGAAGTGCAGGCAATTAGAAATACAGTTTCAGTTATCTTCATGCACTGCTGCACGTTACCCTTAGCAGTAGGGATCCAAGATCTTGGGATCAAAGGAAGAAGGCACAGAAAACAAGCACACACATTGCAGCAGGAGGTGACAGTAAACAGAAACCCTCTCAGTCCTCACAGAGAGGTTTTTATTAAGGACTGCTAAAATTAAAGCTCCTTTTAACTTGGTTTTAAATACTTCATTCCCTTGGCACCTTCTTCAAAAGCAGTTACAAACACAGGAGTGCACAGGAAAAGGAAAGTGATTTAAGTTTGTAACTCTCCCTTCCCCTTGCCTATCTCTTTTTGGCTGCATTTACGTCTAGTCACAGAAAGTTAATTTTTAAGCAAGTTTAATTTGCAGAGAATGTGAAATCAGTGAAGTTCCTCAAAAATGACGACCAGTCATCTTGGAGTACGCACACCCCAAGTGCTCACAGAGGCGAGAAAAGATAACCCTCCCTTGATCTAAAAAAGAAAATAATAAAAGGCCAAAAGAGAATGAGGGAAGGAGCAGGTTCCAAAATGCGGCTGGAGCTGAAATCTTGAAACAGCAATACAATCTAAAATTAATTTACTCCAAGGAAAAAGAAAATGTACCAAATTCCTCCTCCCTCCTTTCTCACCTCCGGTGCCTTCACTTACTTTCTTTCAGTGTCGGGTGTTGAGGCGGTGCTACTGAGACCAAGTGACTCCTGCAAGAGAAGACATAGCAGTGAGAGCAGACATGAGAGGAAGCCGTTGCCCAGTTTATGCAGAATATCACATTAAAGAACAAACAAACAAACACGGATGATCAAAATCAAAGTCCTTACCTCAATCTGGGATCGCAGCTGTAGAGATGTGGGGCTGGTATCAGGTTTCTCCTAAAACAGAACAAATGTCAGGTTAATGAAATATCCAAACACTAGAAAGAAGAAATCTGAAGGGGAGGAAAGTGAAGAAGAAACAGGGTGCCAGAACCTAGGACTACTTCAAAACCATTCAAATGGGAAACATTAACCTTTCCAGGAGGAACCACTTTCAGGATAAATTTTGAAATACACCAGTAAAACAGCTAATTCCATCCTTATCACTGGAGAACATAGAAGGTGCTAAAATTGCCAGACAGAAGTGATTCAAAACAAAACACAAAGAAGAATGTGTTATTTTCACTAGATTGTCACACAATTTATTAGATAAGTGAAAGCGCAATTTCCCAAAATTTACCTTCGGGAAGAATATACAGGGAAAATCTGGCATTAAAAGAGCATTCTCTGAGCTAAAAATACTGAGAGGATTCCATTACATCTCAGCAAGGTCAGTTTCTCACACAGAAACTTGTCAACAGGAGGGAGTTCAAATCACCTTCCTTCAAGCATCTAGGATATAACCATCTACTCCAGGATTCAGTCATCCAGGCTCCCTTTTGCAGTCAATGGAGAGAGACAGCAACTCTTACAGAACAACTTGCTCAACGGGTTTCCGCTGCCTCAAGTTAGATGAGGCAAGTCCCACTGGTGGTATCTAATTTAAGATTACAAGCCAGCTGCCTAAAAGGCACATACTATTAACAATGAGTCTAGCTAAGTCAGTGGGAAAACTCCAATTAGAGCGGAGGAAGAAATTATAGTTGTCAGTACTGAGAACTACACTTTGCTGGTTGATCTGCATGTGAAACCATGGGGGAACTGACTTATGCCTATTTTATTCTCAGCCAGTCCTACCCCTAGTGAAGTTATTGCAGAGTGAGTACTGTAACCGAAAGGCCATCATCGCTGAGCACACAACCACAGTAATAGACACACTCCAAAAAAATAAAAAAAGGACGTGGATTTATTTCTCAATACTGGAGGTCTTTTTGTTCATGCATTCCTCAGCCTACATGTAAGTCTCTTATCTCTGTGAAATTGTACTTCCTATGCCCTTTGTTTACAGAAAGGGTGACAAAACGTTCTTAAGATTTAATAGAAAAAACCAAAACCAGACACAATTTTCTGGAAATGTAGCCTGGTAGTACTAAACAGGAAATTCCCACTGACTACCATGAAGCAGTGTTGGATTAGCCTGCCCAGAAGGTTTGCAAGATCTAGAGCAGAGAGGAGCCTACTCTGCTGTCACACAACTGAGTTAGCTTGCACTGCTGGCTGTGGCAACCAGGAGGGCACAGGATGGCTCACAGCCACGTGCTTGCTAGTAAATGGGGCTGACACATGGTCATTGCCCAGCTGGGGGATTTTGCCTGACCATGCGTGGTCTGCATAACTGCTTTTGCTGATTTTATAGCACGAAAAAGGAAATGAAGTCCTTGAGTGGAAGTCTGCATGAGAAGATGACCATGTTCACTTACTGACAGATCCAACAAGACTCCTCTAGTCAAGCAGAAGCTGGACCGAGCCCAGGGAAATTCCACAGATGTTCACAGATCAGAAAAGTGAAATTAGCTACTTGGCACCAGGCATCCCTCTATTTCTCCATTAGCTCTGTCAAAGCAGAATCTGAGTAAGTTTTGCATCTGGAAAAGACTGCAGGCACGCTGCTGCGAATCCTCCTCGGGCACTCTCCCACCCCCACCTAGCAGTCTGCAAGGAGGGAGGGAAAGACAGGCCCCTTAGTCCAAAGGCTTCCCATTCATGAGCGCCTCATTTGTCCACACACTGCTGCACAGATGAAAAAAGCACCATTTAATCAGCTATCCCATCTTAAAGTTTCAGTATGCCAGTCAGGAAAATCCACTGTGTCCCCAACATGCCTTTAGATCCCAGCTTCCTGAAGATTTATCTGTTGCCTTAAAATGCTGCTTGCTGCAAGTGCTTTTTTAAAAAACATGCTAGTTTTTGTAAACTTTCATTTACATGATGCTATCTGGGTTCCCAAGGCTTTATAGAAGTCTTCTGCTTGAGCAGTTGCTTGTGAAGTTGTAGCCTGAAATTGCAATTAGATGGAAAGTTACTATTTTGAGCCTAAAATTATTCAGCTGAATAGTCAGCAGTATCACATGTAACAAAATCCTAAAAAAGCTGACTGTATTTGCTTTTTTTTTTCCCCCCCTCATTTACTGTCAAGCCCACCCTGTTAGAACAGGAACAGTTTTATAGGATCAAGATGACTGTGGAGGACAGGAGCAAGGATAAGTCTCCTCTCCCTCCTCTAAAGCTCTACTTTGCAATGCTGGAATGCAAAACACTTGATAGTCCCATACTGTTCTGATTAATATCCGTACCTGCCTTTCCAGGAGAATGATATTTTTCCCATTGCTATTTAGGCAAGAAACCAGAGGAAAATACTTAGGAAAATACTACTTTTGACTGAACTTCAGGCATAGATCTACATCACAGAACTTTTATCAGCCTTGAGTGATTCTATTCATTTAGGTTAAAACCCATTAAACCTCACAATAAAATCCAAATGTTCTGTTGACTTTAATGCAGCAGGATCAGGGCCTTTTTTATACCAACGGCTAATTCTAGAAGGTTGGCATGCTCTCAAGCACGCTATAACATCTTTTCAAAACTATTTTCAAAGATTGGTTTCATGAAAGTACATCTTTAACCCTGCTGAACGAAACCTTAAAAATGAAACAGAGGAGAGCTTGGGTTTATAGAAACAGTGGCTGCAGTAACGACACATCCCTTCCCTGGAGGGATGGGATGCCTGGAGGCATTTCCAGGACTCTGGTCTAGACAAGGCAAGCATGAGAGCGATAGGTATTTTCTGTCCTAGTAGTCTGCTGCCCCAGATAACTACCCTCCACGTGTGTCCATAAAGCTTGTCTGAGGTGTACCAGACATTCACGCCACCTACACACTATGCAGTGTTGGTGCAAGAAACCCAATGACCTGAGAAAGTACCCCATTCAAGTGCAGACTTCTTAAGCTACGTGATTAAATCCAGCGTTTCCTAAACGTGTCTGATTTACTTGCATGGTTTCTGTATTTAAGGGGCCCTGCCTAAGTCACCCATCCTGTACTCAGACACTGTCGGTGCATATTGCACGTCCAACACACAGTTAAATCACAGCAGCTAAGGTCTGAAGATTCTGGAGAAATGGAGATATTCATAAATTGTATCCAACTCCCAGGGAACTCTTAAGAGGGAGGCCAAAGAGTGGCTTAGCACCAGCTTGTCCAGCTTCCCTTGAGGGCCAAGGTTAGCAGAGCACAGAATCTCAAATACTGATAATAAAGCCAGAGGGAGCTGTTAAAAATTAGTAATGCTAATAATCTGTAGAGTGAAGCCCACTGAATTTAAACTAAGGATTCTTCCATCAAGTCACCTACGGCTGATTTAGAACAATCTCAACTTGCAGAAACATTTTGTTCTCCCAGCTTTAAAGCCATATTCTTAGCAGTCCTATTTCCTTCTTGTCTCCTCGTTCACCCAAAGCTGATGCTGTCAAGAGGACAGCCGCAGGACAATGCCCCAAGGCCCTGGCTGAAGCTGTGATCCAGCAGCTAGAGGGAGGGAAGGTCTGCAGGTGTCAGGCTGCCCAGGTACTGCCTAGTATCACCAACCCTTCTGCACTGCGGGCACTGCAGAAAGTGATGGCAGAGACGAACTGATAAGGCTTGGCAGCTCTGGTGCAGAACTGTGAGTCAGCAAAGTGCTTTTTACAAATCTCTCATTTTGATAGAAAACACATGTTGTAACTTAACAAGCAGGATTTGTGGCTTACACTTCAAGCCTTAAGTTGTTTGCCTCAGGGCTCAAGACAGAAGCTTCCTTCACAGGTAGCTTTTCTGCTTATTTTGTACACTGTGCGATTTATGTGATCATTTGGATACATTTTCTTTTCAAATTACTGTAGGCTTCTAAATATTGTGATTTTGGTTTTACATACTACCTTCCTCGTAAAAATCTTGAAAACAGTTTTACAGTCATTTATGAGCGAAGCCTGAAAAAAGCACATGGGAAGAAAACACAAAGCACAAAATATACTGGGAAGAAGCTGGAAACCCATTTCCTGACTGGAATGGCAGGTTTTGATTTCATGAGGGACTTTTCCTCCTGTGATAACTTCAGTTCAGTTGTTCTCTATGTAACATAACAGATAAGGAACATCTCCACCTTGAAGGCGTTGCTGTTCTGCTCCTGAAATACACAAGCATAGTAGAGAAGAGCATCCAAAAGGAAACCTGGTTATCCAGGGTAAGGCTTACACATTCCAGGGGGAATGCACATATTTTAATTACCTAAACATTAAGCTTCATCTATGCTCCACACCACAACTTAGTTTAGGAAATTACATTCATTGAATGAATCCCTTCTAATTAGAAATTCATGAACCTCTTCACAGTTTCTGCCACAGGAGCTGTATCCACCTGAATCATAAATTTAAACACTCCTCTGCAGCTCCCAAGACAGGATTAATCTCACTGTGCAGACAGCAACCTTGCAAAGTGAGACCCAGATGAGTGCTGGGAAAATTCAGTGGAAAAGTAGATGGCTAAAATGCTCTTAAATTTCTAAATAATTTTATGAAACCATTTCAGTAGATGTAAATAATGCACCTACAGCAGAAAACTTCTGTGAGAAAATTCTGCCAGTCTCTTCCCCCAAAATGTTTTACCTGTTTGCTCCAAACACGCACTGCGTGTTCTAGTCTAGCTTCTGAAATGATTAAACAAAGCTACATCTGAAAGATAGCCAGAGCACCAAGGGTCTCTAAGAGTTTGTTTTACTTTGAAAGCAATCGTTCTTCCCGGAGTCCTCCACCACACACCATATTTCAGCCTCTGCAGAGGTTCTGGAGAAGGTGAAGGGAAGCCCCTGTGCAGAGACAGCGCAGGTATGCAGGTATGTAATGGAAATTGCCTACAAGTCACTAGCTATGGGTCACAGGCAAAAATAAAGAAATAAAAAGAGACCTATCCCTGTGGCAACTACCTCAGCAAGTGTTTGAGGGAATTGACCTGCTCAGTGAGTTTCCAGTGGTGCAGATTAGTAAAATCCCCATTTTGAGTCTCAAACCACAACCTCTGGACCATCGCTGTAGCTGTTTCAGTGAAGAGTGAAGACTTTCTCCTCCATTACTCTTGCACGTTAGAGCCAGAGCTGACACATGCTAAATGATAACATCCTACAGCAGCAGCAAAACTCTGGATCAAGGAATGAGCTATGAAGGAGGAATGGTTAAAAAATGGGATTTCAAACAATACTTCTACACATGAACAGTCCAAGCATCTCAGTGCCTCGTACAGCAGTGCAGACACAGGTAGACACTTAGCTTAACTACTGATGAAATGCAGCTGCAGAGAGAACATGCTGCTATGGCACTCACATGTCTGCTTTTAGTATTAGGTAGGGAAGAAAAATCATGCCTCTCAGCTTGACACGATTGCTGGAGTCTATCGAACGTAACGCGTCATGGAGGGAAGCGTCTGACACTCTCCCCTCTGCCAACAATAAAAACAGAAGGTTTTTTGTCTATCTCAAATACATTGCATTCAACACTAAGGCTGGAAGCCACAGAGGTTGCAAAACATTCCACAATGATTTTAAAAAACATAATTCATTAGCAATTACAAAGAAACTGCAGCTTTTGTAAAGCCCTGTAACAATGAAAAGTGAGGCAGTGCTAACTCATAAATCCACTTGTAACAACCAGAGGCTGAATCCAGTGAAATTACGGCACAAAGACAAAAAAACAACAGCAACAGGCTTCAGAGGAAGGAAAGTCGATATGGGAACACAGCGCTCTGCAGCAGGGAAATCAAACACCTTCTGATCAATTTTCCAAAAAAGATGAAGCAAGCTCAGAACTATGGTAGCTGTCTCTGTGCTAAAAACATATTAATATAAAGGCATATATATGTGATTGGGACACAGTAGGTCTTTGATTGATGTATTTTACACCCGTTGCCCAAATGGTAAAACAGTAAAGCGCTCTTGTGCTGGCATAACTGCATCTATACTAGAGCTCTTGCTGGTACGAACAGGATAAATAAGACCTGCTGTGTTTGCCTAAAACTCCTCAGGTCGGTCAGCATTGACTTTTATTGTACAGATGAGGCCAAAACGAACTTTTGTGAGGAGAAACGATGGAAAACACAGCAAAAGATGTAGATTTCCAGGGAGGACTTGAGATAGTGAGGGTGTTTGTGGCATCAGGAAGAGCTGTAATGTTTCAGAGGCATGAAAAAATCCAAACAAATCACATACAAAATGGTTAAATGTGAGGCTGGAGAGGGCTCAGGACATGACACAGGGAGGGAGGCATGAGGCAAAGCCCAACTGGATGCTGCCCAAAACAAAGGGCCCTTCTTGTGCAGGAGCCGACAAGGGGCCCAGGGACAAGTCGCCACTTCCCTCAGGGAGAGTGTTTGGCCTGTGGGAAAACACCACAAGGAAGAGAGAAACTAAATGCACAAACAAACAAACAATGGTTTGTTACAGTGTACTTTGGGGTAGGAACAGTCTGGTCAGCCAAGTACAGACTCCTTGTCCAGCTGCTGGCCCTCCAGCAAGAACAGCTATGGCAGCGTGTGGGTACCTTGGCCTCAGTCACCACCTGAAGCGATACCCTCAAACAATTAGGAAGTCAGCACCTCTGTGAACAACATAACCCCACCACCACCCTGCACTGTGTTCTCCTCCAACTGCAGGGCCAGGAATTTAGAGTGGTTTTGAATTGAAGCACTCACACTATGGCACAATATGCCAAACTTCTGAGTATTGACGGTCCTGATCTGGTTTTATGTGTTTTTCAAATTCAGGATACCCGTTCCTCAGGGTCAGTGATGTTCTCCATTTCCCTCTGTGAAACTCTTTTCAGATCTTACCAATTTTTCATTTTCATGTACACAAAGCTGTGCTACATTTGCATTAAGCTTTTTTGCCATTTTCTCAATTTCTCTTCAATACTTCCAAGAACAATAAAAGATGTATTTTCTTTTTGAAAACTGGTAAGGAAAGAGAAGGCAAAGCCCAGGCTAATACCAATGCCTCCAGGAAACCTCTACAGCCGTGCTACAAATCCTTTCAAACAGAGGTACCATGGAAACACAGGCTAACAACACAGGTCCACTGTATGTTATATTTGTATTGATATTGTATTTGTGCACCTACATGCCAATATCCCTGCCTCCAGCACATGAAATCTCAGATGATCTATACTGCCAATGAATAGAAGCTTTCCCGCTGAATCAATCAATACACTCAAGGCTCAGGGATTCTTATGAAATGGGTTGTTATTGTACTACTGATGAATTTTTGCAACTATACTCCCTTTCACATAATTTATTGTGCTAGTTAATGTTTAAAAACTCTACATTGTTTCCACTTTATATTACACTAAACAATAAGTTACCGATGAATTATTCAGAAGATCTGTAGCAGAAAACACAAACTACAGTTGACTTTGAGTCACTAAGGCCTTAAAAACCGTGGTGAAATTCAGGAGTAGGTAAATCAGAAGAAAGCACTACTCATTAAGAAATCCACAAAGGGCTTTTCTGTATTACCACAAATGCATGGGGTACCGGCAATGAAGTCCTTCATTTCAGTGAAAAAAATAAAAATACTTTGCATTAATTTCATTCTGTCAAAGCAGTGATTTGTTTTACTTTGTTAAAAAGGCGACAGATAAAAAGTCACAAAAGTTATCTAGTGGAAAACAGGATATTTTAGTTTAAAACGTTCCCCATACTTTTTAATTATTTTTTTTTTTCCAATTTATGTTAAGCTGATAACCCGCAATGCATTTTGTGTCAGAAACTTCCATCATTATAATCACTGGAATGCACAGATAGCTGTAAAATTAGACAGTTCTCTCCATTTCTTTTACTTGAGACACCTCGCATTCAGAGACTCAAAACAAAACCCAAATACACATGAAAGAAATCTGACTCTTTCTGTTGGATATTTCAGCTGTGATGGGCAAACCCAAAACTCAGAACTCGACAGCATCGTGGGCAGTGGAAGAAAAGTACCAATTCATGAGAAATCTGGCACCACCCTTGTGGTGGCACCCACTGTTACCCTTTGGGCTGCCTGGTGCTGCTATCAGGCCATGCCCTTCAGAGCGCACAACCTCCTCTTGGCTTCATAAGCCTCCGGGAAAATCTGCACCTACATCCAAGTTTCCAATTTTAAAAAGTCTGTATGTATAGAGGCAGATATACCTACTCCGTGTTTTCTTTTAAACATGAAATTGAGCCTTTCAGAACAGGACTAAAGTCTTTATTTAATTCAAGAAAATCCATCCAATTTAAGACTTTCTCACACCCAGCACAGAATTTCTAAAAGTTTAAGTGCTACTGCTCAGGATACGGATTTTCCTTTTAAATATTTAGAGAAGTGAAAGAATCCAGTAAAAACCAAGTAAAATAGGCAACAGAACCATGTAACAGAGCACTGAGCTAAGCCAGGATCTGACCCACATTATCGCATATCCCTGGCAAGTAGTCTTATCACGAAGCTGTGCCCCCATGCACATATACTGGCTTTCTCGTCTTTCCACGAAGAAATTCAAACAGCCTCCTGTTGCATCCTTTCATGCAAAAAGAATTATGTCAAAACTTCAAACATTTGGGCAAAATGTATCTTGCTTTCCAACTGACAGTAAAACTGTACCTCTTTTTCCCTCTTTCAGAGGTTAAAAACATCAACAGCTGCAAGCTCAAACATGCAGACATCCTGAACTCTGGTCTTTGTCGGCAGAAAGCCTTGCAGCCCTAGCTTTCAACCCATCCATTCACAGTGTTTTAGACTTGGTAGGCCTTTTCTGCTGATTTGTACTTCAGTTTAGGGTTTTAAATCCAGTTTAGCTCCCCCCTAGTGACTCCTATGTTCATTATTTCATGAGAAGACCCCAGTTGGAAAGCTATTAACAACATGATACATGCTGATTTCATGACTTATAAACATGGAGGGCTGGTGGGGTCTGACCCCCATTTCAGCCGCTCTGACAGCAGAAACAGCAGGAATACAGATAGAAAAGGTTTTGAAAAAAACTTTCTATCAGACAAACTTGTGTCAGCATATGGGGAACTGACATTTGTTATTACAATAAACTCATTCTGAAGAAGCAGTTTCTTTCAGGATCCTTTTTAAGAAGGCACACTTGAAACAGGAAAGTGGTCATACTGGGAAAAGTTTTAATTTTCTTTTTTTAAATCCGGCTTTTATAACGATTTAAAAAGCAGAATCAAAGTTTAACTTGAAATCAAACTGGTTTTGTTTACTGTGTAGGTATGTGAAATTGAACACCTGAAAATTAAGATGGATAATATGAATTCATTCCCTAGAGCTAGGCACTGAACTGCTTGCTCTCAACCTGCACAAATGCACTGCAGGAATGTGAGGGGGTGAGAGAAAAGAGACAAAGGTGGATATTTGGATGCTAACTTCAAAGTCTCCTAGAAAGTGAGGGAGAAATTAATTTATTGAACAAGAGAACTGAAACCAAATTAACCATATTAATGCAAAAAAGGATTAGCCCACAAATTGCTAGTCTGTATTTATACATCCTCCCTGCTATAAAAACTGCCTTTGATAAAGAGACTTTTAAATTAGCCAGTCTCACTTTACCTTTGAAATTGAAGCCTGTATTTGAAGGGCGCTTTAGGCCAGATCCTTACGTATTTAAGTCTTCATCACTGGCCATCACATGACGATTATTATCAAACTGAATTTCAAATCCACTCTGATGCACTGTATCACAGTTTTTAAGCCCAAAGATGACATGAAAGATTGTTCCCATCAAAGGGAAAAATTATTATCGAAGGCCATTCTACTATTCAGCACAATTCTGGGTATTTACAAAGCAGACACACAGCATCCTTGTTTGATAATATTAAGAAGTAATTATTGCCTTCTACACATTCATGTCAGAAATCTGTATCTACATAACTGTTCATTGAAATATTCTTCATTTTCTTTTTACATTTAAAGGAAGACTGGCCTAGAAGCTTCTTTGGCCGTAGATGGACTAGTTAACAGTAATGGCCCCAAGTGGTGGTGTAGCAAATGCAAGCCGTGCTCTATGGGATTACTGCTGCAGCAAGTTTTGCTTTGAAGGGTAATGGTGCAACAGTGACATCTGACAGCTCCAATACTAATCAGCACAACTGCTGGTAAGGGGTTAAATTAAAGGCTTCAATCACACCATTAACAGCTCCGGCTGTTGGGCTGGGCTCCAGCCCAGCTGCGGAGCTCCAGCCAGTTCTTGCAAAGCTCAGCCGTTCTGCTGAAAAGGCATAAGTGGGCTCCTGCCACATAACCAGCTCTTGGGATAGAAGGTGGGATTTGCCCTGCCACACCAGCCATACAGCAGAAGAGTGGTTAATACAGGTTTCAGTGATTCTTAAATTTAAAGGGCAACAAATCCGAATTCTGAGGATCCATCAAATAGCCATAAAATGCTCATCCTTTCCTTTGTTCAAAGCAGAAGGCTCAGAGATTTTCCCCAGGAGAGGACAGTGGGGACCAGAACCCTCTTCCCAGGGACACAGCAGCCTCCTGGTGAGATCAGGCTTGTGCAACCCCTGGGGCTGACTCCCGCTCCCTCCAGCCCAGGGGCATCGCACTGCTTTCAGGCTAGCGCAGGACAGCGATGCACAACTTTGCTTTGCCTCATTGTGTTTTCATCCAACACGTGGTTATCCCATCACAGACTGAGCCAAGGTCTTTTCCAAACAGAAGGCCAATTGCTGAATGATGAACAAACCTAGTACCAAGAACATCTGCAGAGAAAAAAATAATTATGACAGTTACGTGCTGCTTACAGAGAAAGCATTTGAATCTCAGCAAACAGCCATCCCTCAGTAATCACAGAAAACTTGGACCTGAGGAATCTGCAAAGAAAGCTGCTCCAAGCAAATCATCTGCAATCATCACCCACAACTATTCACCAGAGAATTAAGAGTTCTCCAGTAAAGCCTCACAAATTATTCTCTCGTGTAACATTTTCTCCCTGTGCAGTTAGGCTACATACTCACAATTCAGCTGCTTAGACCATATTATTCCTGAAGTGGCAACTAGAATGAACTTCTTCCCAAGTTCCACTTGCAACTTCAGCCTTTGTCTCCCTCAGACCGTGGGTCACGCTTGACTTCAAGGACGCACAGAATTGGCAATGCAGAAACAAATGAAGCACGAGTGCAGAGCAGACTTGCACTCCAAGAGCCACCCGCAGTTTTTCAGTGACGCAGTGCGTACAAGTAGCACATACACTTCATCACAGCAAAGCTTGTAGAGCTTTGCACTCCCTCATGCACCTTCTTATTCAACCTATCCACTCAGTGCCATATTTTACTATTAAAGGAATATTGCAATCACAGTTAATCAAATTATGGCATTACAAATGATGGCATGCACTGCTTTGGATTTTTATAACTTGTCTTCCAAGCATACATGAAGTGAAACAGAGCCCTCAGCAACCAGTAACTATTTCTGTTTGGAGGTCCATTCAAAACCCAGCCCCTTTGCTAACAGCGCTAAACAGTGTGCTTACGCAGGCTATGTGTTGGCCCTAAGTTACAGGGATGCCAGGACGAACTAGGTAAAACTAGCAAATTAAGTGAGATGCCTCATCGGTACTGCTGCAGAGGAGGTTCAGCCCTCCCCATGCCTTAGCAGAACTGTAAAACTAAATAATTGGAAGGAGGTCACTTACAACTGTAAGCGCAAGAAATGCCTTAGTAACCCTGGAGGCCAGCTAGAGCAAGCACGCTCCATGTTAAGCCCAGTTGATTTAAGGACAATACAAAGGCCAGCTATTACCATCTTGCTGCAGAAACTTGGGGCTTCATCCTGACTTCCAATGTCACATAACTAAGCCTTCCCAATCATCTTCTAAAAAGGTGTCTACATTGAACAGAAATAGACCAAAATCAACCAAACAAAAACCCAGGAAATAAATGAAATACTATGGGCAATGAAATAACAAGACTAGAAGTGACAGAAGATGTTGACAGCTGGGACACGTGTAGTAAGAGAAAGAGCAAAGCAGACTGTACACTGCAATCCTCAAGCTAAGAAGCGTTGGGCTGGACCTCATCCTGGAGACAGATAAAATATCTGTAATAAAGAATAATCGGCAAAACCATTAAAAACTCCAACCAATTTCACGAACCCTTCAAAGAAAAAGGCAGTAACAAAGGTACAAAAGAAACATAAAACTCACAAACATCTAGTAAATCAGACCTCCAAGTCCAGAGACCCTGGTGCCTCCTAACAACATTGCAGTATTGCTATGAGTGGTAACAACTCTCGATTTCAATCTAAACCAAATGGCAGTCAAAAGCTTCAGACTGGGAAAAAGCCTATTGAAGTCAAATCATTTCTGTTAATAATTTGCTGCCAAGCACTTTCAGTGCTGCTTTGTCACTGTTGGCAAGCCCACGGAGCAAGCGCACCGCAAGCTGCCTGCCTGCAACAAGCAAAGGGTTTGCTGTGGGAAAGAAGCGTGCTGTGTCTTGTCTCCTCTTTCCTCCAGCAAATATAAATTACGCATGCAAAACCCAGCGAACAAATGACCAAACACCCAGTCTTTGCAAATGTCTTTGTGTAAGCGTTATGACTCAGTTTGCTGGTAGGCCCTCCAACTAAATTAATTTACTGTGGTAAGGAAAATCTGAGCAAAGTAAAATTTAAGCTGCACAAACACCTGCAAGAGTTTCTAAATGCCTGGGTTTTTGCAGCCAAGACCTGCTTGTTTGGGCAGGTGCTGCCACTGTTATGGGAGTGTCCATGATACAAATTCCTCTGCTCAACTGTCTTCAGAAGGGAAAGCTGCCCTGGCTTCTTGGAAACAAGCCTGCTCTAAACACGACAGCAACAAAATGGCTTGACCAAAAACTTCAATTTTTTTTTTTTTCTGCTTAGACTCCCCTTAGTATCTTCAGGGTTCTTTTCCAGGTTACGGCCCTGACAGGGTTTAGTTACAACAGCTTAAGGCTCTCATCACTGCATACACCGTTTCTTTAAAAGTTTTTGTTTCAGATCCAGTTCTAACACAAACTGCTCCTCAGCAATATTTTTTGTCTCTTATTCAAGGTTATGTGCACTCTGTGAATAAGCGCATGCCAAAGGATACAGAATGGGTTTTCAATTACACAAGATTTTGTTAAAAACAAATGAAATAAAAATAGTACATTCGCAAATGTAGCTGAAACTACAGAACAATCTCCCGTATGCTGCACTAGACTTTCACAGATACCAACAGGTCCTGCTATATGAATTAGATCAAGTGCATTGCAATGTGCTCAGGGTGCTACTTCCTTCTATAAAGAAACTACTGTTTTATGTATTTCCACTGGCTTTCAAAACAGAAAGAGACACACAGTGCAGTTCATCAGCGTGGAGTTATCTTCCCTGTCTTTCTAGTCTGCTCTTCATTTAGCTTAATCTATGGTCATTCTTATATAGATTTTTTTTTTTAATACCATCTTTCACAGAAATTGGGGGTTCGGACAACAAAGTATTTAAACACATGCCTGGCAACAGTATTCATATTTAAACTTTGGCATGTTTTTGTATGCCTTACTAGACGGAGTCCTGATCCCACAGGACAGGGTACAAGCAGTATGAGGATGAGATAGTAAATAATACAGGATACCTTCATTTTTCATAGAAAGGAATTGCGGTTCCTGTAGAAATTGCAGCTTTCATGTTTCACCATGCAAAAGCTGCAGTTTCTATACAACTATCAAGCCCTTAGAGAACAGACCTATCTTTTTAAATTTGGAAAAAGACTAAATCACTCACTGTCCAAGCATATCCAGAGGCTGCTCTTTGACAGTTCATCAGATCACATGAGGAAAGAAGACAGGGTGGATCAGTGCTAGGAAAGAGTGAGGGCTGCAGCAATGACAAGGAGATTACCTGAAGCCAGTTTCATTATTCACCATTCCTCATAAATGCATGCAAATCCTTGGACATTGCAGTTCTGAGAGGGCTCCTATGACTGCTAAATTGCAAGGGCAGATGTGACATAGTTCCTTAGACATCAAAAGAACTACTGGTACTCTGCACTTCTGAAAACAAGGTCCAAATCTTGACTAAATTGCAATACCAAAACCAGATTAATTTCTGATTTGAAGAAAAAAAGCCCTGAAAATCAATCTACCAACTGTTTGCTGTTAACTTTTCCGAAGTACGTGACGACACTAGACCAGATAAATTATACTTGTATTCATAACTGATTTCATCTCCTCCTTGTGTTTCCCTGTCTTTGACAAGTACCCAATCCTAGCTCCCTGTAAAAAATACATGGAAAATGTACATACTGAAACAGAGGCCTGTTTTCAAATCACATATAGCTCACTAGAACTTTAAAATGCCAAAATTTAAACTTAAATAAGGTGAGAGCATTGACTTGACATGATCCTTATCTTCACACTTTTTAAACAACTAAATTGCCTCCCAGCTGTCAGCTTGAATTAGACACTATTAATTACATAAACTCAATTATTAGCGTTTTATATTAACAGTTTTGTTTGCTCACTCCTTGGGTACCCTTCAGATCTAATTACGAAACAACCTTTGGCACCACAATTTTGCATGTTTCAGAAGGCACGGATTGAATGGTTTCTCACAACTCTTCTGCAGCTGCCCCCCTTGACAAAGTCTTGAAGTGCCTGCGAAGATTCAAAAGGCTAGTACTGTTGTTTAGGTACTAAAATGTGAGGTTATCTCAGTAGATCACTCCCACTCCAGTCCCTTTGCTGCCTATGCAAGACATCTGCTGTAAAAACTGTTCTTCATGGCCTTTGCCTAGTTGCTACTAAAGTAATCTGTTTTCTTTGCACGTCCTTGGCTTCGCTAGCTCTGGCAAATGCTCATCTTTTATACCATCCCCTTCTATCACTTCAAGTCTCAGTGTTAGAGGACAAAAAGATATTTTTTAGTTTACTGAAAAAAGAAAAATGTTAGCTGGTCAGAATGAAAAATGAATGATCTGTTTGCTTTAATATCTTGAAAATCGGTTTCTTGGTAGCTATAAACGTGCTTGTAACCATTATTTTCAAGAAGCTTGAAAATAATGAAACCATTTCAGTTAGCAGTCCATGTAAAATAGAAGGAGTTTTAGAAAGACAACCACTGCAGTTTTAGAGGCTGGCATGCAAGGCTAATTTGAGCCTGTTTCTCTCTTTCCAACTGCTTCTCCCATCTCTCTAATTCCGGGCATACTGCAAGCCATAAATTTTGATGTCCTCCACACCAGGGAAAGGGGAAGCAAAAGTCTTCAAAGAGGAAAAAAGTCTCCTCCAGAGTTTTCTTCTGCATATTTTGCACTTTGTACTGCCTCAAGCGAAATATTTGCTTTTTAAAGCTGCTTTTACTGTGCACTGTCATAGTCTCTGTGAGACCTGCTCCCAAGGGATTTTTCCACAGCTACATACTTAGACAGTTGATTTACGTCATGACCATGAAACACACATTGCACTTATGCCCAGGAAGAGAAAAACTAACCCAAAACCTACTCACCTTGAGACTATACCTCCCACCAGGACAGCCACTGGATTCGTGTCTGTCATAGCGCTTTGAACTCTCTCATTGAACTTGATAACTAAAGGCAGCAGTAGCTATTTCTAGTGGTCCAAGAAAGCAGAAAGAGACAACACAGAGAGGAGCCATTTCACAAACAGCCTTTGTGAAAGCAAAGTTGGCAAATGTTCCAGCAAATGGATAAAGTCTTGTAGAGCAGGTTAAATAGTTCACCCTACCTTATGTATGTAACTGCATGGCTACTGTCAGGTCTTTAATTTTTAGAGTAAATAACCATTTTGAAAAAAATAAGTGGAGGAGGAACGAAAGGGTATAACTGCCTTTTTTAAGATAATCCAATTCCCTGAAAAATCATTCTTCGCAATTTGCCCTGCTTTTTTAAAAGCGTATGTGCCAAGTTGAGGTAACATCTCTTACTGTCATAATTTTGATCTACGCAGCAATTCATGATTTGCTCTTTGTCAGCTCTGGCTCTGATTCTGGATACACACACACGAACAGCCTTGCAGACTTCAGCGACTGTCACTATACTTCCACCACTCACATAAAAAACCCAACTGAATTACCCAACTTCATTTTCTTCCTCAAACTTCCCTTGTTTTGAAAAAAACATTTAATAATTGTGCTCTGAAATCAGACTTTGAGGAGAATGTGTCAGCAGTTAGCACTGTGCCCCTAATTAAACCAACGTATTTATGGTCTCCATAAATTCCCTCTGTAGCCAAAATGTAATTGTTTCTATATGCCAATTTCACAGTATACACAAATGTTTTCATATTATCGGCACTGCCTTGCTGACTACTTAAGATAAGGTCCTCATCTAGCAATGCAAATGAGACTTAAGCTGTGTGCCACATATTAATGAGGAATGGGAACCATCCACAGAGAATGTTCCACTCCTCCAGAAAAATCTCTCTTGACTGCACAAGAATATTACCGTTTCTAGATTATTTAAAGGGACAGCATTATGAATATACTTTCTTTTTCCTTCTTCTTCTGACCTAGCATCCCTTAGACATAATGTCCTTAGTTTTTGTTGCAACTCCTTCAAATGCTAATTTACGTTCCTTTGGTGATTGGTTGTTTCTGCACTTTTGCAGAACCTTTCACATAGGTCTGAATGAATATCCTGAAATTTTCATCAACTTTCAGAGAATGAACATTGCTACATTCAACACTTACAAGCTTAATTTATTTTCTTGCAATTTTGAGAAAATTTATCTTGGCAAATGAAAAATCCAGAAATGGCCCACAGCCAACTGTCAAGAGAACGTGGAAACCAAAAGCAGCAGCACATCCTGTATGCCAAACACCAAGAACACACATTTGCTATGTTATTTCTCAGTGTCACTGAAGAGGCATCATTTGTCATTAGTCAAATCCAGTCACTGTCCCATCACAGGCTTGATCCACACCCAGTCAAGAGAATGGACTTTGTCAGTAGGCACCAGATCAAAACCAAATACTTCCAACAAGTTATTTAACTTTTGTGTGCCTCTGTTTAACCATCTGTAAAATGGATATTTTAGCATCCACCTTTGTGCTATGCACAGATGCAAATCATATGCAGCAATAATCCGTCTCCATACACAGTAATACCATGGCACAATGAAAGTAACTCCTGACAGTGCTGTAGATACAAGTCTGTCCTCCTCAGGGCAGTCATAATCCACGACCTGAAAATGTGTTTTCAGAAACTGATGTCGTGATGTTGGTGAAGGACACAAGCTATTTTACATGTTATGTCTTATACTTCTAAAATGATTTTTTTACAGACAAAGCAAGTGAGCACTGCAGAAGTCTCCTTTCCTGCATTGTTTTAAACTCTTTTTGATGAAGAATGATATTTGCCATGGGGGATGGGGACAGGACTTGACACAAGACAGGACATGAAAGTAATTTCAGCAGGAGTGTTTGTGAATAGGGTACTATTTCATATTAACAAAAACCAGATCATAAGATAGTCTGTGAACTAAGAAAGTGGCAGACAAACACCTATACTAAAAAACAATAGTTTTCCCCATCATAAGACATGGTCAGGATATTGTTTTTGAAACAATAAAAACTAAATCAGGAGTTTAAAATGCAATTCCATAGAACAACAGAATGCCAGACAATGGGAAAACAAGTTATACAAATAATTTTTTGCTTTACAAAGCAATTATATAACTGTAAATCTACGCAATATAGTTTGACATTTGATTTCAAAGTCGTCAGGCACAGGAGGAATGCAACTGTGTTTAGTTTGTGAACATCTCGGGAAAATTTAAAAACATATGCAAAGTAGCAGGTATTAATATTACATAAAATTGAGGAAAAAAACCCAACAACAAATACTTATTTTTACAGCTCAGTTCTGCTGAAAAGGAAGGTTGGATGGCAGTCATGTTACTGGCTGGGTTGACCTCTTGTTTTTTCTTTACTGTAGCAAGCAATAAATAAGGCCTTCAGGGTTCAAGATCAAGTAATTCGTAACTAAATTTATGGAAGGCTCCACTACAGAAATCAATAAATAGTGACTAAAGAAGGCATTATGAATAAAACAACTTCATAATACTGGTAACTCCACTTGAGAAGATGGCAAAAATTTTCTACACAGTAAGTACACACCAAATCAATCCATGGAATATAATTTGCGTTGACTAAACTATTTAACACTTTGCACACAACCTCAATGTCGAGACAGGTTAAGTTCCCTCCCATCTTTTTGCAAGGTCACATGTAAATACAGGGGGTTTTCTGGACCCTTCACTGTCACTCTTACTCACAGACTGACCCTTTCCTGCAAATACCCACAGTGGCATGTGTTTTCAGAAGGAGTTGAAAAAAATACCTACATCACTTACGAAGACTAAGGGAGCACATAATGGGACTGCTCAATTAAAAACTGCCGCCCCAGAACCTTGCCTAATTTTTGCCAGAGCTAGCGTGATCCATACAAATATACCCATATGTATTTCTTTATATATATATATACACACATATACATATTAGATCAATAAATACATTCTTGATCTCTGCTGATAGACCAAACAAGAAAGATGCAAAGAGAGACTGTTGTCTACTTCTATTACCAAGGAGCAGCTGGAAGGTACTGTCATTATCCATTACACAGACAAAGGTTGTTTTCATATAAGGCTCCATTCTAGAAAAACAAACACATCAATGCACCACCGCTGCTAGGGACATAACTGATGAAAAAGCAGGTTATTCTGGCCTAACGTTTTGAAATCTGATGCTATTCAATATAGAGAACTGAAAGGTACTGCATTTAAACAGAATTACCCAGACAAAGAGATCCAGGGTGGGGAACATCTGGAGAGCTAACAGCTTGGCAGAAAAAGATGTAGGGATTACCGTGAATCATAATCTGAGCATGAGTCTTAGTGTCATGCTGTTGCGTAAAGAACCACCATTGTATTACAAATATAAACAAGATAATGCCATGCTACCAACCCTTCTACTCTCGTCAGTCCTGCTAAGACCTCAGGTGCAGCTTTTGGTACTGGTGTTCAAAAAAGAGGGCAGCAAATTGATCAGAGTCCAGAAAAAGAAATGGGTATTTGTGAATGGTCTAAAAAAAGGCAGTGTTGGAAATTAGTATTGTTTAACCTGAGGGAAGTGGGGGAGGGAAGGAGAATGGAGGTTGAAAAAACATAATGCCCTTCATAAATATAAAAAATGTTCCTGTAAAGAAGGACATTTTTTGCATTCACAGAACACAGCAAAAGTTAAAGAGAGATGCCTGTAAGATACCAACAGTCAGTGGTAAGGACTATGCACACTGGAATAGTTTGGCTAGGGAGGTGGTGGAATTAACATACTGGAACAGTTTTAAGGACAGGTCAGATCAACATCTATCAGGGATGATAAGCAGAGCTGAATCTGTCTTGGGCCAAAGGATGCACCAGGTGATTTCTTAAAATTATAAAATGAAGCCAAGGTAAATTCCATGAAGTACAACAGTGTTAGAAAACAAAGGCTGAGGCAGCAGAAAACTTAAAAGAATAGACTTGGTAACCCATCTTCAACCACAACAAAAAACCACTTCAGATCTTGCTATAACTGTGTTTCAGTTCTGGTTTATACATTTCACACATAACTACAAAGAGAATTTCCACTCCTCCATTTGCAATAATGTGCAACTTTATCCCAGAGCAGGTCTTGCAACCTTAATCTAGTGTGGTTGAGATGCAGACTGCTTTCCATCATGTCTAATCCAAAACTAGAAGAGAAGCTAAATGTACCAGCTCAACTTTTCATTTATTTTGTGTTTCAAGACACAGGCTACATTTGCACCATCCTCAACTCATCAGTCTTCAAGGGTACGCTTTTGCACAGATTTCTGATCTTCTACATTCTTTCTATTGCTATTCTGCAGAAGTAGCATAGCTATTTTCACAAAGGTCCTACTCTCCATGAGACAACAACATCCAGCTCAGGGAGGGAAGTATGAGAAAGAATAAGGAATGCAGAGGGGTGGAAGAAAAGTATGGTGCAGAAGGCACTCAAGGAAAAGAGAAAACAAAGCATGTGGGAGTAGCAAATGGAGAAAGGGTGCTGCAAGGGCTCTTCTACTCTGGTACTGAAGAGAGAAAGGGTTGTGAAGCTTTGAAAAGATGCATGGGTAGAGTGAAATGAGGAAGGCAGGAGGGCGTAGGCTGAGCTCCTAAGGGAAGGGTTGGAAGAGGAACATGATAGTGACTAGTGAGAACAACAGCCTTGAGAATAAAGATGGTGTGATGGAAGGAGAGTTATTACAGATAAAACATCGAGGTTGCTCCCATAGCTTTGAGCCTCCTGTAATAAGGCAATACAGAGGGACTATCTGAACTACCACTGAGGGATAGGCATGTGTTAATTCCGGAACAACGCAGCTTCTGCAGGTATTTTATCCTACATCCGCTCCAGGAAAGAAGCTGATAAATCCAGTGTTGGTAATCAAAACCTTTCATCTGCCACTTAGCAGCTCTGTAACAGCAGTGGAAATAAAAGTCTTATGCTCAAACCCAGAGATAAAAACCATTAGAACAGTATAAATGCCTGATACGTGGTTATAGTTCATTACATCCTCCATTTTGAATATCTTGCCACTCAACATAACCGCATCCAAGTTGCCCCTAAGCTTCTAGTAGCAGAAGGGGTACAAAAAGTGACATGCTTATGTTTCAAGAAACTTTTTTTTTGTGAAACCCCTTTCTGCAGGTTTATAAATTTTTACTCAAAAGGGTTTACCATGTTCTGAAGGTAATGAACCAGGTTAAGAAACAGGTCCAACTTCTGTAAGCCTTGCTCACGTATCCAGTCCTCAGATGAGCAACAGCAGCTACTGACACCAGGATAAGCACTGTGATTGATGTCAAGTATTTTCTTAGTATAATACATAAGATGACTTTTTTCCACACCCTTCTTATAGATACTAAACTCCAAAGCTGAAGACATGAACAGTCAATAGTTCCTTAAAAAATTCTAGTAGGTGACTTTTAATAAAAAGACCTATTAAAATTACATTAAATATTCATGAGTCACACTTGTTCTCAAGAAGCCTCAATTTCATTTTCATTCTGCTTTTCAGACAGCTGAAAGATCAATTTATGTAAGACACTCTTTTAGCTTTCCAAACCTCCTTTGGTGTTTCTATTTGTTTTTAACTGAAATGTGCCATTTCCCTCCAGTTAAAGAGGCGAGACAAGATGCAGCTCATCTTGTATCGTTCCATTTTGGGTGGATTTGGGGCATGAATCATGCAAGATTCTATGTGCTATGAGGTCAGCATTTCTGTATTCAAAGTGTTACATTACCTAAAGCATTACCACAATAGAATATGTGTTCATATACAAAAGGAATTACGTGAACGTTGCCACCAAATTTTTTGGTTTTACTCATTGACAAGATGTCTCCCCCTGCAAGTAAATGAAGCTAATAACTTTCAAGGTGTCCCTCAGGTAACAGAGATCAAACAGAGTGAATTGCATTAGCAGTAAGAAGCAGAATGGCCCTGTCTTATGTATAATATTAAATTCAGATTTTTTTAAAATTTTTTTAATTTTTTTTTTTTAAGAAGAAAATTGTTAGGCCTCAGGTCCTGGCAAACTGCTGTGATCTCATATAGAAAATACTACGCTCGTGTCTTCAAGTCTGCCAGAGGCTGAAAAAGGACTGTGGTCATAAAATGATAAAGAGAAATGGTTATAAAACCAAAAAACCCCACAGATCATGAAAAAAAATGTCAAGAACACTAGCTTTTTAAGAGAGTCCGTAACCATATAGGTAGAGATTTAAAAAATGCTATAATCATCTCTAATGAAAGCTTTAATACTTGGAGCACAGTTCCAGAGCTGCTACTGTGCAACTCAAAATATCCTTTCAAAGGAATCACCTCAAACTGTCTCAAAGATAATGATAAAACATTCTTCACTGCTAGGAGGGCCCCAGGATTCAATATAGAAGAGTTAAAGAAGCCACTTATGTCAAAGGCTGAAAGGAAACAAAACAGGTAATTTGCTATAAGCCAAATTACCTTCAGAGTCAATTGCAATATCTTGCTCTAACTCTACTCCTTTTAGTATTAACAAAGGCCACTAATTGAGTAATTCTTGTTTTAAAAATTTCAGTTGGAAGAATCTCAATGCATCACTACTAAGTAGAGAAGATCAATTGTGTTTGTACTATTTAAAGAAAACAGTAAGTATTTCCTGTTCCATGCACTTTGGACATAGAAGAAAACACAAAGAATCTTTCCTAATATACTTTGCTACGCTTCCCAAGGAAGTGACTTTTGGCAAAATGCCCATCTCCTTAAACATCATTATGGACCTTAGATTTTTGATATCACTCACTCAGCTAAAATGTCAACCTTCTTTCTTCTGTATTCACTGCCCGAACTACGGTCAGGAAGATATTTCTATTTTTGTAATTTTTAAGAGTAGAAGGAATGCATTAAAGATGTAAACAGTAGGGATATTCATGCCCCACCATTGCTGCAAGTGAGGCTATAATGCAATAAATACCATTTGTATTCCAGGACCTTCGTATGTTCTCACCGAACTTGTGCAGTTTATTCTTAAAAGTTAACAGTTTTAGGTCCTCCTTTCATTTTGTGAAGCTGGACTAAGATACGGCTAACTTAAATTTTATTTTTTTTCCCCTGGGTGCTTTCAAGTGTATAAAACACTATGAAGAAACTGTTCAACCTTTCCATGAGTCTCTTTTTCAATCCTTTCATTTCTCTTTTCCCAGTCATTTCATCTCGGACCTTGCAAAGTTTCAGAGCAATCTATCGTAGTGGGAATCAGAGCCCTGACTGTGGCTCATCACTTCTTCTTCAGTACCTATAATGAAAAGGTCAAAACTGCCATTCAAAATCCCCTCCTTTAACCTCATGCTTCAAATTGAGGCTGCATTATGGCCAGTGACCATGACAGAGTCACAGAAAAGGAGTGTGCTGCCAAGAGATGATGCTTCTGGCAAGCCATGGCATCTGTTCTAGCTCTAACTCATAACAGAATTGAAACATTTTTTAAAAAGTACCTTAAAATAACCAAAGTTGTGCTGCGTTACTGGGTGTTTTTTTTTTTTTTTT